>CM065920.1:27593483-28093483 GCA_033439105.1 Magallana nippona | reverse complement strand
AATAAATAACAAGTTTGCCATCTTTAAGTGTTTCATTTGAGTACTGCCAATCCATCAAATATTTTTTAGTCTGAGATTGTTTTAAAGAAGTAACAAATTCTTTTTTAGAATATGTCATAATGTTTTGAATATTAAGAATTTTTTAAACTTTTCTATAGAGGAATACCAAGTTGTATTTTGGGCGAAATGAAATTCTTTACTACGTTACATAGAAATGCATCTTTTAATAGAGGAAAATCTGTTGTTAAATTTTCTAATCTGTAGCAATATTTCAGTAATCTGTTGACAATATCATAATGTAGAGGATATCTTACATGTTCAGATAGTGAAGCAAGGTTCATATTTTCTTATTCAAACCCAATATGGTTTTACAAAACTTGAGATGTAAAGTTTCAGCTATTATTAAAAGAGTTTTCAAATTTTTCTCTCAATGTTAAACATAAAGCACCTTTGGTAACAAGATGATTTTATAGTCATATCATATTGGTTTAAAAAAAAAAAGATTTTGATAGATTTTTCTCTATTTATTCCTATATAAAAATTTGACCCTCCATTTTGGCCCCACCCTACCCCCAGGGATCATGATTTGAACAAACTTGAATCATCACTATCTGGGGATGAATCACATATTTATTAACAGCATCCCCAGTCTATTGGTTTTAAAGATGAACATTTTTAAAGATTTTTTTCTATATATATACATTCCTATGTAAAATTTTATGCCCTCAATGTGGCCCAACCCTATTCCTGGGGATCATGATTTCAACAAACTTCAATAACCACTACCTGGGGATGTTTCAACACAAGTTACAGCATTCCTGGCCAAATGGTATTTTAGAAGAAGATTTTTAAAGACTTTTCTCTATATATATTTCTATGTATAAATTTGACCCCCACCTCATTGTGGCTCCACCCTTACCCCAGGGACAATGATTTGAACAAACTTAAATCTACACTACCTGGGAACGCTTCAACACAAGTTACAGCTTATTCCTGACCTACTAGTTTTAAAGTAGAAGATGTTTAAAGATTTTTCTCTATATACATGTATTCTTATGTAAAAATTTGACCCATTTGACTATTGTGGCCTATCCTACCCCTGGGGATCATGATTTCAACAAACTTGAATCTACACAAGTTCCAGCTTTTCTTGCCATATGGTTTATGAGAAGATTTTTTTAAAATACCAGTAATTTTCAAAAATTCTTAATTTTCAAACCTTGAAAGAGGGTGTGGCCTTTTACGTTAAGAAACTTGAATCCCCCTTACCTAATGATGCTTTGTACCAAGTTTGGTTAAAACTGGCCCAGTGGTTCTGGAGAAGAAGATGACAATGTGAAGAGTTTAGGACAACAACAAGATGCAGATTGAGGGGCAATTTTTATTAATGACAGGTGTGACGTGTCGTTTTGGTTGAATTGGTTGTAAGCTTAGATGTTGAATGACCGATAGGGAGACGGAGAGGATTGAAAAATAATTTTACCGATGAGTTTCAAGCGAAACTTCCACCTGATGTGACAGTTTGAAATAAATTCAAGATGGCGGCGATGGGTACCTTGTCTATTATTAGGTATTATTAGGTATAGGGTATTTATTTTTATTATGAGAAAAATATATAACGTCAGGTGTCCGTGCTTCAAAAGCATTAAATAAAAAACCGAAAAGCATGCAAGAAAAAGCTTTCGCTATACCTAATAGTTAAACAGAGAGTCATGTTCTGTCAAACGCATTGGGGTTTTTTGTTTGCGAAAAAATTTAAAGAGGAGTGGTTTTTTTTTCATGGTTGTTTTCTTATTAATAACGTGTTTTAAGGTCAAACTTTAGTAAATGATTCCACAGTGTCTTTATGATGCTAGAACCATTATGACGTCATAATTGATTTATAAAATTTTTTTCAAGTACTTAACCATTTAAAGGAATTATGTAGAAAATGAAACAGTTTCTAGACATTCTACATTAAATCATCAGAAAGGTAATCCCGATACATATATTCAATTTGACATCATTTTGAAGCAGAGGTCAAGAGCTTGTTTTAATTTGTTTGATGTCGTTTTTGGAGATACTGTAGGCATTCTAGATATATTTCATTAGTCAAAAATGAACAAAACTCCGAGATTTGTAATAATTTCCTTCATATTACACAGAAATTGACAGTTGAACACACAATTTTTCATTGTGTTTACTAAATATTTTAGCCCCAATACATCCTTTCAAACAAAGCTATTGTTATAAAGTATCATTTATATCTTGTTTCATAAACCTGTAAGCATCTTTCATTTACTAGATCTTGACCTTAAAAACAAGACTATGCATTTTGGACACATACAATGCGCATGATTTTCCATGAACTACTTTGCATAGCATTGGTATTCGGCTGCACATCAAAGAAATGGGGGATTGATTTTATAATGCTTGACTTATTGTTTCAAAATTCAATGCACTGGTGATTTCTTTCTACTGGGGGGGGGGGGGGGGGATATTGTCAGTCTTTAAAACACAATATGCCTAGACACATCAAAAGAGCTCGTCTTTCAGTACTTTATAGTACTTTGATTATATCCCTAAACCACTAAAGGTAACTCAATGGACCAAAGCTATATTCGGTCAATGTCCCAATTAACCTCGTGGATTCCAATCATGTGATAAATGAATGAAATGTACAATGTGTAGGTCTACTAATAAAGTGACAAATATTTCCCGAAAGACGGATTTATTTACAATGTGTTTGAACCATCTTGATACAGAAATGCTAACGTTAAACCTACTCAAATTTGTAAACGATATGGTAGAGTTGTATCTAAATACGATTTTAGTTTGTTAATAAATGTTTTATATCCATGAAATTATGTTTAAACAACTATTTTATGCATCACCTTTTTTTTAGAATCGTTGCTGAATCTGAAGGTCAAGATGGAGGAAGACGATCCCGACTACATTGTACGGGTAGAATAATAAACTGATGAAAGTGGAAATTCAAGATGCTCACAGCGGAAAGATCTAATTTTTATCATTCTACTTATTTAATTTTTTACATTTAAAAAAATTAATTTGCATTAGAAAAATGTAACTTAAATTATTTATAAAAACCTAAATGTTGTTGTTGTTCTATATAGACAATGGGGTGCCGTCCTGTTTGTATTTCGTATTATAGAGAAATTTATTTACGAATAATATAATTTTTTAATCATTTTATTGTTTTTTACAAATCACATATTGAATAAATATTAAATCGGGTTCGTCCATTATGACTTGCAGAACGTTGTCTTGTTCTAACAGTTGTTGTCCATCCGTCACGGATTCTTTTTCTAACAGCATTCTCTTCTCATTAGGCCTATGTACAGAAACAGAGTTCTTTTACTAAAAGTCTCTTGTCAATCTGTACGGAACCACGGAATTCCGTTGTCACCTTCTAAAAGTCTAAAAAACCTGATAGATTTCTTTTAGGAAAAGATGATAAGGGTAAGGATCGGGTGGACAAACAGACACTTACTATTTTATCACATAATTTTTATTCGTGAAATTGGTTTAAAATAATTGGAAGAGATGGTCTTATTCAGACGTTCATTCTTCAAAAGAAGGAAAAGGTTGAACACAGCATGCGGATCCAGATATTGGTAATTTTACTAAAATCCGAATTTTCCAGGGGGCGGGGGTTGGTCCGAACTCCCGACCCCCTAGTAGATTCGCACATGCACATCATCAAATTGGAACGGAAAGAGCTACATGAAAGTTATTTTAAATACCAGCTCCTGTCCTTACAGTTTTAAATTGTATTGAAATTTTCAAAAAACTAGCGAGCATTGCAGATAAATTTACATGTTGATATCAAATAACTATTTAAAACGACAATCTTGAATCTTGAATCTGTTATGAGCATTAACACACTAGTATCATGTTGTACAAACAAACAAATAAGAACAAAAAATGAAGAGAAACAATTTTAGTCCTTCTCAGTCAACAAAAACAAATATATGTATGGGTTTATTCAACATTCGAGGGCCCGGTGGGGTGGGGGGGGGGGGGGTGGATACATTAAAAACAATAATATCATGACTATAACAAATAATGAATGAAATAATTGCAAAGAATGTCAAAGAATTGCAAATATGAAATGTCAATAATTTAACATTATATGACCCATGATTGAGCGCCGTCAGTGCACCATATACATGTACGTTGATTAATTTAGATGGGTTCTTTTGTTTTTAAAGTAAATATTAACAGCATCAGGTACAATATTATATTACCTACGACATTTTCTAGCCAGATAACAGGGATCATGCAATGATTAATCTATATTATGATATTATTATATTTAGTTATCATGTTTTGTCCTTTCGTATAAACTATGTCTCTTAAATGTTCCAGTACAACACTAGCATTTAATATGTACGTTCTTATACATGTAATAATTCGCTTCCACAGCCGCTATTCCGAATTCTAGAAAAATAAAAATTGTATTGTCCGTTGAATTATTGAGGTGTTTTTCCCTCTGTTTTGTTGTTTTTGCTAAATTATCTGCATAAAATTTGACGGAAAGAAAGAATAAATCCATTTAAATTCTACATGTACATGTATTTGAATACATTGCTCACAATGAAGACATTATATTAATAGTACATGTACATGTTTGTCTACAAGACAGCTTAAATTTTTGTTTATTAATGGTTTTGTTATCATAAATGAAAGTGTATATAATAATGAAAGAGGGTTTGGTTAAGTTTTTTTTTTTTTTTAAGTCTATGCACACAATTTGACGTTATTGCTAATTTTTCACATTGAATTTGTCCATTATGATATCGTAGAAATATATAAAAACTTTTCTCATAGGAGATTAAAATGTTACTTTATTTATTATACTGTATCACTACTGTAGAGTAGTAATATTTTGAAGTTTTATAATGATATTAGAATTCATGGGTCACACTCTATGTACTTATTTATTAGGTTCAAATTTTTACACGTTATTGTAGAAATATCTACATATATTTTCACTTACCGGGAAATTATTAAAAACTGTTAGGTCTTTATATATGAAAAAAGATATCTGTCTAGACGAAAACAGATACAGATACAGATTCGGTCCAGAAATCAATATAGGTTAAACTGAAAAAGGTCCTCTTTCTTGAATTACAAACTGAGATACTATGTACATATTCATTACTTTAGTTTAACATCCTGCATAATCTCTGAGATTTTTTTAAAATTATACATGGCAGAGACTTGAGATAAAAAAGGTAAGAATTTGAAATGAAAAATCCACATGCATGAACTGGGGATGGGGGTGGGTATTATATTTCTTTTAAGTATCTTGTCAACGCAAAATGATATGGCAATTGCATTTTACTTTTTAGTATTATGTACATTAGGTAATCTGTAACTTTTGTAAACAAGCACACATTAGAAACTTGCTCAAAATAACCTGCTGTGATAATTTGTCTGAATTAAACAGGTTTATCTTTATAACCACTTTATAATTACTTGTCGGGCTTTGACGGGATAAAGAGATATCCGATATCATAGGTGTTGCACATGTATTTGTATGTTCCTTTAATGGAAATTCATTATAAAAATAACTTCAAATACCAGGAAAACCTAAAAATGTTAAACTTCTATTCACCATTGTTTCGGCAAATTGTTTTCCGTGACATATCTCATTGTGACCATCATCATGGTAAGTTCCCCAGGGTCCTTTTTCTTGTATTCAAATATTTTAGCACTATTTTGAATGCAAGCACGAATCTCCAGACTTATAAAAGCTAGAGAGTGGGTTTACACCCTCTTAAACTAAATACAAGTAATTATTACACGAGACGTAATCTATTGAAAGGAAATTCTTAGAAAATTGAGAGTTTTGTTCTCATGAGGATATAAACACATCTATGTAACTATATATAGGTAAATTTATTATGACACAGGAAAGCGCACCTGACATACGATTCTTTTCGAGGCTTTTGATTGCAAACAGGTTTATTCATGGAACTGTACATGATAGCCAAACAATGGTCCTAAACGAATCAATCTAACCGAGTCCTATGATATAAAATCTAAAACATTTCATAGCCCTCCATAAGAGTAACGCCAAATTTCAGAAAAGCAACTTCTAAAACATTTCCAAAGCAGAACTATTGATAAAACATAAGTCATTCCAGAGTCATCAAAGGACAATGGGGAAAAAAAAGATTCCAATGGATCGTAGCCACAAAAGTTCGTTGGTAACTATACTAGTATTGCCATATAAGATCTTACAGGAAATACTTCACAGAATTATCCCAAATACATGCATAATCCAAATTGAGTGTTGAAGGTGTGGGCGACCTTTTCTTACTTGGAATGCAGATTGATTGAAACCGTATTTTTGGTAGTTCTGAGTTCATCTAATTTAGTGTTTAAATCGATTTTTATCCTGTTTAAACATTCACGAGACTGTTTGGTAAACCTTGAAATGTGCGAATTATTCTCTGAACAAACAAAACATCTGTGAAATGAACAAATAAGACGTTATATGTGACTGTATCTCATGTTGCAGACCTTTGATTCTCTTTTGTTTGTTTTGATGGTTTTCCTTCAATCGGCCAAAATTCGTGGGGCACCGTTGTAAACCTGAAAAAGTTTTCATATAAATATCTCTGAACATCCCTCGACTAATTTTAAACAGTGTAACATTGTATCTCAAGATTTGATTCATTTTCTTAAGATTTGTATAAGGTGGTATGGGACACTTCCATATTGTGATATACTTCCTATCAAAATAAACAATAAAATCAAGTATAATTTTATAAATATTTTCTTTCCCAAAATTGTTACCTAACAGTAAGTCATGAGTTCGAATCCCGCTGGGGCTTTGATAATTTTTACCTTTCCAAAAAATTTAAAACGTATTTATTGGTCAAATATTGTAAAATTTAAAAATTGTAAACCGATGACAGTAATTTGAGTACATGTATAATGTCTTTTATCCACGTTAATATCAACAGATGTCCTATACCACCTTATTCAAATTGCCACTGTCAGATCGACACATTTCTAAGGGTATAGGCCGATTAACAAAACCTTTCGAAATTGCAAAGGTGACTGCGATAATGATGAAAATATATTGTGATGTGATATATAATAAATTGCTCATTCCGGGTGATGAAAAATGAAACCGTTCTTACAAGTATTCCAATGTTGATCAGTGTTATCTATTCTTTCAATGTCTTTGGTTTTGTAATATTTTTGATTCACTAAAACACAAACTCTTTACAAATCTCTTTACATGATTTGAAGAAAGACTTCAGCGAATCATATTCATATCAGATGTGACTAACTTAGAAAAAATCCAAAATGCTTGTGAATGGTCCAAAATATCTAATAAAATAGTGACCTGCCGTCGTTTTTTCAACGTCAAGAAATGACCTTAGCCGTAGAAAAATGAAATTATTAAGCTGAAAAAAGGACCATGCATGTAGGTTCAGTTTTCCGCATATTATTATTTGAAGAAATAGTTCTTATCCCAATATAATAATGTAAAAGTTTCATGGGGGTCAAACTGATGTCAAAATTTGCAACCAGTTGTCAAGATATTGTAAAAAAAAAAAAAAAAAAAAAAGTTTTCCTAGCGCACAATGCCACATTAAGAATCGCACGACCGATACTTCAAAGTAACTCTCTCTAGAAACGGACTAGTGCGGCAAGTGTGTTATAAATCATAGTCAACGATGGCGACATGCACACTCCCATATTTCTCGTAAAATGAAAATGATTTGTTCTATCAAGAATTCATATTTTGATGCTCTTACTTGTAAGTCAATATCAATGTACATGTATAATATTAATTGGAGATCTTAATTCTTGTATCTCGACATTTTCAAGTATGAAACTCTTTTAATGTATCGCAAAATTCTTATATATTACAAGATTTGACAATATAAAACAATATATTTAAATCACATGTCATGTTGTAAATTTTGAATTTACTGGGTGGGTGTAAATACAAAATTTACAACATGACAATTGCTTTTCTAATTATGTGATGTAATTCCGTTTTTACATAATGTCCTTTTAAACATCATTATGTGATATGCTTTCGTCTTTATACGATGTACTTTTTTATTCATTATGTCATGTGCAAACATCTTTATGTTATGTACAAACATCATTATGTGGTGTGCAAACTTCGTTATGATGATGATCAAAGCGCAGGGTAATAAAAAAAACCCAAAAAACCATATACAATCATGTATACATTCTAACACCGCCTCGTCCGTGTTCTAAATATAGAAATTTTTAAAACTGCATATTATCACAAGTATCTTGAAAAAAAATCTATAGCAGCGTGATAGGTAGGATGATTAAAAGATAGACATAGACAAAATCTTTACATATAAAGGACATATTCTGTCATTATAATATGTAAGAGCATGCCGATCCTATAGATCCAAAATAGAACCGATATATTTGAATAGCGGTCGCTGTCATTTACTGAATACACATATTCCTCGATACAAAGATTTAAGATTTGAGCCGTGACATATAATACCACGTTATGTATGAGTTAAATACGTTTATTAAAGGTTTTACGCCTGTGACTGAACAAACACATTAGCTGGGACTGTTTGTGAATCAACCGGGAAGTGGAGGTCAAATATGATTAGATTAATTCAGTCTTTTGAACACGCTAGAGTCCATTGCATTTGTGAAACACTCCATTGACACTTGAAACTGTATTTTTGATTGTACACCGACTGAATTAACTACCGCCTGAATTGATGCACACTTTTTTAAGAATGCATGAAACAATGACAAGTTTTATATACCAAATATTTTTAAAAAGTCGAAAGTCCAAATATGTCTGAAAATGCATCATTCCCCCCCCCCCCCCCCATTAATATATATATATATATATATATATATATATATATATATATATATATATATATATATATATAATGTACGTGAATTCAGGACATCTGCATTATTTTACAATAATTATCATTTATTCCTCAACAGCGAGTCTATTGATTTATTAAGGAAACGTTAAACACATTTATAGTGCCGTTAGAGCAATATTTATTTAAAAAATCATGAAATTTAAAATAAAAGAATCATAAGATACTTTCGCATTTCTTTTATTTACATCGTAGAATTATTTCTCTGTATTTATTTCAACATCGAGCCTATAATTTGAAATATAGAGACACATAAACTATACTAGTATTCTATTGACAGCGAACTTCAGTATGTAAAACAAACTGTGATTAGCTGAACCAAAAATCTCTATTTATGATGCATTTGTGTGGTTTGTTTAAAAAAAGATTTTAATACTATTTACATTTGATTAAAATCTTTTAAAGGTCCAGGTTTCCTCTTTAGATCTGGCAATTACAAGTATTGCTTGGCGCTATGTATGAAACTGCATTGATAAAGACCATTTCTCTATCGGGCCTTACAAATAAAACAAAACCTCAAAAAAAGCAAACATATCACTCAGGTCTCAATAGGCGAGCTCGTGTTCGCAAGTACCATAAAATATGCCAAGCACTAGGAAGAAAAAATCAGGAAAAAATTTGCAAATTCAAATTCAAAAGCGACTTGGATATTTGTCAATATTATGAAAGGGTGCCATTTCCAGTTTTATAGACAACATACATTGTAGATCACTAACTTAAAACCCCCTAAGGATTTCTATTTTATTTAGTTGAGGAGGGACTTGCATCACAAATTTCACAAAATTTAGAGAATGTATCTCCTCGAAAGTAGATGCATACGATTTGTAAAGAAGTTAATGTTTGACAATGCATATAAATCTTGGTTTGGTTTAAAAATATTTCATTTTACGTGTACATATATACTTGAATTACAAAGGAATTAGTTCAAATCCTTATGGACAACACTATTTATCATAGTCAAATAGATATAAAATTCAATAAACTAAATAAAACAAACGAATCTAAGTTTGTTTGAAATTTCAAGTCGTTATTGAATATTGATAAAGCATATTAAATGGAATCATCACTATCGATTTTTTGAAGATGATCTGCCTGGTTCAACATTTAATATCATGCAATGACGGTCACCAATTATCCGAGACAGAAACGCTATTAAAACTTAACTTACAAAAGAAACCCATGTCATAGCCAACGAAATGAATTGGGAACTGAACATCTATTCACAGTTTGTTTGGCACATATGTCTTAAACGTTAAACGAAGTAATTCATTCTCATATTACCTGTTACCGCTTCATTTGGCATGATTGAAAATACATGATTATTTGTAAACTCTGTTTTTAT
Organism: Magallana nippona; assembly: GCA_033439105.1. Classification (NCBI taxonomy): domain Eukaryota; kingdom Metazoa; phylum Mollusca; class Bivalvia; order Ostreida; family Ostreidae; genus Magallana; species Magallana nippona. Next base: position 28,083,211 of record CM065920.1, on the reverse strand, counting down.
TATTTTTTGAATTATCATTGCACTTTAACATCAAAATCACATCGATATGTGTTTAAAATTAAACGGCATTTAACCTAAAAATGATCCACTTCCTTTTTGAAGTTGTCTGAGATAATGTACCATAACGACAGTCATACAACTTGTTTTGAATATTTTAATTATACTCATATGTTCTTCTTCCAAAGCAAATTATCAGGGCCTCATTGCAAGCCAATGTGATATTAAAAAATAGTAATAACTCTATAATTCCACAAAAGCAGTTGGTTAATAACTCTTTGGATATGTAAAAAAAAATATTCCCTTGGTTCACTCGTCCTTGAGCTAATAATCCATTGACGCTGATGTCTCAGAGTGCACATTATGATTATATAACTATTCCGTTTGACTGAACTTCAAGAGCTTTACACAAAAGATGTCTCTTCACAGGGGACAGAAAACGGGGTTGAGCTGTCTCTTTTCGGTGTTTAAAGGATTTTTACAGATGAACTGTTAATTTTTAATTGTCCAGGTTATATTCCAACAGCTTTTATTTTTGCTTTGTTTGACCTGCGTTCTAAGTGCGGGAATTTTAACTTTAAGTTGTGTGGCTTTGCAATTGTCAAAGATGACGTGCATACACTACCATTAAGGAAGGAGATATGCTGCACAAAATGCATGGATTGAGAATTTCAAGGACTGTTTTAATACAAAATGACATAGATATACTGCAATATAAAAAAGTATATTTTATTTGAATTTCAACAAATGCAATGTTGTATTGTTTTCAATATCTAATCAATTATACAAATTTCTGCATACTGAGTTTCGCCAATGCTTTACGATGTGTTAAAAATAAGTCATAAACTCATAAACGTGCTCATAGGTTCATGGCACATATCATCGATTTCAAACGTTAGCCATTTTTTACTTAAATCTTAAGGTCAGAAGAAATTAACCATACATAATTCATTTTGTTTTAAACATACCTCGATCCAATAAAATTTAGAAAAATATTGTGTTATGATAAGGGTAGTTCTTTCTTCTTCTTTTTTTTACCGTGCATGGAAAGTAGAGGTCATTGTGACCTTAATAATTTATTAAAAAAAAGACTTCACATACATCGGATATTCACCGTTAAGAAACAACACCGATTCGATGAATATGAAAAAAATAATATAGTGACCATAATGACAAGTTTTCACTACTTCATATTGCATATATAACTAGATGCTGTCATTAGACAGTAATACCCGCACCAAGTGTTAGCCTCTAAATAACACTCTCTTGTACTAGTTTTAGTCAAAAAGAAGGCCACATGCAATATGCTACAATTAAATGATCTTTGTCTGAAGTTACGTACACAACACAGGTGTACAGGTTGCATCGGGTACTAGTTTTACCCAGCTCTTTGGTTAGATGGGTTTCACGTGGTGTACATGCATATGTTTTCTTGATATGCAGAATAGGATTAATTAACATGAATAAACGTTTCTTTTGTGGTGATCAGCTAAAGGAATTCGTATTGTGCTAATTGGATTATCATTATGATGTTGACCAATATAGGTAAGTATAATACATGTAGTAGCGCAATATTATGAGACACTGGTATACAAAACAGTTAAGTTTTACTTTCACTTTCTAAAATGTGATCTCCATTTGCCAGCATACTGTATCATCATCTGTATTTAAATAAGCTTATCTACAGTTTCTGTCATTTTAATTGCAGAATTTTTTTTATTTTTTCATTTGTCAGACTTACACTATTGAGTTGACTCCATATTGACCCTATTTTGTATTAAATTTGGGTATTAAATATCATGTTTATATGAGTTATAATAGGGAGGAAGGGGAAGGGGCCTTAACCGTTCCCCATCCCCAGGATGTGTGGATTAGACATACATTTTTAGTGAGAATGAAGGCATGCTGCAGCTTTTTTCCCCATTATACCCCCTACCCCATCATCATACACTAGTAAGAGAAAAAGAGTTAATGACTAATTTTCTTTTTATTTTAAATTGCTTATTCTTTTTTTGTCAAGAGATATGTGGTATGTCAAGATTTATGACTCATGAAAATTTGTGCATTTTAATCCTGATTGTTAACATACATGTATAATTATATATATAAAAAAAAATACATGTGATATTATACTAGGGATCTTGCAATCAATTGCAGAATTGCCAATCGGTTATTTATAACTCATTTTGAATGATTAATTTGTTAATCATTTTGAAAATAAAGACATTTCTAAATACATGTATAACATATTATCAATATTTTTTGTAGATTGATTTTGTAACTATTTAGGGCCCCACTCTGCAGATGCCCTATAGTGATCATTCTGTCCAATTCTGCTGATCATGTCAAGATACATTTAAGACAAATTGGCCCCTGCCCCTTGGGTCATTCCCCCACCCCCCGGAGTTGTTTTTAAACAACAACCCCCCCTCCTCTTAAATAGAAAACATGAATAGTTGAATATTTTTAAAATATCCTCAAAATCATCGAAATCCCCACTCCTAAACCATATATATTTTTATTTCTTGAACCATGACCATGTCAAGGCAAATCTTTTTGTGGTATTAGTAGGTCATGGCATCTGGGGGTCACCCTAACCCCACCCCAACCTCCCAAAATCAAAAATGATCAAATAACTTGAAAAAAATGCTTGTGATCCCCACCCCTAAAGCATATATATTCTTCCTCCTTATGCATCTTATGGTATGTTATTTCAATCACAAGAGATAAGAGGAGGTCCAGGAATTAGGTTTTTTATGGGACGGAACATCATTTTGCAGATAGCATTGACCCTCAGAATCAAATTTATATTTCTAAAACCTTATTGCAAATCTATAGCTCAGCCTCTGTTATATCCCTATAAATGATGTGGCTATTCATTAAATCATGAGAGGAGTTCTGGGAAGTAGGTTTTTTTCAGGAGTGATAAACGTCAATTTTCAGCTTCTATTTGACTCCCTGGATGAAATTTAAATTTTTAAAACCTTATTGCATGACTATATGACAGCCCCTATCATACCCCAAGATATGATGTGGCTATTCATTAAATCATGAGAGGAGTTCTGGGAAGTAGGTTTTTTCAGGAGTGATAAACATCAATTTTCAGCTACTATTTGACTCCCTGGATGAAATTTAAATTTTTAAAACCTTATTGCACATCTATAGGACAGTTCCTATCATATCTCAAGAGATGACATAGCTACTGCATAAATTGTAAGAGGAGTTCTGGGAACCATATTTTTTTTTTGCAAAAAAACGTCATTTTTTGATGCCCACAGACCCCTGTGATAAAAACAAAAATTCTGAAACATGGTTACACGTCAACATGACACCCCAAAGCATATCCTATTAGATCATTAGGCTACTGCAAAAAGAAAATGACGTTTTTTGAAACCAGACTTTTTGTTAAAAAACGTCATTTTTCAGCCATTTAATGACACCCAGGACAAAATTGAAATTTCCGAAACCTTATTGCACATCTATAGATAACCCCAAAACATATTCAAGAGATGATTTGTCTACTGTTGAAAATGTAAAAGGAGTTTGAGGAAGAAGGTTTTTTGTCAAAAAACATCATTTTTTACCAATTATTTGACCCCCAGGACTACCAGAGAATTATTGAAACCTTTTTACAAAACAACATGACACCCCAAATCATATTCCAAGAGTTCAGTTTGCTGGTTTATAAGATGTAAGAGCAGTTTGAGAAAGTAAAACGTGACAGACGGACGGACGGACGGACGGACAGACGGAACAGGGTAAAAACAATATACCCGAACTTTCTTTAGAAAGTGCGGGTATAACAATATTTTGGGTAAATGTTGCGAGATTGGTTCTTAAAAGTAATTAACATGAAACGAAAATCGTTACAAAAAATTCTTGGGTAGAAAAAGCGTATAAAATATGAATAAATAGGTTAAAATCGATTCTTTGCCAACTATCTATCAATATCTAGTTCTACATTTCTACTTCCTTGTTTTCCAACAGTATGACCTTCTAAAAAATGACTTTCAAACTGATTACATAACTGGATTCTGGTGAAAAAACCCCACAAAATCCAAAATCCTGTTGTTTTCTATCAATTTCATCGTAAAGTATGAAAACTTAAAGAGACCCTCCTTTTGTCATCTTATCTTCAACAGTGGGAAGAAATTACATTGTTGCAAGTATAATATAGATTGGAAAGGCTTAAAAAATAGTGTGTTTAGGGTAACACTGATGAAATAATTAGGTTAGGTAGTTAGGGATTTTATTTTATTTTATCATATTTTTTTTCTGTATGCGGGCGTATTTAAAAACAGGTTTTTAATGGAAATAATATGAAAATCATAGTCAGACGAAAAAAGACATCTAAATATGGTAGGATCGGGGCATGTTTGTAGGTTAGGTCGGGTTACCCTAAACACACAATATTTTTTTCAGGCCAAAGCAGCGTTCCTCACATTACATATCGTTTCTTTTTAACAAAAAGAATTGCATGTACAATTGTGCAGCATGGACTCATGCGTGCATTCCAACCATGCAGGTAACAAAAGCCTCCCAGATTTTTTCATTTCTATAGGATGAATGCTTAAGAAAGTCCAAATTCCTGACGCGTTGTTTACTATGATCTGAAAAGAGACTGTATATATAGTTTGTAAGGGACATCCAATGTGTATACACTTGACTGAATTATAAAAGAAAGACATTCTTATACGAACCATAAAAAACACTGGGGCTTATTATTGATTGCTCCTCTTGTAATTGTTTACTAGTAATGTATGCACAAATAGAAATACGAAATGACTATTTGAATGTTAAAATATATGAACATTCGACTCTGTCTATCTCAGAGAGAGAGAGAGAGAGAGAGAGAGAGAGAGAAAGAGAGAGAGAGAGAGAGAGAGAGAGAGAGAGAGGGGGGGGGCTTTAAAAATATTGTAAGCATGTGTAAATTAATGTCTCGTTCTTCTACTTGATCCTGCAAATACAAAGCCTTTAATTGCGTCTTTTTAATGTCGGTATTTTGAGTATAATAATTGTCTGGCAAATACAGGTATAAAAGGAGTAAAAATATGTTTTTTTTTCCAACCATTAATATTTTACCGAGCCAAAAAATATTGTGCAGTGTATTTAAAAAAAAAAAGAAAAGGAAGATTACAAAATAAATCAATCAAAGTCAAATATTAATTAAAGTATGGATATTTCGTAAACATTCAATGACTCTACGTTTGCCAGTGAATCAAATTCTACTTTTAAGAATTCAAAAAATCGAAGTTCAAATAATTGTATGTGGTACACAATAACACCATACTAAAGCTAATACGATTTCAAAACAATGCAATGTGTGCAATTCAAAGTTTATTTTGATTTTATGAATGCAGTGAAGTATACCAGAATGACCATTTAAAGATTCTGCATGTTGACTGACCTTTGAACCAGGAAGAATGACGGTATGGATTTAAATAGCACATGTAATACACCAACGCTGCGCTTGAATTTTTTTTTCTGTTTCGGATGAATGACTCCATGTTAAAACTCAATGATCTTACCGCAAATATACTCAAACGTGGGTACTCCTTAAAGAGAAGGCCAACATGTATTCGCAAGGTATGTCATATCGAGACAATCTTAGTGAATCAGAAGGGGTCTACATGTAGTGTAGTCTAAATAGAGACGAGCGGTTCTCAGATTTCGAAATAATTTTCATTCAGTTATCGTTTAATATCGGAGAAAAACTGATAAAAGAACATTGCAAGAATCTCCTATGGCATCAAGAAGGAACGGACCCAATAGCTCCCGATATTCTGAGACGACCTTCCAAAATGGTACAAAAAATGGATATGGTCATAGTTATCACCAAAAAGCAACGGGATCTATCGGCACAACGGTGAATGGCCGTGGTCCAGCCAACAAAAGCAAGGGAGTATTATATGACGGGTCTTCCAATATGCATGACGGATACGGAGGTCCGTTTCGTCCAGATAATGAAACCGACAGAAGTTCGGAGATTTCGGAGAGATCTGACGATTTTCTGGGTAATTACAAGTATCAGCCATGGATGGACAAGATTACCGGTGGCACCTTCAGAAGAGATTATTTAGATAGAAACTCTTTTAGGGTAAGAGTGTACAAATACATCTAAATTAGGTTCAGAAAACGAAAACTAATCATTTTTTGCTATACATGTTATTGATGATGTGAAAATGATAGCTTTAGAGCGTTCATTAAAAAAATTTTGATTCTTTGAAACATAATTTTGATTCTTTGTAACGTAATTTTGACTCTTTGTATCGTAATTTTGATTATTTTAAAAAATCAAAGATAACCCAATTAAAAAATGAGTTTAAATGCACACCAAATACAAATTTGAAATAACTTTTTTATACATACAGTACCAGTAGTTAAAAAAATCAAACATTTCTCTATACACAGCACAATTTGATAACAGCTGTATTATCTAATTACTAAGTATTTGGTCTCCGATTACAGTATTTCTTGTATTTTATAATATTACGCAATCAGCCCATTTTCAATGAAACCGATTCTTGGAAGAACAAGGCAGGGTCCTTGAAGTGTTTTATGACAAATGTCTAGAATGGCGACTCAAGGATGTTTGTCAGTAGAATGACAACACCTTTACATCTTGATCATTCATATATTTAAAAAAAGAACTGTTCTCAGAAAAATACCCCAATATGTTATCTTTTAAATAAAAAAGCATCGCTAGTCATGAGATGTATTGTCATTTCAGTCTGAAAATGCATAAAACAAAAACAAAAAATAACAATATAAATAAAAAAAAAATAAATTAAATGAAATACATGTTCATGGGTATAAAGGTCATGCATCATATTAAATCCATAATTACAATAATAGATTAAACCCTACCCGGAAGTTTGAATTAACTCCGTTTATTGGTATTTAAAACGGATCAATGCAATATCCATATTCACTGAATTCTATACGCGATCTTAATGAATGGAATATGCATTAAATCAATGTGAACTTTAAAAAGAAAGCTTTGTCAATGATTTGCATGTGTAACGATTGTCAGGCTTTATAGAATGAAATATGCAAATTACGTCTTGTTTAATAATTTTAATTGCATTGCTATATCAATTTCGATTCTAAATTAAGTGTGAAAATTGAAGTGACCAACCATAAATATATATTTTTTCAATTAAATGAGTTATGTTTTTTTTTTTAATAAAAAAAAATTATCACAGTGAGGGTATATCAATTAATTGTAACATCTTAACATCAACATTGAAAAAAAATTAATAAGTATTACGAAATTGGCATTAAAATCCAATAATCTGATATTTTATATGTAAAAAGTAATCATACATTATGCTTGGATATGATAATTATTTTATGATTGTAATATGACGAGAAGGAACTGAATGTATATTTACATGTAAGGCAAGTTACAGAAATGTACAAATAAAGAAAAGTTACCATCGCAATTGTTTTCAAAAACTCTAATAATTAAATAAAATAACCATTTAAATTGTACAAAAGCTTTATATGTACAAGTCAAATTTCTGTTTCAAGCATATATTTTTTTTTGTTCTCGCTGGTTCGCTATGAACACAAATAAACAGTGTCTTATATTTGTCACATTCAAATTTGTTTTAAACCTGGTATTTTATATAAAGCACTCGTTCGTTACGTAACGAAAAAAATGCACGGGCTTTGTTTACATAACAAAGAATTATATGAACTTTAAGGTGGCTCACTACACTTTGAAATAGTTTCTCAAATCAGCAGATAATTACTTGATTATGATATATAAGATGATGCATAAGAAAAATATAAGTCAAATAGGCGAAAAATATGCAATTTTGGATGAACATTATGATTTTAAAAAATTTCATTCAGAAAATATTAACAAAAACCCCAGGCAGATTCGATCTCGTGGATCGAGATCTGCGGTTCACAAGCCCGATAGTTTAAAACCTATGAACTATGATGATATTCGATCAAATCAACCGATACAAACAATTAACAAAACAATTAATCGCCATCTTGTAAATAGTATCTTAAAAATATGTCTTGATCTCGTGAGGTATTAAATCTCGCTTATAACTCGACGGCTGGCACTCGCATTTTGGTTTTTATTTCCCTCATATTTATAAGTTTTCAACAATACCACTGAAAATTTCTTTCAATAGAAATTATTATTTTATATTTATATACACTAAGTATGATTCCCTCTATTTCATAAGGAAATTGATTATAATTCATAGTTCTGTAGAAACTGACAGGACTGAAATCTACACGCTCCGTTTATCGATTGGTCGAAACATTCATCAACCAAAGAAAAACCACGGACTGCACAAAATAGTCATGATGATATCAGACTCCAATTCCCATAGAAGACGTTGTGGCTGTTTCTTTTAGCTAACGTACTTTAACATTAATTAAGTTAATTTTACTTTCTTTTAACAAACAATTAATTTGTTAAAAGAAAGATGTAACTATAAACAATAAAATGCTTTCTTTGATGATCCATGTTGCTTGAAGGTAGCGATCATTGCAGAAATTTTTTTTCTTACAAAACCCGTTAACGCGGGTGTTGTGTTTTTTTTGTCTGCAATGTCGCTACCTTCAGATCCCGCATAAATCACCAAAGAAAAGCATTTTATTGTTTAAATGAAAACAACATAAAACACGTCCTAAAATGGATAGAAATTGTACAATTTATCTGTACATCCAAAATTCTTATAAAATTGAATCATTATTGGTACTTTCTGGAAGCAAGCTACAACATATGTACTACATGTATTACCTATTACATTTTGTCAATTGCAGCCCACACTTATGCATGATTCTAGCATACCATGGCAGAATAAACCTGAAATAAGGCATGGTGACGACTATAAAAACGCACATGCGCAAGACCCTTCAAGCTACAAAAAAGGAAACAATATGAAAACTTTTAAGAAAGTTCTCATCGCCATTTTAGTAATACTTTTACTTGGAGGAATAGCAGGAGTCTTAGCATGGTATTTTACGATAAAAGGTAACCAATCGATTTTTTGGGCGTCTATGTTTTCAAATGTAGATGAATTAAATATTTTTGAATAACGGTTTTCACAACTTTTTGTGTTTTATTTATAATTTTGGATTTCATTTACAGGAGATGAGGATAAATCTATCAATTACTGTAAGTTAATTGAAATCCAAATCCATTCAGTATCTATTTCTGGATAAAGTATACTGAAATGTATTCAATTAAAAAAACCCCGATAAATGTATTAAATATCAGCACTTTTAACTATTGTCTAAACAAACTGCTCATTATTCCCTTAAAATATAATTTGTTGACAGATGATAGCATTTAGATTTCTATACGAATAGCCAAATTACTAATACAAAAACCCAGATATGAGAAGCTAGAGTTATAATTATAAACTGTTGGAAGACATTAAACATTTTGTTTTTAAATTTTTGTTTGTTTTTCAGATGTTGTGTCTAGTGAAATGGCACTGAGCAAAGATTACTATCCTGAACTATCGGATTCCTCGTCACAGGAATTCAAGAATTTGAGCACGCAGTTTTGTGATGCAGTATGTACAATGTATTTTATACACTATTGTTCCAAATATAAATATCAATAGAAAATAATTACTGTCTCACATAAAAAAACCCCTTCAGAAATGCAAGTAGTTCTTATCATTTAATTCCTTGCTAATAGGAATTCTTTATTAAGTGCTGTTGGTTTTTTTTTTTCATTTCTACATGATCCTGGAATATTTATGAAACATCATTGTGTATCATATTTGTATTTAAACTGGTTTAACTACAATTGACCAACAATATTTTTGGCCATCTGTCAAAAACTAGAAGAAATATTATTACTGTTCAGTTGTATAAATATTCCAATTTTTAGATAACAGAGGCACTTCGAAAGAATAGCACCGAATATGGAGATCGATACAAACATTGTGATGTTACAGCATTCAAGTAATATTGAGATATCTTCATCATTGGTGGTGGCTTATTGTTCGTGGGCTTAATTGCAACCACGAGTTTATATTGTTAGAAATCTGATAATAGCACAAGCAAATACAGAATATGAATGTTTATATCTTCTGGATGAATATCCACAAAATTAAGCCAGTGGAGCTATATTAAATACATGTGTAATAATTTGACAACACACCAACACTGGCCCCCATGAAAATGATTCAACATGGGTAGAATAAATGCAATTTTAAAAAAGATTCATTATTTAAGAGATTATCAAATTAACTTATTTTTATCATTTAATAATAAATGCAAAGTTTCTGTTATTTATTAAACATATCGTATTGTTGAGACGGAAATTAACGTTCAGTCCAACTATTTTGTAATTTTTATGCTTTATTCAACAGGAATGGAAGCGTCATAGTTGTATTCAAGTTGTTTTACGTACACCTTGAAGTGCAAATCACAAAGGAGAAGGTTCAACAGGATCTTAATCAATCTTTGACAAACGTAGATCCTGAGCGTGCAAAATTATCGGACTTTGTCATAATCAAAGCTAGTGTAAAGTTCATTGTACAAGTTCAAACATTCCAAACAGATCCACTAGAATCAAGTGCACAGTTAATCACTTCAACAACAGAATTACCACCTCCACCAACAACAGAAGAAACAACAACGTCAGAAGCAACACAATCAACAACAACAGCAGAATCAACATCAACAACAACAGAAGCTATATCAACAACGGTGGAAGCAACAGCCACAGAGGAAGCAACATCAACAACACCACCACAAACAACAACATCGGAAGCAACAACCATAACTGAAGCAACAACCACAACAGAAGCAACAACAACACAACCACTAACAACAACAGCGGAAGCAACATCAACAACACTACCATCAACAACAACATCTGAAGCAACAACTACAGCAGAAGCAACTACAGCAGAAGCAACAACAGCACCGCAACTGACAACAACAGCGGAATCAACATCAACAACATTAGAAGCGATATCAACAACGACAGAAGCAACAACAGCACCACCACTAACAACAACAACGGAAGCAACATCAACAATACCAACAACAACCACAACGAAAGCAACAACCACAGCAGAAGCAACAACCACAGCGAAAACAACAACAACACTACCACTAACAACAACAACGGAAGCAACATCAACAATACCAACAACAACAACAAAGGAAGCAACAACCACACCCGAAGCAACAACCACAGCGGAAACAACAACAACACTACCACTAACAACAACAACGGAAGCAACATCAACAACAGCGGAAGCAACATCAAAAGCACAAGAAACAACAACTGGAAGTACTCAGGCAACATTGACAGCAGAAGAAACCACTAGTAGCATTTTAACAACTCATATATCTGAGGTAACCACTGAGAGTAGTCAATCAATACTTACAACAGAATTTGGTACCAAAAGTACCCTAAAAGAATCTACAATAATGGATACAACTACAAGTACTATAGAAACAACAACAAGCACACCTGAACCGACTACACCAATACTCAACATAGAAAGTTCCACACCATCAACGACAATGGGCACAACAGAAAGTTCTACAACATCAACAACAATGGGCACAACAGAAAGTTCTACAACATCAACAACAATGGGCACAACAGAAAGTTCTACAACATCAACAACAATGGGCACAACAGAAAGTTCTACAACATCAACAACAATGGGTACAACAGAAAGATCTATAACATCAACAACAATGGGCACAACAGAAAGTTCCCCAATACCAACAACAGTGGACACAACAAAAAGTTCCACTTCAACAACCATGGGATCGTCAATATTAACAACTATGGGCACAACAGAAACGTCCACATCATTAGCAACACAGAGTTCAACAATTTCAACAATTGGTATAACAGAAGGTTCAAGATCGACAACAATGGTTACAACAACGATACCTAAAGAATATACAGCAGGTGTGCTATAATCCAATCTTTATCATATTTTCAAGTTTATGTTTGTTTTGTACCATTCAATAATGAAATGTTGTTCTTAGAAGATTACTCAATATAGCATTCTGTTGTTACTTTTCAGATGTTGTGGTTTCACCTATCATTGCCATCTATGGAGAAACCACTATGACAAAGGCCTGTGTTGTCTCTCCTCGAGGAAATTGGGTACATGTAACCGTGACGGTAGAGAATAAGGGCACACCATACGTCATTGGAAAATACTACAGTAACAAGAGTTTCGAAGAGACAGATTTCTTAGAGAGATTTAATGCCAGCATATCCAGTACAGATTCTGAAATCGTAGTTTATCTGTCATTGGATCTACAGGCACAAACTACTGACATGTGCTCTTGGGATGGAGAATACACCTTTTCGTGTTCCATAACAATGAACGACACAATTCAAACACGTGTGTTCAATGGCAATCAGATTTTTATAACTGGTACGTTTATGCAATGCATGTTATATGAACTCTTTTCTATTTGATTCAGCAAAACTTCAGCATAAGAATGCTGAGAGAAAATATTGTTTTTATTTAAATAATCATGGGTAATGCGTTAATCATTTAAAAAAACCTCGACAAGATCAAATAACATTTTCAGGATCTGTCAGTATAATTCAGTTTTATGTGGTTATTCTGAAAATCATGTTAGCTATCTTATAATTCACTATACCAAAAAGCCGTGTCATGTTATCTCATCATTTTTGGGAGATTGAGAGAAGGAAGGGAAAACTGACAGAAAATCCTTAGTTATATAAACGTTGTTTCGTTCGTTAATGATATACGCCAGAGTGATTTTAATGTATTAATAAACATTTATCTGCTTGATTATAACGTTAATGACCATAAAATGACACGAATTTAATACGCATATTGATTTAAGAGTTAATTTTCTAGCTCCTACATCTGACGTTACAATTGATTCCAACGTGCACTACTATGAAGGTGATAAAATGACATTCAACTGCTCAAGCAAAGGAGACCCAAATCACAGTATGGTGTACACAGAATTGATCAAAGACTCCACAGTTCTTCAAACTATTCATGGACCAGATTTTTCATCGGGTTATAATGATACTTATGGCAACAACTGTCTTGTTGAACTTCAATGGTCAAGCGGTTCCCCAAATCCACTGACAACAGATCAAAATCACGTCATTGTCCGATGCGTTGTGAAAAATACTTTGTTGAATGAGAGTAGAACTTCAGAAAAAAAGCTGATCATTTCCGTGGTTGGTAAGTATTTTAATAACGTTATTTCTAAATTTTAAGAGTGATAACATATTTACTCGTGTGTACTGATTTAGTAAATATCTGAGTGCATGTTTTCTTGCCAGATATATGACTGAACAGTATATTGCCGCCAGTGTAACAAAAAAATAGGTTACAGAGCAAATACCCAAAGTTAGTTGAATGTTTAAAATGTTTGCTAATCAGTTATTATGTTAAAACATCAGAATATACATAATCTTCGCAAAACGGCTTGAATGTGGTGTTTAATTACACAATCATAAAAGTTAAGATTAAATGAAAGATTACAGCTGTAAATTTGTAACAATTATTGCGTTTAGGTTGGGTTGGTTTTTAGCCCACCTGAGATTCAAGTGAGCTTTTCTGATCACCTGTTGTCCGTCGTCCGTCCGTTGTCCGTCTGTCGTCCTTCCGTCTGTCTGTCTGTAAAATTTTCACATTTTTGACTTCTTCTCTAGAACCACTGGGCCAAATTAAAAACAAACTTGGTTGAAAGAACCCTTATGGGAAGGAAATTCCAAATTGTTAAAATAAAGGTCAAAACCATTTTTAATGAAGGAGATAAATGCGAAACTGTGAAAATAGGGTAAGTGTCTTAAAAATCTTCCTCTTAAGAATCACTGCATCAGAAATGCCCATATTTACACCAAATCCTGTTTATATACTGAAGATTATAAATTGTTAGAATTCTGATCCCCGGACTAATACTGAGGCCCCAGAAGGGGTTCAAAGTTTAAGATAGAAATATATAGGGAAATGTTTTTAAAATCTTCTTTTAAAACCCACAATGCTACGATTTGCAAGATTACTATGCAAGCATCTGAAGATAGTGTTGGTTCTAAATTGTTAAAATTGTGACCCCCGGACTGATACTGGGGCCCCAGAAGGGATTTAAAGTTTAACATAGAAATATATTGGGAAAATGTTTTTTTTTGAAAAACTGAAATAGAATGATTCAAGGAACTCCGATATTTCGGATTTATAAACATACACATACATTATTGCATCTTCATTTCATGATCCCAAGAACGTGAAAGTTCTACAACACCAACAACCATGGGCACAAAAGAAAGTTCTACAACATCAACAATAATGGGCACAACAGAAAGTTCTACAATATCAACAACAATGGGCACAACAGAAAGTTCTAAAACATCAACAACCATGGGCACAACAGAAAGTTCTATAACATCAACAACAATGGACACACAAAAAAGTTCCACAACATCAACAACCATGGACACGACAGAAAAATCAACAATAATAACTACAACGATGAAACTAGTAGAATATTCAGCAGGTATGCTTTGACTCAAATAATTTCAGACTTTATAAAACAACAATTCAAACCATTTTTTAACATCCCAAGAAAAAAAGATAAGTGGACATATTTTAATCTGTATTATATTAGTTTTTTATTCTTAGCATTTGGAGTCTTAGAATCCGAATTGTTAATAATGTTTAACCTTTCAGAGGTTGTGGTTTCTCCTGTATTTGCCATTTATGGAGAAACAGCAACGACAGAGGTCTGTGGTTTTACTCCTCATGGAGACTGGCTTTACACGATATTGACTGTGGAATACCAGAATACGCCTTACGTCATTGGAAAATTGCATAGCAACAACAGTTTAGAAGAGCCAGATTCCTTAGACAGATTTAATATTAGTATGTTTAGTAAAAACATGGATATTGTTGTTCACCTGACATTGAACCTACAGACACCAACTACAGACACGTGTTCGTTGGATGGAAAATACACCTTTACGTGTTCCATAACAATGAACGACACATTGCAAACACTTGAGTCCAACGGCAGTCAGATTTTCATAACTGGTATGTATAGTGTATACAGGGTTGTTTTCGCCCCGTGTTTTTTTCGCCCTTCTACACTTGTAGACGGCTTCGCACCGTCTTCGCCCAGATGCAGATGTGTTAAACAAGACATTATATGCGACAATGGAATTCGCCCTCTGACAGTAAGGGCG
Source organism: Magallana nippona (assembly GCA_033439105.1). Taxonomy (NCBI): domain Eukaryota; kingdom Metazoa; phylum Mollusca; class Bivalvia; order Ostreida; family Ostreidae; genus Magallana; species Magallana nippona. The sequence goes on along the minus strand of CM065920.1, from coordinate 28,068,012 downwards.
AATGGGGCAAAAATAAAACGGAGGCGAATATTTCCCTGTATACAGTATATACAATGGATGTAATGTATTCAATGTAACAAAAAGTGTATATATTCCCTTTCAGAACTATTCACATTTATTCATAAAAATTAACGAATAAGTCAAAAACAACAAAACTTGATTTTAACAAAAAAAATGTTATTTTGCTAAATAAGCACCTTGAATAACACCATTTGTTGTTTTATAGCTCCAATGTCCGAGATCAGTATTGATTCTGAAGTGCACTACAATGAAGGTGAAAAAATGACATTCAACTGTTCAATGAAAGGGGATCCAAATTATAGCTCAGCTTATGTAGAACTGATCAAAAACTCTCGAATTCTCTATACAATTCCAGGACCAATGTTTGGGTCCAATTACAGTTCCAATTGCTCTGTGGTCCTTCACTGGTCAGGCGGACCCCCAAATCCATTGTCTACACTCGAACATGACCTCATTGTTCGCTGTGTTGTAAAAAACAAGCTGCTCAATGAAACTAGAATTGCCGAAAAGAAGTTGAATGTTTCTGCTGCTGGTTTGTAATTTTAATTTATTATAAGGACTGTAAAAATATAATGTTTTAAGGTGTGACCGTTGGGGCGAGCGCAGAAGGAACTACAAATTTCTCATCATTGTTAAATTCAACCCGTGGACTTGGCCCAAACTAAAACTTTGGCTTTTTCTCGAATACTTTTACCCCTGCCAGGAACCCGAAGTTATAAAACATTTATTCCATTATTGTCCCGCCCTAGCTAGGCTAATATACATAAACCAACTACCACTGAGTATTAATTAGATGTAAAGCAGACATATTAAAATATTTTGATAAATACAAAGTCGTTTGGTTTTTAAATGCAAATACAATCATGTATCATCATTCGTTTTCTTTTTAATAATGCTTGGGGAAGAATCGGTAAACAATAAATTGCGTGTCAGTGTTATTTCTCTTTTGTTATCTAATTTTTAATTATTTTCCCCTGTTACATCATTTTATGTTTAATTTTTTACATGTATTGTTTTTGCTATATACTGGTATGCGTTGTAGACATGTGCCGTCTCCTCTTCTATGTGTGTGATATTCTAATATTATTAAAAGATTTTACCATATGCAATTTACAAATAGATATTTTAACCGTTTAATTTTTCTCTTTTTTTTTTGGTGTTTACTTATTACAAAATGACGTGACTGCATGTAGTTCTAATAAAAATAAGATTTTTTTTAAATTTTCGTCCCTACCTAACGTATGCATTGGATCAATATGACAGTTAATTAAAGATGAAACTTGCATGGTATTATCCTCTTTACTAAGCCAAAAAATATATCAAAACAAAACTAATCAGCCGAAGAGTCGCCGTTAACACTGAAATAACGAGTACTTACTACACGTAACACCAAGAACAATGCTTGATCCACCTCTAAATTTATCACGGGAAAATAGCGCGAGATAATTGTGACGTCATACTTTTGCTCTCGACAGTTCTCGTAAATTGTCGGATAAATTCGGGGAAGGATATTACGTCATATGTCAGCAAAAGTGCAGATAGATACAGTTTTTTTTTACGTCAGCATATGTGTTGCTTACTTTAGTGTTTTTAAAGAATTTTTTATTGTTAAATGAAGAAGATGTATGCAGTTTACAGGTAAGCATATTCCATAGAAACGCTTCCTGTTCCACCATGTTGCTATGCACCGCAAAGGATTATTGGGATATGTAGAACTTTTTCACGTGGCCTGATAAAATTTCTTTGAACAATGTGCAGATCTCAACTCGAATTTCCTCCGTTCGTACACGTTGTCTATGGAGCTCGCTACGCGAGCGGCCCTTCGCGTCGCCTCGCTTCGCTCGCTATCATAATAATTATTAACTTTGCGCATGTTATATACGAGTAACCAAAGTACATTCTTCCTTCTATAAAAATATAATGGAATGCATAACAATAACCATAACCAACTTTTCCAATAAGATTTGTGTTACGCCTTTTATTTTTGTAGATGTTGCTTTCACGAAATATTCTTTCAAATCATTGACGAGTTCCCATCAAGAGATAGAATGTATAGCTCGAAGTCCTATGTCCATATTGCAAGAACTTGTAATATCAAAGTACGATGTCCAAATTGCTACCTTAAACAGTTCTGGCGTAGCTTCTACAACTGATGGGAGGTATTCTACCAATAAACAAGAGTATGATGGAGAAGTGAGGCTTATATTGATTATATCCAGTGTCGAATGTCAGGATCAAGGACAGTACAACTGCAAGTTAATCACAAAGAATAATGCAACAAGAGTTTCCCCGGAAATGACATTTATAGTTGAAGGTAACCTATGCTACTACACTTCTTTTATCATACCAGTGATATTCTATACAATTGTCAAACACCATAAAAGGTCACAGCGAAGATGCATGGCAACGACACTATTTTTTATGATTTTCGTAATGAAATCTTTCTAAATTTGTTAAATAATACACAAAAGATGGAGTACATTAATTGAAATGATTTTGTATGAAAACTTGGTGTATTTTTATTTGCCTACGAACCGTTTACTTGTTTTGTTTTATTAATGGTACCAACATTGTGTTTTGTTTAGTTTACTTAAAATAACCCATAGATAAGAAACATAACTCTTTCTACAAATTGACGCTTTACTTCTTTAACAAATATCAATAGAAAAGTTCTCTGAAACTGAGTGCGCTTTTGTGATTTTTCTTTTGTAAAAACATTATCACTGAGACAAAATTGTATATATGTACATTTTTAGAAACGTCAAATTTGTGGATGGATAAGTATGTGTCGTCTTTATTACCTTGCATAATGAACTAACAATTACCCAATAAAGACTGATTGATAAAGATTTAAAACAGATTTATATGACAATTTATAATTTCAGGATCTAAACCAACAATGGCATTGCATCCAGATATATATGAACCATTTGCAAGACTAGATTTAAACCATGTATGTTCTACAGAACATGTTGGAGATGAAAACAATGATAACTTTTTAGAAATTCAGATATCTAAACCCGGATCTCAAAGAGCATTCATGTACTCGAAAAAAATTGCAGAGGTCGAAAAAATGTTCGACTCAACCAACAACATAACTTATATCAACATCACTGGAACAGCTACACAATTTCTACTTGTGTCACATACCAGCAGTTCCTCAAATCTATCCTGTAACATCAAAGAAACAATTACGTTCTTACTGGACCTCACAATGGAGTTTGATAATGGTTCCATTAAATGTGTATTAAAAGATGAAATGGAAGAGTTTTCTGCCGTCGAGTCTACAATAACCGTTATTCCCGGTAGGATATCTACACTCTTGAAGATTATAAAATGTTTCACTCATATTTGATTTGTAGTCAGTTCTTTTCAGATAGAAAGGTATTGTTTGATTTGAAAACTTCACTTTATTTTTCAGGGAATTTTTGTGATGGATATGAGCACAGGGCATTCAGGAAACATCCTAACAATGATTGTAACGATTATATAGATTGTAATGAAGATCAAGGAAAAATGTATGCGACAGGAAATCAATGTCCCTTTGGGCAATGCTTTCAGTTCAATGCTGGGTATTGCGTGCCTTGCGATTCAACCTTTACGTGTGATGAATTAACAACGCCAGGTACTCTTTATAATACAAAATTCTTTTAAAATAACATTTATTATTAATATGTTTAACACTTATTTGAAAAGGTTGAAGTTAAATACGTTATTATATAAGTCACAGGTTACATGATAAATATTAAACGTAACTGATAAATTTCCAGAAAAAAAAATCCCTTTAATGTTGATTTTTAATACATTTTTAAATATTTTCTTATATATCAATAGGACCAACTACAACGACCACAACGTTGCCCCCAGGGAAAAGATGTAAGCAATTAAATCTATTGACATGTTAAATTAAACAGTAAAATAAAACAATGATCAATAGTTTAATTAACATAATGTAGAAGTCATTTCTTAAATGTTTCATTTAAATGTACATTTGGAGAGGACACAAAAAAACCCCAACCCGGAAAATGTTACAACTATATATGAATCATTATCGATTTTGCAGATGTGTCCTGCAATGATACGGCTCATTTCATGGGAACAACGGCTGTGATCAGATGTGTTATTTTGGATACTTCTTTTAACAGCTTAAATATAACCTTTCTCCCGGAACAAAGCCAAAATGAGGAGTATGTAGGAGAAATATTTCCAGATGGCCAAACCCAATCTCTACCTCAATCTCCTGCAGTCCTTTCTGCAAATTTTGATTTGTCCCCAAAGATCTTAATGTTCACCTTTCAGCTGCTAGAATGTAGTTCTAGAGGACGATATAGAATAATCGCAGGGGGAACAAATTCTTCTGTTGCACCTTCTTTGGAGACATTCGAACTTAAGGTCATTGGTATGTTAAATACAATGAATACTGTTAACATCTAACATAACATGCAAAAATGCCAAAACATATATACATTGCATGTGTTGTTAAATTGTAATTTTGGAATAATAGTTTGTAGGTTTTAAACAACAATTAAATCTGCCAATAACTGAAATTATTGTAAGCTGGTAATCTTTCTAACAGAGCGTACATGCTTGTTAAAGTACAATTACTTAAGGCACATCATCATCTCTCTATCTTTAGTTAGTTATTTAGATTAGTTTGTCGCTAGGTAATTGTATATTGGAAATAACTTTCTCCACATGCATAACTTCAGCTTAAGATAATACTAACATTTTCTCATGAATATTGAGTTACAATTTACCTATTTTTTGGAATCTTGGAATTCTTATTTTCACTTTTTGTAGGTAATCTGACTGAATTTGAAATGAACATTAAACCTGCGTATCCAGAGGGAGTTTTAGTCGAATTTAACTGCACAGCTTCCCTTGATGAGTCTCATGCCAACATCAAAGGGTACTATAAAAAGGAAGCAGGAAGCAGCTTTTCTGAAATCAAAGGAACCACAACTGTGATTGAGAGAAACTTGTCCCACTGTTTTGTTAAAGTTTTATGGAAACCATCAACTCCTTTCACTGCAGATACAAGTTTCAATAATGCAGATTTAAAGTGTGAAATAGTTGATTGGCCATTAGTTCAACTGACCAAACAGATTTCTGTTCAAAATGCAGGTACGATATTTGACAAAGATTGATTAAAGTTTTCTTAACAATTACAAACCATTAATACATTAAACTTGTTTCTGTTACAGATGTAGCCTTTGAAACCTACAAACTAGAGTCTTCCATCGGGAGCCAGGTGTCGGTGAAATGCTTAACACGAAACATTAATTCTATCAAATCAATTCTCATACGAAAAATAGAAAATCCCCTAAATACCACAGTGGCAAATGTTACTTTACCAGATATGACATATCATGAGGACGGAACATCGGTCAGTTATACAAACAATTCTTTGACGTTGACGTTTTATTCACTTACCTGTTCTGATGATGGATATTACACATGTATTGTCATTGAAAAAGATGAATCGCAGATAGAATCCCCTGCATATCTTCGTGTTCAAATTAAGAGTACGTGCTACTTAAATCAATTTTCAATCATGATGGTTGTTTCATTTCATCGTAATTAATTATAATGATGAATAGCAAAATTTGTTTATATTTTTTTAAATTACTCTTTCCAGACCCTCCGAAACACGATTCTGTGACATTCTTCTTACATCCCGACATCAAAGATAATAAATACGTCACTAGCAACGTTCACACGTGCAGTGGAGACGTAGGATATCCCAACGGTTTGGGTTACTTATCATTAAAATTCACAGACCCAACAACAAACGCTAGCTTTATATACGACAAAATGACAGTGACGGAAGACGTGAAGATAGCTTTAGAACCACCGCTAAAATTTAAAGTAAGCCTGGCAAGTGGGCTAAGTATCATTATTGTTGAAGACGATGAGCCAGATAGTGCCAATTGTACTAGAAAGAAAGAATTGAAGTTTTTACTTGAAGCATCAAGAGACTGGAATAAAGCGAAAATTAAATGTAGAGTCGTAAGTGAAGCCACTGAAGTTAACTCTACTTCTGTCGAAAGGGAAATATATGTTATTCCAGGTAAGTAACTCTTTCCAGTTGAGCATGGTTAAGAGTCAAAGCGAAAACAATTATAGATCGATATTGATTTATTTATGATAAATAATTTATCCAAATATGATCTTAACAAGAATACAAGTTTGATTTAAATTGCAAGCAAGCCGATATCTAAACATATGTCCATATATATATATATATATATATATATATATATATATATATATATATATATATATATATATATATATATCATAATTAGTGTAACTGCAGTTAAACAGTTTAACTAAGAACTCGTTTCCAAAGATCAAAATGAAACCAAAAAACTATTTGAATCTTTTCATGATAGTTATTTTTAGTTAGTTTCTAACAACGTTTTAGCTTAACAAATCAAGATTCTGAGCAAAAAATACAATTATTGGTGCATGGTATCTTAATTTTTCATTAATATAATTGAATAGAAAGACTTAATCTCCTTTTTAAATGATGAGGACATGACCTGAATTCAGTTAATCAGACCATAAAATGTCCAAATCTCGAAAATTATGTTTAAAAAAAAACCTATGTTGTAATAATCCAATGTATTCGTTTATTTAAAGATAAAACAAGAATACACGGTATATATGTATGTTTTTTACTTACAGATACTGCTTGCGACGGCTCAAATGGATCTGACGTCTATGTACCACACGAGAAAATAGATGGATGTAAAACATACATACGATGTTTCAACAATATACCTACGGGTCATTTATGTGGTCCACGATTGTGTTTCGATCATCAACAAAATAGATGTAATTGGTGTACAGATTTTTCTTGCACATCTGAAATGAGTCCAACAACGGAAGGTAAATAATTATGTAAATACCTGATATATTTTGTTTAATGAATGCAGTTTATATATGTGGTTTAACTTCAAAGAAGTTAAATGGTTTACGGCCACGCTATCCGTATATGATCACAAAGTATCTAACGTATAACTTACATTCAACTTATGTGATATTTATGTTTCTTATTTTCCCCCAATGAATCAGAACAAATAACGACTACATATTCTACGCCAGCGGCTCCAGAAATACAATGTAAGAATTATTTTCGCTATACTTTAATTGCATTGCATTAGAGTAAACATTTTACATTGCAAACATTGCTTTACTTATACGGTACTGTAAATTACAAAGGTAAAATAAATTGTTCCCTCGATCCTAATTATGTATACAGTGTTGATAGTCTAATAATTTCTTTGAAAGCTATTTCAATAAGTAAAGTAAAAGTAAAATAAGATAAATTGATATCGTGATCAATGTTGATATACAGGATGAAATGTTATTTGTTTTTAGACAAATTAACATAAACCAATATATATTTAAATACAAATACTAGGTCCCCTTTTATCGTGCAATCCATACTCAGTATTTGAAATGGAAACTGGCAATATTGTTTGTGAACTGAACATATCGATGACGTATAAAAATATCACTGTGACGAAAACTGGTCAAACAATCATGACGGTATATCCAAATGGGACCAATTACTATTTCTCGGATGACTTCAATAAGTATGAAAGCACAGTTGGAACGTCTTTCTCATTTGGAATAAAAAACGTGTCATGCTCGGACAAAGATGACTACACATTTACAGTAGAGACTGAAGGTGAAAGCTGTTCCAAAACTGCGTCCTTGGATATCAAAGGTAAGCCTAAAAATACCCCGTAAATTGACTCTAATTAACAGTGCTTGAAATGAATACCTTCTAGATATTTTACATTCATTCCATTGAGTTTTTTTTATGTGCTCTCACATTTTGTTGAAATTAAGAATCGAAAATTTCCAAAATTTAAAGGGTTGATTTTATCAATTTCATCGTATAATTATGATATTGCTATGTAAAATGGCGAATGTTGCAATTTTTCTGTTCTTTATTAAATACAATTTGCAAATAAATTCCATCGAATCAATTTATTATTTAAAAAAACCCTGAAATTGTCAATAAATATCATAATTAAAGAAAAGGGGAGTAATTAATATCAAAATATATCACTTGGAAAGCAAGAAAGTGGCCGCAAAAATAATATATGTTGTAGAGTACATCTTAATGTTGATGTTTTAAAAAAGCAAAAAAAAAAAAAAAAAAAAAAAAAAAAAAAAAAAAAAATCATTGACTTTAATTAGATAACTTTACACGGCAATGGTCTTATCGCCTTAAATGCTTGTATAATTACATTTGAAAGAAAAATCTGTTTTCATAAAACATACGTAGAACTTTTTTTGTTACCTACGCATTATTACCTATGGGCTGCGGAAAGCGTAAAAAAAAGACGTTAATGCAAAAAGAACAACTAATTTTTAAAAAACACACTGAAATACGAAACAGACCAGCTTATAACAAAATCAAAAGACTCGTTTGCAAAATCAACAGACACCGATGCAAAACAAACGATCACCAATGCAAAATCAACAGTCATTCACTGAATTGACCCTAGATGGCGTGCAAAGAGGTATCAGAAGAAATCGTACCCTGAAGAAAACGAAACCTGGAAAAACGTACCCTTAACTTGGGTACGTTTTCTCTAAGAGAAAACGTAATTTGATACGTCTTCTCGATAAAAGAAAACAAACCCTAGGAAAATTATTAATGGTGCGTCAACGTCTTTTTTTACTCTTTCCACCGCCCATAATTACCGTATCTCTAAGAGAGAAATGACATGATTTTTGTATATTTACATTCAGTGTATATTTCCCCATTATACTTGCATTGGGAATCTATGACGTTCATTATTCAATGAAACACGTCAATCCTGGCGAAGGCTTATACGTAAAAGTAAACGTCATCACGCGTTTTAAATAGATATATTATGATACTAGATTTAATGAACGTTCAAAATTAACAAACCAATTTGATATGTACTTTTGAAAAAAAAAATGTTAAATCATATATTTCCTTAAAAGAGTTAACCCCGCAAAGTTTTTGGCACTGATAGTTTTAGCAATGTTTTATTGCTGTTCCATCAAATATTCATTTGGCTGTACAGCTATGATATAAAAATATTACAAATAAACATAAAAATAAACATAAATATAAGCATTGCGTGTTATTTTTTGATATCGCCAGTCTTGCAACACGCCAAGCCGTGCAGGAAAATTGAATACTGCATGCTTGCGCGATATGATAACTAGTATGCACAGCCTAAACGTATCCTAATAAAAATTTAGAGTATAAGATTGAATTTTTTCGCTGAAACGTTTGTACGTTTGTACCGTTGATAAGAAAATGTTACTGACATTTCATGAAAAGATTCAAGTCTAAAGGTTTTAAAATTAATTAATTTAAATTAACCCAACAAGTTTCCTTGATACAATGTACTGATATGTATATACAAACCAATTATTGAATCTTTAAATCTAAACTTTCTCTTGAAGCGATACCAAGCAAACCGACTTTGGTTATAGACTACAGGTGGACAGAGGGCACTAACACTGGAACCCATTCTTGTATTGGAGATATTGGAAATCCTCCTGGGATGATAACGTTAGAAATTAAAAATGGAGAGACTGGGAATTTTACAAGTTTTTCACCAGCTACCCCAACATTTTCAAATAGAATGGAAAATTGTACTAATAATGCGAAATTATCTTTTTCAATCGATTTTAAAACCAATAACATCGCCGGATATTATATTCGCTGTGTTACAGCAAACAACCAACAATCTCCGTCAGGTTCTGAGGCTCCCTTTCATTCTGATGAAATTCGTATAAGCCCACTCCCAGGTAAGATTTATTTCTTTTAAGATTTTATAGTATATTAGCATCCTTTAAAAGAAAATCTTTTTGTAAAGATAAGGAAAATAGTCAAATTCTAAAGCTAAAATTTCTTTACTAAATTATAGTCTGTGGGCTACGAATATGTAAATGAAATATTAAGGTAGATGTCATTATTAACCATCCTGATACTTTAAACGATACGGATGAAAAACACTTCAAAAAGTTATCGTTCCAATTAAGAAAATTGCCATTGCATAATTTTAGGCGATACCAATACAAATTTTGAAAATAATTCTTAATTTTTTTGTTTATAGAAAATACTTGTTTTGAGGATGGAATAAAGCCTTACCCTGGGGAATGTACACGGTATTTAAATTGTGCTAATAATATAACACATGTTTCACAGTGTGGAGCAGGCTTTTGTTTTTCTACAACCTGCATAACTACGGGCTGTGATAGTATATGCAATACATAATTTGATTTTCTCGTAAATACTGATATCACAATTGATGAATAGACATATTTAATATGTTATAGCAATTTTAAGATACAATAATAAGACAATTATTACAATTATTTTCAAATGTTTGATAAAGAGGTTTATTTTTGTGATGAACAAAACGACTGTTTTGCAACAGACATTAAGAGATACATTGTATTACTATTATGTGAAAGAAATATTTGCTCTATTGTACATATTTTTTGCACTATTATTTTAAAATTTTGTCACAAAGAGCTATAGAGTCAGCTTAATCAATAATGTGCTTACTTTATGCGATGTTTTATTAATACATCAGATCTGGTTGATAAATATATACATATATTTAGAAAAATAGAAGATGTAATTACTTTATCAGGACAATGACTTTGGTATATTATGTATGTCGATGATTGAAGATGGTTACAAAATATTAGTTTATGCCTCTTTTGTTGATAATAATAACACATACATAAGAAGATGTGTCTAGCGTGAGCATATATACTTAGTTACAATAATTCAAGAAACCGCCTGTCAGAGTGAAATACCCCTAATCTTGAAATGATGTTAAACGATACTGTCAATAACTAAATTGGCGGTTGACTTCACCAGAAACCTAAGCCTTCTTGAACATTTAAATGATTTAAGATGAACTTGTTAGCCATTTTACTTTAATTTTGTATCTAATGAATTCTCCTTGTTGATCTATAACTTTTACAAAATGTCTGCTGAAACGTCAAATGGTTTATTTGAATGTCGTTATACTGAAAACTAGTATTATGCAACGGTGGAAAGTACTTCTGGTCTTGGGTATTTATTGTCAGGAACAATATACGTAGGAGAGACAGGATACTGATCACGCGACTTTTGTTGATCACATGACAGTTATTATAGAATGTATAGTAATAGGTTATAAAAATCACAAAGTTGTTTGAATAGTTTATATTATCCATTGATATATTAAAGAAGACATCTTCATTTGTAATTTTAATAAGCTTACACAATCTGATTAATTGTGTTTTATAGCATTTTCTTATATAAAGTTCATAATTTTAACGTTTATAATTTATTGTCATAAATATTTAATCAAAAATATATTCTCACTATGTTTCTGTTAATGTTATTAAAAAACCCAAAGATTGTTTTACTTTTTGTATGTGAAAACAGAAACTGTCACAAAAACTATAATTCCATTTAAATGGAAGAGGTGGTTCCTATCGCATGATCTCCGTTGAATGCCCAAAAAGTGGCTATGATATATATATATATATATATATATATATATATATATATATATATATATATATATATATATATATAAATAAAATTGTTAAAAATATCATTATGCCAGAGAAAGGATGGTAATTAATACAAAAATATCCCACTTGCAAGGCAAGAAAGTGGCCGAGAAAATAATCTATGCTACAGAGGACAACTTAATGTAGAAGTATTAAAAATAAATCTTGACACAATTCTACAATCATATCTACCTTAATACTGTTATGAATTCTTCTTCCTCACGACTATGAATCGTAGCAGATTACTCCAAACCAGTCATTTGCTTATGCTTATCAAATCATTATTTAAATTTGTTCGCAATAATAATTAAAAATTCGATATTGTAAGATCGAAGAAATTTTGATCAGGATTGTTTGTACAATGTATTAAAATCTGTCATTTTTAGGACCCATCACAATTTGTCATGAAATATATATTAATAAAGAAAAAAAGTTGAAATCAAGGATGTGCAACTTCGATAAATTTGAATTAGCTCAACATTTATAGTTATATGAAGATTTATTCAGTTAAAAAGAATGTAATTGTATAATTTTTTCAATGTTTTTAAAATGATTATGCTAATAATTATTATTATTATTATGCTAATAACCATTACCTTTTCTTAATCTTCTGCTCTTTTTTCAATGAGATCCATTAGCATGAGCACGTTAAGGAATTAAACAAATTATCTTTTTGTGACAGAGCTACTTTCCATAAAATGTATTTACCCGATCTTCTTCGTTAATGTTGTTAGATAACAGTGGAAATAGCTTAATGGTATATTAATGATATCAAGTTTAAGGACTTGCATGTACAACGCCGTTTTTGACTGAAGGTTTTAAAACGTGCTATATCTTCGAGAGGTCAGGGGTTTATTCCGACTGGTGTTAGTTATAACAAAAATGACGCAACTGTGTTCTTCAATAAGAAACAAGAGTAAATTCTTATTCAATGTTGTGAACCAGTCTGCATATATCGTAAACACAAAAGACTTTTTTTTCTAGAAACATGACATCACTGCTTAACAGCCTTATATTCAAAGGCCCTTGCTGGCATCAGATGGCAGATAAGGGATGAAATAAGTGGATAGTAATTCAATCAAATACGAGCTAAAAGGAGATATATAATAATTCATCATAAATGATTTAAATAGAGAGAAGAGTGAAAAATCAGAGCAAGTGCAATTTCGAAATTTTTGTAAGTTGCCTATTATGATAAAATATAAACAATTCATCAACTTCGGACATATTTTGGTTATACTAATTATAAGATCGTGTCACCGATACCGGCCAGAAAAAACAGATATAAAACCTCTGGAGAATAGTTTCCTATGCCATGTCAATATTGCATAAACGTGCACGTAATCTCTAGAACCATCCAGGGACTTTGCATCAAACGTATGTTAACGGTTAGAAATATTCTAGTTATTGCATGATTGAAATATAAAAGTGAATGAATGAAAAAAAATTCAGAGACTGTCACCACGGTACTTGTTTTCTGTATGTTATTGGACAAGTTTTTTTTCCTCAATAAACAAGTTTCCATAGCACGAAAAATATGATATATTCTTATTTTTAGTCCTTATTTATTAATTTTTTTTGATAGAAACAATTTATGTGTCCCTTAAACATGCTATTTTTATGATTAGTTATAGAAACCAACTTTTCTCATAAAATAATATTGATTTTAGAGGAAGAGGGAAAATATATCTGTCAGCGGGGAAAAAAGGGGTAAGGGCTTTGCTCTTGAAATATTTTATTAAACAAAAAAAGTACGCAGTACTAAATGGTCCGCACACGTATCGATAAATTTCTGAACTTCACCTTTTGAGTAACAAACCAATTTCTAGTAAAACTAAAGTACAAATGTAAAACGCATAAGAAACTGACAAAACAGCTATCCTACACACATGGAGTCGTTGTCCAGGCTTTCGATCTGTCCATTGGACAACATATGTAGCGGACCGGTCAACTTCAGGTCAAGAAGCGCATGAGTTCCATGCAATACTCTTGCAAATGCATTTGAACGTATAGCGATTTTAAAGGAATTAAAAACTTTGACATGCGTTGGATGTTTGTCAACTGTATGACTACTGAGGTTTAAGAATTATCTATGAATGCTCTGTGATAAATCTAGGGCTAAATGAATTTAAATGAATCACAATTATTAATGAATATATCTATTCAAGCAGCTGTACAGGAGTATATTGATTCCAATACGTCTGTGACTGAACAAACAAATTTACAGAGGTTATTTGTAAATGAACCAGGAAGTGTTTGTTCAATGTTGGACAAGACACTTTATCTACATTTGTCTTAGTCCCCAAAGATAAAATTGGGTCCCGGCTCAGGCTGAAAGTTAATCTGTATAATATATATATATATATATATATATATATATATATATATATATATATAAAGCAAATAGATATACATGAATGCTAATGTTAATATCTGTAACCTTTTAATCATACAATCGTTTCCTCTTGTGGATTGTGTTAATTGTACATGATGAATGTTTATCATACAATCTTCCTGTTACCCTTTTGAGGACCCTTAATGATCAATAAAGAATTTGAATTGAAAACAGCTTTGAAAAATTATTGAATTTTTATGATGTTATAACTTTAAAGACTTTTTATAATCTATAAAAAAGTATTTGCTTATCAACATATCGGATAATTCTGGCACTCAGTTTCAAAACAGATGCTAAGTGCCTGATACATGTACATGCATATACAATTTAGAACACGTGCAGACTAGGAATATAGCTAGGACAGTGCACCAGTGTTGACTCAAATACAAGCAAATGCTTTGGATTCGCAAGCGAGGTGGTGGTAGGGGTTGTAGAAAAGACACAGATTTATAACATCGAAATTGATTTAAACAAATAGTGCAATATCAATTAAAATCAAGAAATAAATATTTGTACACCATATACAGCGGCGTGAACGAGCCTAGAACCAAATGAAGAAATAAATCTTTTAAGTTCTGACGAATTTGCTATATGTTCGAACAAATAAATTGATTGTTTATAAAAACAATTTTTTAAAGACTAATTAGAGTAATTTAGACTATCTGGTCTCTCAATGATGTAGATTACGAGGGGGGGGGGGGTGTAATCAAGCCACCTTTTATTGCTGCTTATAAACCATTTGGATCTGATGCATAGTGTTAATTAAGAAATAAACAAGATTATGCAATTTTGTACCTTGCGCGGTTTTTTTCCCTAAACATTGAAGGCGACCTTGACTTTCATGTCAACAAAGTGATACGCTTTCTTAATTAGGTAGGTGGCTTAGGACGGTTTTGCAAGAAGGACCCGGTCAAATTTTACAAAAAGGGGTAAATGTGAGGTTTGGGTGGTTATTTGAGGGGTATAAATTCCTAGAATATTTATTTCATTTATTTTGTAGATAGAAGAGCTTATGTCTATATCATTGACATATGACACTTTAGATGCGAAACTGGAGCCTTAATTTTCACTTTCGATTTAATAAAGAAAAGGGGGGGGGGGCGCAGAACATGAAATCTCACTAGAAGGGAACGTGAATGATTTCATGTTAATTGTTGAATATTTGCATGGATAAACATTAAGCTGCAAATCCTATCGTAGTTGATGGGAGTCGCCCGGGATTGGAGAGTATAATGGGACCTACGTATATAAAATGAAAAAAGCGAATAAGGGACAATTCTTCAAAAACTTTTGAGATCGACCCTGGCTATTCTAAAAAATGTTTTATGTAAGTTGTACATTTTTATTCTGCAATGTCTGAAATGAGTCCTAACCATGTCTCCTCTACACGTAAACCAGTTGAAACAAATTTAAAAATCCACTGAAAAATAAAACATATATACGACTAGTATCTGCTTCACTTTTCCTCTACAGATAAAAAACGCTCCTCTTCAACCTAAAGTTTAATATGAATGAACATCTTGTATTTCAGCAAAGACAGAAGAAATATTTAGGCATACATGTGAAATAAATTATTTTCAAATAAAAAAGCGACGTGGAAATTAGGTGTACATAATTTATTTTGAGTTCATTATTAATCGCTACGACAACAAAAGACAGGGCTTTCCCGGGGCCCCATCCTCACCAAATATGAAGGCCCAAATATGGGATACAGGGTGTTAGCCAGCCCCTTGAAAGATATCCCATTATAACTATATTATACGAAATTTCCTATTTTCGCCAGGCTATCTAAGCCTGTTAATGGTCGTGTAAACCCAATTCCTTTTAAGGGTCGACTAGGCTTTCCCGGGGCCCCATCCTCACCAAATATCCCTTTTGAGGGTCGACTGGGCTTTCCCGGGGCCCCATCCTCACCAAATATGAAGGCCCAAATATGGGATACAGGGTGTTAGCCAGCCCCTTGAAAGATATCCCATAATAACTGTATACGAAATTTCCTATTTTCGTCAGGCTAGCCAAGCCTGTTAATGGTCGTGTAAACCCAATTCCTTTTCCCAGCGCCCCATCCTCACCAAAATGAAGGCCCAAATATGGGATATAGGGTGTTAGCCAGCCCCTTGAAAGATATCCCCAATTCAACAGAATATGATAATTTTCTTACCTTCTTGCCAGGCTAGCTAGTTATGTTAATGTTCAGGTCAGGTCAGCAAGTAATAATTTTCACTATATAATTGTTTCTTTCGATTAAAAGAGGAAGTTTATATGGAATTTTGAATTTACGTTTATTAGCATGTTTACGATAATTTGAATAGCGAATCGACCACATAATTCTATTCGCTATTCGAATAGTGAATAGCGAAAAGCGAATAGAACTCCAACTTCTGAATGCCTATTTTTTCCATTATTTAAAAGTCTACCACCTAAATAGTTACATTTAGTGTAAAAAATTGTATATAAAGACCGGTTTGTAACAACCGTTAATGATACAACGCCGCTTAATGATATAAATAGCATTAAGCGTTGCAATTGCAACGCTTAATGCTATAAATTCTTGCATTAACGTTGACATGTCCAACTGTAAATGCTAAATCGCCGCTTAATGATAGAATTGTATCATTAAGCGTCACAAATGCACAGCAGCCTTAACGCTTAATGAAACAAGCAAATATCGACACCCTCAACCGCTAATGATACAAACTTTATATCATAAAGCGTTGCAGTCGCACCCCTTAATGATACAAAATTGTATAAATGAATGAAAGTAAGTCTTTTAATTTTCTTCAATTTGCTCAACAATCATAATTTTAGTTTTTAAGATCAATTCTATGTAAAAATCAAATTTTATAGAGGAGTTCCGCAACGCATAGTTTCCAATTATCTTTATATTTCATACAATGATGCATATTGATGTAATAAGAAGCTAGATAACATATATTTGTTGCTAAGGGCTACCGTTGCCATGGTAACGGAGACCTAAGATACAAAAAATGGCAAAATTAATCTTATCAACTTTAAAGCAATATAGAAAGTAATTTCAGCTTTTCTAAGTTATGAAATGTAAAATTTCGAATTAACTATTTGGTCAATTTTCAAATTATAGAAAAACATTGGTGGGCAAATCAACATCTAAAGAATGTTTCCATGAAAAGTGAAAATTATTTTGAAAACAGATTTTCGTATTTCGTATTTTCGAAGTACCAAAGAAGTTATTATTGAACCAAACTCATAGGTGTATAGCTGTATTTAAAATATGGACGTCATATAAAAAATTGAAACATGTAACTATGGTAACAAGGTTAAAAATATTGAAAAATGAAGAAAACCATAGTGATTCTGTAAAGCGAAAATGATTGTTTTAAATATAATTTAGAACCATTCTTTGTTGCTATTTGTGGGAAACATGTTAACCTATATATCAAATATATTCAAGCATTATTGAGCAATCTGATTAAAATCATATCCTTGATCCGCTCCCTGTTTTTCTATTGTCGCTACACGAGGATCTGAAGAAACCCCGCTTGAGGTCACCTCCTGGTGAACTTTGATTTAGGAATATTCATGAGGTATTTTAGCCAATCAGAGTCAGTGTTAGAAACGGTAATTTCGAGTTATAAACAATCTTTCGGTATCAGCGAGCTAGAGACGGAGCATAAGTTGATATTATTAGACGCCCTCAGGGAATCCAAAGATTGTATTAGCATGACTTCCAAAACACGTTACTGAGGAATGGAACCGGCGATTTCATTGGTCAAAACAAAGTTCACCAGGAGGTGACCTCAAGCGGGGTTTCCTCAGATCCTCGTGTAGCGACAATAGAAAAACAAAGAGCGGATCAAGTATCTGATTTTAATCAGATTGCATTATTGAGCATCGTTAAATTGCCATCGCTAAGAAAATATGTAAACTGAAGAAAATTATTCAGAAACTTAATTGTTCAAAACGTCATAGCAACGGCCATTTATTTTGCTAAAATGCAGCTTCAACTGATATTACATGAAAGTTGAGAACATGTTTTGTCATTCCAATCATTAATGCTATATGACTCCAAAAGAGCTTAAAACGGCCATTTTTCAATCGTTTGCCTCTGTTACTATGACAACCAGTCTCCATGGCAACAGTTCAAGGTTGTCTTGCATCTTTATATACCAATACTAAGGTATCAAAATACGAAACATGAAGGAAATCGGTGACTATGCGTGACCACTGAATTTTGTTATTTACAAAGAATAGATCTTAATTATTACATGTACCTGTAATGTTTCTGCACAAGCTCTGTAATAATGATATTACACTACATAAAAAAAAACCATGCAAAATTATACTAGATTTCGGAATTGAACATGAAAGCAAAATATGTCAAATATTGTATAAATGTCAGTTAATATTACACTTACGAGTAGCAATTTATCATTTGAAGGAAAGGGATGGCTCGATCACAGACCCCCCCCCCCCCCCTTCATCTACACCATTGCCAGAATAGAGTCTGAATTACTTCTCATATAAACAGATAACTTATTCGTCCGTATAAATCCTAATTCGCCCGCACAATTAGTTAATTCGTCTGAACAAATAATTTATTCATCTGAACAAATCCTGATTCGTCCGACCAAATAAGATTTATTTATGTTTTTATCTGGCCATCCACGCCGCCGTAATAATATTCATCCGAACAAAAAAGATTTAATTTTTTTTTCCATCTGGCCCTTTCATTCCGACATAATATAATCATGTCATGGACAAAAAAAAAATGAAAAACTAAGATTATGAAAGAGGCATTTTTTTTTTTACTACCGAACACTTTTTTAATTACCAAAATCAAATTAATTATTTCATTTTATGTAACAGCTATATGTAATCAAGGTCCAACAAAAGGACTTCTTGGTCTGTATGGACTTTTTTAATTAGGAAATAACTTTGTGATTGACATATTAAATAAGATAACGTAGATGCATGTAGGTGTTAGTTATATTATTACAACGGTAACTTGATCAAAAGGGTCGGATTACGTGGAGTTGCCAGGTGCAGATGCTCAGATCAGAAGTAATGCATAGCATCGAGTTTGATCTAATGATCTTGCAACGAGACGTCATCTGATTCTTTAGATCATGATTCTCTATATTTAATAGATTTATTTTCTTTCCACAAGGTAAAAAAACAAACAAAACCATTATATATTTATTGAACACAAATTATTCCTAATAAACACTTTAAAAACGCAAGTAAAAATATTTATTGTGTACTACTTCAGTAGCTTCAGAGAGTGGTGGTTATATATTTCACTTCGCTTCACTTCGTTTAATATGATGATTCAGGCCTTGTGACTTCACATGATCAAAGGCGCGGGTCTTTATTTCGCGATTAACTTCCGATAAACTGTTTCGCGACGACTAATGTTCGCGACCAAGCCTTATCCAGACCCGTGTTGTTATACATGTAACAACCACACGACAAGGAATGGTTCGTGGCGGGAAATATTCGCGACTACGAGGCTCTCATGACCTCGCGAAAAATTCTCGCACGCGAATAAATGTTGTTTTTACAGTATATGCATCACCGGAAATATAAATCTTTCGCTTTCTAAGCTGTTAGCTTATACGCTGAATGCTTTATGCCATTTAACCAAAACAATTACGCAATTGAATGCTTAGTCACAGTGCAACCTATGATTGAACAAAGTATTGAGCGCACTGAAAGCTGGACCAGTTAAAAGTGTGTGTATGACATTTTTAACAAGATTTCAAGATTTTCCTCTTTAATATAATATAGTTATTTTATAGACCTTAAATACATTTACCGAATTTTGATCCACAGTTGGGAAACAAAACGTTAATTTAAAGAATAAACAGGATCAGTAGTATGAATAAAAAGTGTTATGAGAGAAAAATATTTTTACATTTTGGCATTAAATGACATCAACCTAAAAAAAAAAATACAGGTGATTTTAAAATGAAAATATGCATGCCAGATAATACCTACATAATAATACAACAGAAAAACTCGGATATAGCAAAGTATCAGGAACCAGTGGATTTACTTCGTTATATTCGTATAACGAAATCGTAATGATAAGTCTAGTGAATTCGCTATACACGTGTTTTTCTCCACGATGACTATCATTTGTGGTTACTGAGGCATCAAATAAAATATCTACTTTATAAACCTTGAATACACAAATGGTAACGACCCACATTAGTGTACTATTTTGTGGAATACTTGTTGCAATGATC
The DNA here is from genome assembly GCA_033439105.1 of Magallana nippona. Classification (NCBI taxonomy): domain Eukaryota; kingdom Metazoa; phylum Mollusca; class Bivalvia; order Ostreida; family Ostreidae; genus Magallana; species Magallana nippona. The sequence goes on along the minus strand of CM065920.1, from coordinate 28,047,786 downwards.
ATTAATTCTAAAGCCAGTGTGAACGCCAAAGAAAATATATTCATCTCTTATAATTAAACATTTATTCAAAATAAATGTGTTGAAGTATTTCTCCTCTCTAATATCTATTCCTATTAATAAATGTCTATTGCATGTACAGTGTACTATATCCGTGAATGATCGTCATTACATGCAAAAAATAATGAAAATTTAGTTAACTTTTGTTTTGAAATTTCGAACAGCGTTCAAAGACCGATTCATCATTGCGGTGTGTGTGTGTGTGTGTGTGTGTGTGGGGGGGGGGGGGGGGGGGGGACGAAAGCTCAATGATCTGATTGCACAGTCTTAATATTTTTGTTTTGTATAATATAATTATTGCACTTAACTGAATTACCGTTCGATTTTTCTATCATGGTGTTCAAACGTATAATGTCTAATATACATGACAGAAATCCGAATAAAATTTTAAAAGGGGATCAATTTTGTTTTTTGTAACTTTTGACGGCATGTGTACAGAACTGTTCTTACGAAATTTCCAATCATTGTCTACATCGCACACATGTACATATTTACACGTACAATACAATTCATCATCGTCATATACAATACTTATCTTCATCCATAAATTTTATTCATACATCGAACAATAATATTGTAATTGTTTAACTTACCGGTTGAAAGTAAAACACGACAGAACTCTGAACATACTCACATTGTTTTACTAAAAACAAATAGTAAAACGGACATTCCATAGTTCACAAAAAGTCGCGCACATGCTGTAGTTACAGAGATTAGACCACCCCCCAACAAAATACCTTACAGAGAATAGACCACCCCCCAACAAAATACCTTACTCTTTGTTTGAATTAAATTTGTATCCAGTTGTCATATTGTAAATTTACAATTTATACTTGCCTATTGTAATTTCAAAATTTACAATATGAAACAAAAATAAATGGTTATTTTAATGATATAGAAATTCATAATAAATCCATGTAGCATAACGGGTAGAACCCCCAAACCATCCCTCCATTAAACCGCCTGTGGCTAAAAACCCAAAACATAGATCTCGCACAACAGCAAACACTTACATAGGCCTAATTGCCTGCTTGGATGTAGGCCCCCCCCCCCCCCCCCCCCCGAAAAAAAAAATAAATAAAAAGATAAATAAATAAACAAAGACTAAAATATAACATTTAGTACTCCTGCTTGATAACACACGATCCATAAAATTAGTTCTTTGGTTTATAGATAATAGAATACCGATAAGTTCGTGAGTTATATGACGAGGAAAGCCCTGTCTGTATCACTTTTCATTCCGCTTCCTTTTAGCAGTCGGTCTCCCATTCACTCCCCCAGAAATCACGTAGTTGTTATAAAATATCTAAATATTCAAGGTTTTTATGCGCTAATCTACTTGTGTATAAAGACAATCATGTGAAAGTGTGTATGCACTCGCTTCTGTTATTTGATCACAGTATCATCTGCTTTTTTTCATTCAAAAGTTTGTTCAATGTACATGGTATCAATATTATCAAACAACTTGTTAAAAATACCTTTAAAATATGGATTAATTAATAAGGGTACAAGTATTTTAGATAACATCATAATTTACTTTTCATGCAGATTTAAGAGAAATGTTTGTTGAAATATTAGAACATTCTTGTTTAAATGCATTACGTAAAATGATTAGATTATACTGTCTACATACATAATTTTCTTATACTAGTATGAATACAGTATGGATACACAACTAAGTCATTCATTACTATTCTTTATTTACTCAAGATATACATATTAATGCTTTATTAACAACAGTGTTATATCATTCATTTTTACAATTTTGTATCATTAAAGGGTGCAACTGCAACGCTTAATGATATAAAGTTTGTATCATTAGCGGTTGAGGGTGTCGATATTTGCTTGTTTCATTAAGCGTTAAGGCTGCTGTGCATTTGTGACGCTTAATGATACAATTCTATCATTAAGCGGCGATTTATCATTTACAGTTGGACATGTCAACTGTTAATGCAAGAATTTATAGCATTAAACGTTGCAATTGCAACGCTTAATGCTATTTATATCATTAAGCGGCGTTGAATCATTAACGGTTGTTACACCAGTTTCCTTTATTCGACATCACATTAAGTTTTCCAAAAACTAATTCTTTGATGGCTAAACGGTTTTAGACAAGAAGAAAAGACAAATTAGTAGAGAACGGATCGTCCTAAAATAGCTTATTAACGCCGCTAATGCTTTGCGGCTTTAATTTGTTTCCAGACATGATTCAACTGATTTTCTATGCATTGAAGAGTGATTTCACACCCTTCGTTCGTTGACTTCGAAATTTGTAATATGCATTCCAGATATATACTAGTTGAAATTTACGACGCCCCAGGCTAGTGTTCGTATAACTAATTTTAATTATTTTAATCATGACAATGGTTAAGCATAAAGAAGAAAGAATAACAAGGAATTGTTTTAAAAACATATCGTGAAACCGCGCTATGCTTGGACCATGCGAACTAATCTTAAATGTGATTGGTTTTATGTTTTTTATAAGCAGTTAAATGAAGGAACGGATCAAATCGAGTCGTTTGAAAAATAAACACAACCGAAAAACATTTCGAACACGCTTCCATGCTTTTCAACAAATATGGTCATGGTCAAGTATAATTTACTTACTCGATTACAACTTTTTGACATGAACAGTTGAGTAGTTTAAACAGCAGACGATAGTGGCAGCGACATGAAAACTGATGTTTAAGCTTTGTTAAATTATAGAATATTTGAATTGAGGCGTTAGAAATTTTGACCAGTATAGAATACATCGAAGCTATCGCCATGCACAGCAATGTTTTATACGTGTCAATCAAAACTACTGAAAGTATGTAAGTTAATATATATTATAAAAGTTTTTCTTTGTAAATAAACTCTTATCAATAATCAATCTAAGAGTATTCACACCTTGTAAGTATTACGCACATATACTCATATAATTATCAATCTAAGGGTATTTAGGCTTTGCAAATATTCGGTTTATTTAATTTTTGGGTACCTGTTTCTTCACCTGAAGTTAAAAAGAAGATGTGTGTGTATGTGTGTGTGTGTTTAACGGGTGTAATTTCTCAAAGCTAAATGATATCTTAACTGGATATATTTTGATGAAAAACAATGGCACTTGATATGTAAACAAGTATTTTCTGATCTGCTTAATTGATATATATATATATATATATATATATATATATATATATATATATATATATATATATATGGGAATTTATCCCTAAGGATAAATTCATTTATACAAGAAGCAGCAGACTTGATTAGCTCGAATCCTAAACACAATTGATTCATTTCGTTTTCAATCGGGTTCGGGTTATTTTCAATTGGGTTCGTAAACTCGAATATAATCGGATTCAGCATCCTTTTCATTCCAATTGGTGAAACAACAAGCATTAACTGAAAATTTTGAAGAAGAAATCCACTTAATCCTCAACAAATTAAAGTCATCGAAGGATACCAGTTAGGCTAAGTATGAGTTAAACTACTGTAGGTATCGTTTCATACTTTATTTTTGCAATTAAGCCACACTTCAGCAAATTCTCTGTCATTGGCAAATCACGATGTGTACATCCCCACGCGGGTCGTGCACGCGCACCATACTATTTCATATTTGATTAAAAAATTGCAATATAAATCAAGAATATTTTAGCCTGTCCCGGGTTGTCGCTCCTATCAATTCTCTATGATAGATAATTGAAATAAATACTTATCAACGAAGTACCAAAAAAAAAAAAAAAAAAGGTTTATTCATACGGCATCGTCGGGAGGTTGGCTTCGACGTTACAAGCACCCGAGTATGTACTTTCTGTTTTACCGTATATTAATTTCCCTTTCTCTCTTTCCTTTTATATTATGGGAATAGTTGTAGCTTGGGGCAAAGGTGTTAATTGATTACCAAGATAATTCGCAAAATCCATGGAAGCGGAAACTTGGGACGGAGCATAGTAATACCTACTTTTACAATTAAATAGCAAGAATATGTTACTATAATAACTAAAATTTCAAATAAGGTTCACTTATAAAAGTACAACAATTTATCGAACAAGGGTATTATAGAACATTACAGGTAAATATGTGTACATCAATCATTACAAGCCAGCTTAGTATGTCATACAACATTGTAGTACGATGCCAAAGATAAAATCCCGTAGCACTCCCGCCAGGCCTCCATCTGCGAGGAAACGGTCGCCTGCACGGAGATCCCTCAATGACCCCATGATCGCAACTCAGACTGGTTTGGACAACGCCACTACTAACATCCCGAGTAGCAAAGCCACAGGGTTCTCAACATCCTCCAGTGTCCTCAACCAAACGCACAATTCAGTGGCTGCCACTTCAGCACCACAGATGGTTCCAGCTCCAATGGCCAGTTCTCCTTTGATAACTCAAGATCACGAGCCACAGCGTCTCCATGTGTCAGGTACACCAACAATTCAATCTCTTCCACAGCCATTAATTAGTGTGGGCGCATCACTTGATGCTCATGTACCTCAGTCAGTTAAAGATAAAATCATGCAAGGAGAATATGTAGATTTGTCAACATTGTTGCAGTCAAGCACCAGTGCTTCAGAGGCCAAGCAACACAAATTTTCAATTAAGGATGATCAATTGTCTATTGTCCCAAACACACCTAAAACAAATAAAATAACTTCCATAGAGAAGTGGACTGATGCTATGCTGGTGTTGGCCAGCATTCATATCTCCTGCCACATCGATCAAGCCCCACATTTGCTGAAATACGTTAATACTATTCGAACAGGGGCGTCACGCAATCCCAATAGCCACGGTTGGATTGAATACGATAAGCAATTTAGGCTTCGAAAGGCTTTAGACCCTTCCATAAGTTGGTCAGCCATAGATTCTGAATTATGGCTTATTTACATGGCCTCATCAGCTAACAAACTTACTTCACCACCTAGGTGTTATGATTACAATTATAAGGTGTTTTGCGCTCGCCAGTCATGTTTTTATGCCCACACATGTATGTCTTGCTCTGGTTCTCACCCTCAAGTATATTGCCCTCGCCATACCAGAGAGACCTATACCAACACATCTGGTCCATCGAACTCACCCTTTCGCGGACCCAGTTCCACACGATTCAGAAATCCTGTTCCAACAACCCAACGGTTCAATTCTATCAGACCCCAGTCGGTCCAAAGAAATTTTGAACTCGCAACTACTCCAGTAGTTTTGGAACAGCTCCAACACTACATTAAACACTATCCAAATCATCAAGACAAACAAATTTTACTTCAAGGCTTTCACAATGGCTTCAGGCTAAACTTCACGGGTCCAAGGATTATTATTGAATCAAAAAACTTAAAATCTGCTCAGGAACATCCTGATCAAATCCAAAACATTTTAGACCAAGAAATTCATTTAGGTAGAATGGGTGGCCCCTATGCAGTCAGACCTTTTTCAAATTTGGTATCGTTCCTAAGAAGACTGGTGGTTGGAGACTCATTACACACCTTTCTGCTCCTGGAGGTTACAGTATTAACGATTTCATAGATCCCTACTTTTGTACAGTCAAGTATGCTTCCTTTGATGAAGCAATTACATTAATTCAGTCTCAGGGCCCATCTTGCTTAATAGCAAAGATGGATTTAAAATCAGCTTTTCGACTACTTCCTATCCACCCTAGCGACTTTTGCCTACTGGGTATAAAATTCCGCGATTTTTATTATTTTGACAAATGAATTCCATTTGGTTGCTCGCTCTCGTGTGCACTATTAGAAAAATTTTCCAAATTTTTGCATTGGGCAGTAAGTTCTTGCGCCAATTCTAACAATCTTTCTCATTATCTCGACGACTTTCTGTTTGTAGGCCCCAGTACTTCAGATGAATGCGCCAAATTATTATTATGCACATATTCACTTCAGTCTGTAAGAATCTGGGCGTGCCTATTGCAACCGACAAAACAGAAGGCCCTACCACTTTCATCACTTATTTAGGTTTAGGGATCAATTCAGTATCACAAACACTTTTTATCCCCCATGATAAAGTCACATAGCTTACTGAGCAGCTCAATCAAATCATCAATCACAAAAAATTCACTTTACATCAGTTGCAATCCTTATGTGGGTTGTTAGCGTTTTGCTCTAGAGCATTACCAGCAGCCCGTGCATTTTCTCGAAGATTCTATCGTGCTATGGCTGGTGCTTATAAACCGCACCACATGATTCGTGTAAACTCAGGGCTGAAGCAAGACGCAATGACATTGCTGAAATTTTTACATTCTTTTAATGGTACCTGTCAATTTCCCGACCAGTTATGGTCTTCAGACAACGACTTAGAATTTTTCACAGATAGCGCTAAGTTAACAGGAGGTAGTGTTTATTTTCATGGGGAATGGGCTTATATACCATGGCCAAATCATTGGGACTTTGACACAAGACAGGATATATCTTATTTAGAATTGATTCCAATTGTAATGGGCATTTACATTTGGGGCTCTCGTTTGTTTAATTCTAAGCTTTTGCTTCACACTGACAACATTGCTCTTGTTTCTATCATCAATTCTAAATCGTCAAAGTCGGAACGTATCATGTCTCTTATTAGGCCATTAGTATTGAAGTGCTTGCAATTAAATCTGCAAATAAAGGCAGAACATATATCTGGAAAGTGTAATCAAGTAGCTGACTCTATTTCACGATTTCAGTGGGACCGCTTTCGTCAGCTTGCACCAAGAGCATCACCCAACCCAACACCCGTCCTGTCAGAATTTTAGAACCTTTTATAGATGAAGTTCAGACACTATTAGCAGCATCAATATCAACAAACACCAAGCTTACGTACTCAAAAGGCATGTTGGCCTTTTCGCAATTTCGAAAGTCTTATCAACTACCAGATACAAATCCTCCACCTTTAGATCACTTGATTAACTTTATTGCATACATGTCTTCAGTTAAAACTGCTCCATCTACTATTAAAACATACATGTCAGGTATAGCCTTTCATCTAAAAATAAACAACTTGCCAGACACCACTAAATCATTTATCATACAGAAGCTCCTAGTAGGCCTATGCAGGAAGCAGCCTTCTGTTGACGTTCGTAGATCCATCACATTAGAACTTCTACATAGAATAATTCAGGTACTCCCAAGTACATGCAAGTCAAGCTATGAGTCTACATTATTTACCTCTGCTTACTTGTTAGCATATTTTGGTTTTCTGCGGGTAGGTGAATTAGCAATAACATCTGATGCCTCACAAGACAGAGTCCTGCAATTTAGTGCCGTATCATTTGCAAATAACACCATACAGTTATTCCTCAAATTTTCAAAAACCGATCAAGATGGTAAGGGTGCTACCATAGTTATTCCCGTCGACAACGAATCGTTAATCTTACAACAAGCTCTGAAAAAAATTATTTCCATTAGACCACCTACACCTGGTCCATTTCTTTGCCATTTTGATAAAAAAAACCTCTCACATCTTACCAATTCTCAGCAGTACTTGCAAAGACACTAGGATATCTTAAAATTCCTCAGGCAACGTTCAAGTCGCACTCGTTTCGTATTGGTGCTGCAACCGCAGCTTTCGTAAAAGGTATTCCCGAACATGAAATACAAGCTAGGGGACGGTGGAAGTCAATATGTTATAAAAACTATATACGATTATAGTTAGTTTATAATCTATCAACCTGTATTATCAGCTGCAATGCTAACACAAAACAAGATTTTGCAGGTTAAGCTCCAAATATATGGATTATAGGATCTTCAATTATTTCGAAAGCAAAGGCTCACAGTTTAACCTTAGCTGGAGGCATAACAATGGGCCTCCACGAACTGATTGGGGCAGAAGTGCTATGGATTAGTAAACCCGGCATGAAGTGGGGGGAAGTTTTGCCACGTATAACAGAACAGTTACAACACAGTGTACCTCCCGACATGCTAGTTATTCATTGCAGTGGTAATAGTATAGGTTTACTAACTTTGTATGATCTCCGCATCCAAATGTTTAACACCGTTTCTGAGTTAGCTACATTGTTACCCAATACATTGTTAATCTGGTCTGAAATATTGCCACGTACAAAGTGGCGCTACATGTTTAGCAATATTGCAGCAGAGGATTCCAGAATTCGCTTAAACAATGCAATCGCGACGCACACATTGAATTTGGGAGGGGCTTATATTAAGCATCAAGAGCTGAAAAAGCATAACAAAAAAATGTTCTGTTTAGATGGAATTCACTGTCCGAACTTGGTAATTCAGTTTTTCTCGACACATTGCAGGGTGCTCTTTACTTATTTTCACAAACTCTTTCATCAGTTTACCCAGATCACATGTATTAAACATTAAATCACAAATCATATCGAACCATTCTCTCCTATATAACCCCTTCCCTTTCATTCACCCCTCCACTGGTCATGGCTTACCCCTGAAATTTTCCTTAATCTATTTTAATCTCTAGGCTTCTCATTCTTAGGGTTAGTAGGTGCAAATCGTCTGGCGAACAAACACCTATAATATAGCTGTTTGTATGGCGGAATTTGCACCATGGCAGGATTTCTCACGTCTTTGATGTAGGCAACTGTTCCCAGGGCCTGCTCAAAGCTTGGGATTAGGTGGTCAACTGTTCCCAGGGTCCGCCTAACCTAGCCATTAATCCGCCTTAATCATATCATATATGATACATTATTGTTTATGCATTTGATTACATTGACTATTTTCAATAATTGACATCAACTATTGATTGCATGCATTATTGCTCATATTATATTGCTTGAACATTTGTTTGCATTGATTATCATGATTGATTGACATTGATTGAACACTTGGTTTTGTTTATTGTACAGCCATATACCTGCTCACCAAGTGGGTGGCAGGTCGGTTGTTAAACAATTGGTAAATTTTGTAAAATAAATAAGCCATGACCAAAATTGCCAATTGGTGTTTTGCTGTTGTCTTATATATATATATATATATATATATATATATATATATATATATATATATATATATATATACAAACCATCATTTATCCGTAAATCAACTTTTAAAACTATTTGGAATTGCATTGACATTTCACTCAAACCCGACATGTTTGTTCACTGCGCTCATTTATTCGATTTTAGTAAGCTGCTCACATGATTCGAAATACTATACACAGAAATTGGTTGAAAAAGTGAGTCATTAGGTCTATTTTTTGGGGATGTTGTAAAAAAAGTAAACATAAATAAAAAGCTAACAGAACTGGCAATGTATCAATGTCTGTTCGTTGTTTTTGTGAAGCTACGGATTGTGGAAAAAATATCGAGATAGTTTTTCATATTTTGATAAGAGATAGCGAGAATATTTATTAAGGCACACATGTATGATATTTTCTGTTTAGATTTTATAAAGCCTTTATATTAATGATGCTGGCTGTTGGATAGTTTTGATCTTTTTCGATGTACAGCTATAATGTAAACGAAAAAAAAACACACCTGAAAAACTCTAACAAAAAACATAATTAATTGCTTAACATTTTACAGTGATAAACTGTGCAATTGATTCATTCATCTTAGATATAAAAGATGAATTTTTTTGGCCTTTATAAATTTATATGTTTTATTGACATGTTTTCGAGAAACCAGAAGTTGGGGGAAAATAAGCGAAAAAATAAAAGATTAAAAAATAACAAAATCAAACATAACAAACAAAAAAATTGAGAAAAAAAAATCATTGAATGATTTTTGATACCCCATGGAGATGTTTAACTGTCTTTGTATTTATATCTGTATATGTTCAGCCGTAGGTTGAATTCAGGAAGTTTGAAATCCAACCTATCCCCTTTGTGTTATTTGATACGTATATAAACAAACCCCTTTGTTTTATTTGAAACATATGTACTGGACATAAAAAAGTTATTGAATTAATTTCATTTAATCAAATCTTGGTTTTAGATAAAAAAAACAAGTTACTGTCACCTAAAGGTTTATTTGTCGCAGTAACTTGAAGTAATCAAAATCAATGTCCTTTGAACTGACGCTGGGTTACTAAGCAGTAATAAGTAAATTAAAGGAAATTGATGGTTCAATTCAAATATCACCAAAAACGGTTTGACGTAAGCGTAAAAAAAAAACGGCCGCAAACAATTAGTTTTCTGAGCAAACTATACTTAATTAAGTAATTTAGGGAAATATCTTCAGAAAGCAGAAACACTCAGAAATTTGTTTGTAGATAAATAGTCCATAGTTTGATGCATTTAATATGTATATTGCTACATATTATGTCTTACATTGTATATATATTATGTATTTTTGTATTTGATGAGCCATTTGGCTTAAGGAATAAATAAACAAACTTAAAATAATCGAGTTTTTGCAGTACTAGAAAATCACCTCACAGACACTTGAATAAATTTAATTGTGCACATCAGCCCATTGTTTTTGAATATAGATAAAAATAAAAGAAACAATACAATACTAATTATTACACTATTTCATTTGCCTTTTTTATAATTATTTTTCATACTTGATCTTGTTCAGCTATACGTTCTCTCTGAGCAAGCTGTGTTGCGTGGACAGAGCATCTGGTTGAACTCTACGTTTATAATAGCTCCTCAGAAACGCATGGCTACATCTTACTTTCATATCATATAATCGATCACCTTATGGCGGCTGTTGAAAACCGAGTTTTAAATGGATGAAAAGGACAATTAGACGATACGCTATTCTGAGGACATCTGATTCATTTTGTAAATTCCAATCAATTTGCATTTTGCTAATGGTAAATATCAGATAGATTTTCATGAAATGGTCATTTAATGTCAACTTTATAAATGAATCAAATCAAAACAATCACTACTTAAGGAAGAAAGAACAAAAATTGGTACTAATTAAATCATTTCTGACACGATCTTTTTTACAACATATCCAAGATATGAATTTAAGATTTTGCTGACGTCTCAAATTGACTTGTGGTGATAACGAACAGTTTTCAAATTCAAAAGTCCAAAGGAAAATTACAAAACAGCAGCAGAGCAAACACGAACCTCTAAAAAATAGAGGTAGGATCAGGTGCCATGGAGGAGTGAGAATTCCCTGCTGACCAGTCACACCCGTCGGGTGCCCTTTGTCGTAATCGGGAAAAACGGAAAAGTCCGTAGACAACTAGTGGGTATTGTTTTTTTAACAAAAAACACATGTCTCCCCTTTGTTATGTATTTGTAACAAAATGGAAAGAACCTGAAATGGACCTTCAGTTTTAAAAGATAGGAGGGAAATTTTAAAACAAAACATCTTGTTACATGTACCGGTAGATGGTATATTGAGCTGACCCGCCTCTTTCTTGCTCTTCATGGCCAGAGACTTGAGGATATGTGATATATGTCATATGTGATATATGTGTCATATGTGATGTAAAATAAAATTGAGTTTTATTTCTATTTAGTAGGTTATATACAATCTATCTATGATACAATGAATGAATGATGAAATGCTTGACCTTGAAATAAAAATTATAGGTGAAGGTCAAAACTTTTGGTGGCGTGCACTCCTTCTCAATACCATCTACCTATGTTCCAAGTTTGAAGTCTTAATGTCAAAGGGTATTAAGGTTATGACCCAGACAAAATTTTATTATTTTTTTTCTTAATTTGACCTTGAGTAAAAGAAGGTCAAGGTCAAATATTATTCAATAGTACACCTAAGTGTATTATTATTGTTCTTTGTTTAAAGTTTGAAGTCCTTCTGTCAAAGTATATTCAGAAGTTGAACAATGAAGTTTTTTCTCATATGACCTCGAAATAAAAATTCTAGGTCAAGGTCAAAAATTTTGGTAAGGTTCAACTAGGTTATATACCATCTATCTATGATACAAGTTAAAAGTCTGTATGTTAAAAGAGTCTTGTGTTATGGTATGGACAATATTTTTTATGAAAAGCTTGACATTGAAGAACAAAATAGATCAAGGTCAAAACTTTTGGTGGCGTGCACTCCTTCTCAATACCATCTACCTATGTTCCAAGTTTGAAGTCTTAATGTAAAAGGGTATTTAAGTTACAGCCTGGACAAATTTGGATGAAGAAGAATAAGAAGAATAAGAAAGTCGACAAAAACAATATGTCTCCCCTTTGAAAGGGGAGACATAATTAGGTGATTAATTATGGTCTAACAATTCGTATGTCAGTCAACATGCGACCCAGTGGAAGATTGTATTTGCTGACAAGGTCTTTGTATCGACCATAGAACTTAAGAAAAGATGACTTCAAACGAGGCTGTTAATGGTCCTGTTTTATCAACGTCAGTCAACATGTGACCCAGTGGAAGATTGTATTTGCTGACAAGGTCTTTGTATCGACCATAGAACTTACGAAACGATGACTTCAAACGAGACTGTTAATGGTCCTGTTTTATCAACTTGTTTGTCAGTAGCTTGCCTCGCATTAGAAACTGTTCATACGAAGAGCATGCCCTTGCGTATCGAATTAACTGAGAGACAAAAACACCATATGCAGGAGACGAAGGTATACTGCTAAGTAAGTAAGGAAAGTTGACTATAGAAAAATTGAAGTCATCAAGTTTATCATAAAGTTGTGTTGTTAGGTTACCATCAATGTCTATTTTCAGTAAAATATCCAAATATGAAACAGATGACGCAGACTTTGTGGTATCTTTTATTTCAAGTTCACTGGGATATATCGAGTCTACGTAAGTATGGAAGTAACAATTGTTAATCGATATTTCGTCATCGATATACCTGAATGTTGAGTTGAAGGCCACAACGAGTGATTCATTTTTTTCACGTACAAGTTTTTGAATAAATTCTGCTTCATAAGAATACAAAAATAGGTCTGCTAACAATGGGGCACAATTGGTACCCATGGGAATTCCAACAGATTGTTGGAAGACCTGATTTCCAAAAGCTACATAGATGTTTATCAGAAACTCAAGCATCTTTTCATTGTCAACTTCATAGTACTTTTGTGCACAATTCGAATGTCTTTTAACAAAATAGTTTTGCAAATGACCACTGACAAGGTAAGTAAATTTACGTGATCAATTTTTATTAAAAAAAATACAGCTATCAATGATATAAAAAGACGGGACTTTAATTTATCGTGGGAGATGGTTGTTTAAAGTGTAGAAAAGTAGTAAATTTGGATGCTATTAATTCTGGTAAAATTTTGGGATTTCAAGTTTTCTTAAAGTTCTTTGGAATTCATAAGTATTCACATCTGATGTACACCGCTTCTTGAATATACTGTTGCACAGTACTCTTGAAGTTTCTCTTTTACTGCTGTTAATATTTTGGTAAGGAGTATAGAAAGGCTTGGTAGAACATTTACTGGAACCTGCTATATATCTCTGTTTGTAGGGACTTTTGTGAAGCTTTGGAATCCAGTACAAATAAGGTAAATCAAATTCATTTTGTTTACTGGGGATATTAAAGATATCCATAACCGATTTATGATTTTGAAGTATTTCCTGCTTGGAAAGGCTGCTGTTGGTGTAGAATCGAAACCTAGTTCTTTGAAAATGCAATTAATTTTATGTGCCTTACAAACAAAGACAATGTTGTTACTTGCCTTATCAGCAGGGACCAGTACATACTGATCGTGCAATCTATCTAGTTCTTTTCTCACTTCTACTTTATTGAAAACAGAAGGATAGATGGTTTTCATTTGACCTCTCAGTCGTTTAATACGAGATTTTAATATACATCTGATGCTTTTAACCCACTTTTAACCCACTTTGACAAGGTATCAAGGTCTTCTTTTTCAGATTTTGCCCATCGCTTGGTGTAATCTTCAACAGAATTCATGATATGTATAAAATTACGACGCCATGTGAAGGATCTAGGCTCCCAAAATTTTGGTCCTTTCATAATAAATGACCTTAGGTCTTTGTTGTTAACTAAATTAACATCACCAGTATTGACGTGTCCGGCAGGACTATAGTTGTAGTGTGAAGAAGAACATGAACACGTTGGAGGATTATCTTTCAGATGTTCGATATTAAGGTCTTGTAGAGTTTGTTTGTAATTGAATAGTTTGGAAGCAATGGTTGAGTATAATTGTAGGAAATACAAGGGGTTGACTTTATCTTGAAAAAAGGCGGAATGCAGGACTGAACTTTTTTGTGATTAAGAATATTGCTTATATTAACGGAATCGATTCCCTTGTTGGCATACTGCATTTTGAAACGTGGTGCAACGTGGCGTAATCTACTCATATTTTTCAAAGAATGGAAAAAAAGCATTTTCATGATCGTAAAAATGTAAAGCAAAATTGCACCATTTCAAATAAACAACAACGTCTGAAATTACCAATGGCGTCGTGTTATTGGTTTTTTAACTGGTTAAAACCAGTTTATATGCTGATTTGTTCAGGCACGTTTAAAATATTACCTGTGTTGCGTTTGACTGCGTCTACATCAAAACATACACGCTAACACCATACGTACAGTAGTTAGCAGTGCTATTAATAATTGGATGATTTTATTGATTTATTTAAAAAAGTCCTTCAATTACAATATTTACCAATCATTAATTAAAATGAAAACATATTGTCATAACTGGCCTCACACCCTGGGAGATTACTCCAGAGTTAGCTGAAATAAAGCTGTATTAGAATCAACTGAATCAAGAATGGTGTAATCAATAATTACTAAGTAAAATTATAGTAATTTGATTGTATTTTGATTTATCTTTTTAATTAATTTGACCAAATTATAATGGAATCATTATTTTTTTTAAGTGATCAAACTCATTAAATGACGTCATAGGTATCCTCACACCCTGGGAGGATACCAGGAGGATACCCCATAGTAACTCTATGGGAGGACACTTGTCCGGAAAGGTTACTTTTTCCCTACTTATCGATATATTGGAACTTCTGGAAATATTTTTTGCATTTAAACCTTTTTTCAAGAAATTCAGATCTTAAAACTGATAAAACAACGGTATTATCAATGCAATGGGCGGTATGCAATCCAAACAATTAGATAAATTAACAGTAGAGATATGGCATTGGTGTTTCCAACGAAAATTGTTTATTTCACATGTGTTTATATCACAGGCCGATTCATTATCAAGAAAATGTTCAGATTCTACGGAATGGATTTTGAAATCAGAAATATTTGAAAAAAAATGTGATCAGAGTTTTATGCCATATATAGATTTGTTTGCTTCAAGACTAAATAAACAGTTAGATAAATTTGTTTCATGGAATTACGATCCAGAGGCATATCAAGTTGATGCATTCTCAGTATCTTGGTCAAAATTTTTAGTCCATACATTTTCCTCCTTTTAAATTGATTGGTAGAGTTATGAACACAATTTTTGATGACTGTGTAATTCCATAGTGGGAAACACAGACTTGGTTTCCATTAGTAATGTCTGCTCTTGTTTCTGTTCCAATCAGGTTACCTCGCCACAAGAACCTATTGACCATGCCGCATACATGGGAGGTGCATCAACTTCGAAAAATAAGACTAGTCGCTTGCATTGTATCAGGCGATCACTCCAATATTCTGGCCTTTCAAAGTTGGATGCAGGAATCATCATATCATCTTTACGAGATGCAACAAATAAACAGTATCAATGTTGTTGGAAAAGATGGGTTCTTTGGTATAATAAATGGGATGTTAACCCCTATAAACCATCTGAAACAAATGTAATAAAATGTTTGACATCTTTAATGAAATTGAAAGTGTCTTATTCGTAATGAATACACACAAATCAATGCTGATTAGCACTTTACCTTTTTTTGGCGTTGATTAGATATAGAATTCGTTATTATTACCGAAATTAATGAAAAGTTACTTCAACCTTAATCCTCAAAGACCAGAAGTAAAATGTACGTGGGATGTTTCAAAATTTAAATTTGTTGCGTACTTTAATGCCATTAAGTAATGTAATTTTACATAAATTGACTTTAAAGTTGATTGCTCTTATTGCACTCACTACAGCTTCTAGAGCACAAACATTACTGGCTCTTGATTTGAATAATATGGAAATTTTCAGCAATAAAATTGTTTTTACTATTAGAGCGTTGTTAAAAACTTGTTAACCAGGCACCCCTGTACACAAAGTAACATTGTTCAAATATTCTGATAAAAGCCTTTATGTGTATTCTACATTGAAAGAATATTTGAGGAGGACAAATGATAATCGAAAAACCTCAGCTTTTTGGTGTCATATAAAACTTTCCTTCCTGTGACAACGTGTACTCTGGCGATGGCGAAATGGTTGAGGACAGTTTTGGAGTTTTCTGGCATTAAAAACTTTACAGCCCATTCTTTTAGAGGAGCATCAGCATCGGCTGCTTATTTATCGGGTGTGTTTATGAAGGAATTATTGGAAACAGCAAACTGGACTTCTTCTTAGACATTTTTCAAGTATTATTTTAAATCGGAATGGAATCCTTCAGAGGATGGACATGTTGCATATGCAGTGTTAAACAGATGAATTGTGTGTGTCTTTAGTGAATGAACTGTAATATGACGTGATGGACAATGTGCATTTTGAAAGACTGTAATAAAGTTTACATATTGTGTATGAATATGTTTTTGGATATAAAGTTTAAAGACTTGATAGTATTGTCTCTTTGTTAATAATAAAAGAATTAAAGCTAATTTCTTTTTACTTTTAATACACTGCAATCATGAATGAGTTCGTTAAAAATAGTAGAAAAGTAAGCCTTTATCAAAATAATTTATTATATTCATCAATTAATCGAAATAGTTGGAATTGCTGAAAATGAAGCTTTTATTTCAAAATTGAATTTGATCAGAAATAGTTGAAATATGATGAATGACATCATTAGGTAGTGATGAAACTCAATAATATAGTATCAGAAAGGATAGCATTTTATTATATTAATTTGTCTTTTGCAATACCATGAAAAATTGTAATGATAAATTCTAAAAATATTATTAATAAAATTTCTTACGAGTTTAATAAAAACCTTCCTTACCCATAAAATTATATGTGATTTTGTTTCTTTGTGAAAACAGTTTAAATTTGCTATATGATACCCTTTGCAGAGCCAAAAGGCGATTTGTAATAGAATGGACCCTCCTCCAAGCATCCCTTAGGATGTAAAGGATGAAGGTCATTCTATGTAATGAGCCTGAGGCTCAAAAAGGGTATCATATACCCGCCCTTAATATGTGTCCTATTATGAATTTAGTAGCCTATCCTACATGTTCTAAGGTTGTCACAAACATTCTTTGAAAATATGTTCGGCACGTGAAGCAAGGGTTTATATACGATGAATACCCAGGTAATACATACGTCATATGGATATTTTTAGACTCTTTGAAATGAAGTTCGCTTCGAATTCGCTGGCTCGAAGGAAAATGCTATATGATACACTTTTTTGAGCCTCAGCTCATTACATAGAATGACCCTCATCCTTTACATATTAAAGGATGCTTGGAGGAGGGTCCATTATGTACCTGTACTTGACATTAAGTGAAAGTTGAAAGAAAATATTTGTGGAGTAGATATATTTATCTTTGATGTTAAATAAAATTCTAAGTGGTTATCGTCAACATATTGCTGGCTGTTTAAACGATTCATTGAATTGAAGAAAAATAATCATGATATATCCGTCTTTAAAATCCTGTGCAGCTGAAATAACAACCAGTAATTGTATTACTTTAGAATATCTCTTTCATTCCATTCACGCTTTTATTCATCTAAAAAAGCAATTTGGCAGATAAAGAAATCTATTGTAAAAAATTTATTCAATCGGCGATTTTAAAACGTTCCTTTAAAGTTATACCGTCCATCTCGGTATTTATTTAGCCGGTTAACATCTCATTTTATAAATAAAGAAAACTCCCATCCAACACAAAACCAAAGCTAACACTACTGGCTCTAAAAACCCTTGTCCGTATGAAAATCCCCTGTCTTTCCCTGCCCCCCCCCTGTGCACCCCCTTTCAGCCCCTATACACAGCCCCTGTACACCCTGTAGTCCCCTGTCAGCCACTGTACACATCCCCTGTGTGCCACTGTAAGCCCCTGTCACCCTCCGTACGCTCCTGTCACCCACTGTAAGCCACTGTATTTCCCTGTACATGCCCCTGACAACCCCTGTACGGTTTTTGACTGTTTATAACAGGCTTTTGTTGTTATTTAATTTCAATATTATTTTCTTAATTCAATTATTTAATCACATGTTCATAATTTGATATATTTTTGTGCTCAACAGTGCCGACTCACAAGACACATTGTTATCGTAATTGTAGAAATACTATGTTTTAATTAATAATTTATTGATACTTAAAATAATCATGCTAATAACTAAAGGCTCGAGTTTCACCTGGTGGTAAATCTCAGGTGAGGGCGGGGATTATTTTCGGTAGGTGTGAAAGCCTTCAGGGCATGTAGTCGTTTAGGGGTCGGGAACACCGCTACTCCCTAATCTAATGTTTGAAAAAAGAAATAAAAAAAACCCAGTGAATTATTTCTACAAAGATCAAGCGCAAAACATGGTGTTTAGCACTTGATTTTGTTTATCTAAACAAATATTTGCACAATAAAACCAGTAAATCAGTCAGAATGTAGAATGTACATGTATAGGCAGCTATGTTACGATAGAGAGAGAGAGAGAGAGAGAGAGAGAGAGAGAGAGAGAGAGAGAGAGAGAGAGAGAGAGAGAGAGAGAGAGAGAGAGAGAGAGAGAGAGATTGTATTGATTTTGAATTAAAATACTAATTATTTACCCGGAAATTAATTTCATAATGTTAACATGCAATCCTAATTTCATTACTAATTCTTTATTATTATTTAGATTTAAAGAGCTATCAAATTAATTTATTATTTTGATTAAGAGCGATCAAATTAATTTTAATCTGTCAATGTTTTATTTTAACAAGATCAATTGATCAAAGAACTTAAAAACACATGATTAACAACTGGTTGATTGAAGTTAGTTTTCAAAGGAGAGGATGTTGATCAAATCTACTGTACACAGCCCTTCTTGACAATATGCAGTGTACGGTAGCGAGGGAGGGAAAATGAGATGACAGACATATGTGTACATGTATATATACACACTTCCTAAGATCTGCATGATCGGTCAGTGATTATATAATAGCTACTGTACACAGCCATTCTTGACAATTTGCAGTGCACGGTAGCGAGGTTGGGAACAATGAGGTGACAAACACACGTGTACTTGTATAAATACACAAACTCCCTAAGATCTGAATGCTCGGTAATGCTAAACAAATTATGCAATTTGCTGTTTAACCTCCCCCCTTATGATTTATTTCCCAGTCTGTCAAGGAAAGAAGACAGAAATTGATAATTCTAATTTATCAGTTCTAAAAATTTCAAACATAAAAAGGAAGAGCTTTAAATTCGGACATCATTTGTCACAGTCATATGAATTAAACTGTATTGCTATATTATTGTTTTTATTCATTAAATCGTATTTAAATAAATATATGATATTTTTCTAATCTAAAACCCGGAACATTGTTCTAAGATCAATCATGTGTGTCTTTACGTTACCCGTTACCGTTATTTGTATACATGTATTAAATTATTCATGAACTGTATCACTGCTTTAAATGTTTGAGGACAATTCTAGACAAAAATGCAGATGAATAACTAAACTGGACAGTGTATACTGATAAAAGTTAATTAAAAAGTGTCAACGAACCGGACTAATCCCCCTTCGATAAAAAATCAACTTTCTCTCTCTCTCTCTCTCTCTCTCTCTCTCTCTCTCTCTCTCTCTCTCTCTCTCTCTTTCTCTCTCTCTCTCTCATAATTTATCAGAAAGAAAACAATGGCTGACAGCAATCATCATCGATTGCATTTACATGATTTAGATATGTAGTTTAAGTAATAAATGTCCTGCTTAATAGAATCGACATACATTTCATTGGGATGATGTTATTCTATGCATCATTACACCAGGCAAAACAGTCAAAATACAGGTGATCATTTCGATCGGCGTGTGATTATCTGCACGTGCTAATCATGTTGTGTTATTAAGTGCTTTGACTCAGGCAGGTTACAAGGCACAGAACGTTGCAGATTTTCCGCACTCCTCCTCCACTTAATTTTGTTTTTCAAATTACAAAACACGGTCATTTGTTCAAATACATGTAATAAAATAAGCGGTTTATTGGTATAAATGTATATTTAGATCTAGCTGTTTCAACAATAGGATCATCTGTTCATCTAGTATGTACAATCAAGCTTATAAGAAGAACGTAAATCCTGGATATTATTACGCTACAAATGATAAAATATATAAACGACCGGGACACTGATTTATTTTCTTATATTTAAAACTGATTTACATTAAATTTCAAAAATGTATACATATACCATTAAACAAATATTTCCTACATATACAGTAAGCAAACATTGAAATTTTGAAACATTTTCAAAAATAACACATATCATTGCAAACGTACGGGTACCACACAAAACCTTACATAGCGACAATGAAAGACACCGGCAGACTATACATTTAAGAATTTTAATTGATTTAAAAAGCAATCATCAAATATTTGAAAGACTGAATTTTAAAGCAGGAGGAACTGTTGCATGAATTTAAATGGTACATATAACAGCGACACACTGAGCATGTTTTTGCATTTCTGGCGAAGAGACATAAATTGAGTCGCAAAAGTTACCAAACAAGGATATTCTTTAAGAAACAGCCAACATGTGTTCGCAAAGTAGGCCCTATGGTAACAATCTTGGAGAATCAAAAGATGCAAACTTTGACCAGGAATGGGGGCAACACAAACTAAAAATTTGTGATGAAGAACCAATGTTCATTAGAGGGACAGAAAAAAATCAAAACGATATCAAAGCTTCGCCAAAATTACAGTCATTCAATTATCCCTATAGTTCCGCATCTTTAGATCGAAGAATCGAAAAAGGTACAAGAAATGGATACGAATATGTTTGTCATTCAGGAGAAAATGGGTCTACAGATTCATCAGGCAATGTAAATGGCCTGGGCAGCGATAACAATCATTATGATTATGTTTTTGGCACGTTTTCCAGTAGTGATATTTACGAAAATGATGGTGACACGTTTCAAACACACAGTGAGTTTGATAGAAGTTCAGTGATATTAGAGAGGTCTGACGGTCTTCTAAGTGATTACAAGCACCAGCCATTGATGGATAATATTACTGGTGGTACATTTAGAAAGGAGTATATAGACATGAATTTGCATCGGGTAAGATTAGTGATTTAATGAAATTTTTAGAATTCGAAAGTTGATTATTATTATTGACCAAAATCTGATCTTTTTATTTGAAATTGATCAATTCATCAATTTTCCCTTCTCTAGTACTGTGGAATCATCATTGTTCGTTGGGGACCAATGTTCGTGGCTTTCCTGGGTAGCCCTTGCAAACGAATTTACCTCCCCACGAAAGTATATGCAAGCATTTGTTTGATATTTATTAAAATTATCCCAGACTTGCTACCAACGAAATTACGTCCCTACGAACCAGGAAAATGATGGCTACCCACGAATATTGACCCCCACGAATAAAAATGATTCCACAGTATGTATCGGGATGTATTTTGGATGCCTTAAGTTCGGCATTCACTTTCGTTTTTATTACAAATTACTTTATTGTGCATAAAATGAAGTACATACATTGCATTTCATTGCCTACAAAGTACTTAAAATGATAATGATTTTTTAACTAACACTCCGTACAAAATTAAGACATTACAAATGGATAAGAATATGTGAAAACAGGAAATGGATATGTGAAAAAAACCTGTATTAATAAAGAAAGGTGCCTCTCTAAAATAACTGAAGATATGAAGACGAAAATTATGTATATTATGTATATTTTCTTGAATTGTCGACATCAGAGTATCCTAAACGACAATCTAGACTTCATCATAACAAGGCTTGTGAATTTGAACAAAAAATTAAATCGTATCAGTTTCTACTGATAATTGATATTTTGTTCAAAATTCAAAATAAATTTATTCTGGATCTCTCCATAAATAATACGATCGGCATATTTTATTTGGTATAGTTCTGTATTACTTGTTTTCTTCTAAAGTTTCATCACCTAGGAGTGTTGAGGACAAAACCTCTCACTGGATACATGCCGCTGAAACATAAAAATATCTCAAACATATGATTCAGTTTCGATCGGGCATCAACTTATTTACGAAATAAAATGCACCGATCTCCAGTTAAGATATTGATTGAAGTGTAAAAACTATAAGCCACAACTACTTTGAATTTATTCTCTTCCCTGTCGACCTTTGTTGAAAAGGTAATACAACTACTTTCAATTGCAGCCCAATCTTCAGCACGATAGCAGTATTTCCTTACAGAACGCACGCAGAATCGGGTGTATAGAAAATCGCAGTGTAGAAACACAGACGCAGAATCCTTATCAGAATGAAAAAAGAAATTACAAAAAGATTAACAAGACTGGTCTTGTTGTTATATTGGTTATACTTTTAATTGCATGCATAGCGGGAGTCTTAGCCTGGTTTTTGGCTAAGAAAGGTGAAGATAACTTTTGTGTTTTATTAAAAGTCTTTTTGAGATTGAATTTCAGCATGTTTGCTATTGCTTTTACACAGTTTACTATTTCATTTACAGGAGATGATGAATTTTCTGTCAAATACTGTAAGTTTTTTGTAAATATATTTATATGGTTCATTTTTCTTCTATATCAAAGCATTTAAAAACATATATATTAGATTACTAACATATTTAAAATTGCAAGTTCAAAATATAACTGAAGCATAAAAAACAATTTCTGTCAATTATGGTCTTTTGCTGTCCGGAATTCGCGTACCTGTAAAATTTCACATTATTCACCTTTACCCAGGAAGAACCAATTTCAAGCAAATACACACAAAGCATCAATGCGGGAATGAGAACATTGAAAGGTACAAATTGCCCTATCCTTTTCAAAGGAGAATAAATGATAAAGTTGTGAAGATATGACTAGTCTTTATCCCTATTTTAAAAACCACTGCTCAATCAATGTTAAAATTTACAAAGAAGCGTCTATATATAGACTAGATTTTATATTGAATAATACCCTGAATACCTCTGTCAATGGAGAAGCAAAATGGAAATCATTAAATACATCTACATCTACAATGCTCCTATGTATTGTTTACCGACCAATAAACATTAAAACAACAAAATATAAAAGTCAGTCTTACACAAAATATGACTCCTATGTAAATTCATTGCACACCATTTAATATTATGATTTGATAAGGTTTCATCAAGTATTGAATAAAATGAAAAAAAATTAAACGCAAATTGGACCCATTTTATGTGTACTGGCATTGTTTTGTTTTTTAAAATGTAGTATATAGCATGGTCTATCTACATGTATATTATGTGCATTGTAATATTTTTCGTAATAGTATTTCATATTTAATATTGATAAAAGTCCAAGTACATTGAATGCATTTATAGATCCCCCTAAAAAGAGTAAATTAGAGAATATTCAGCAGGTGAACATCAATTCAAAATAATCAATCTTATAAATATAAATATTTTTAAAAGCCCACACGTTACATGTTTGGTATCATATTATTGCTGATAATCATATTTACTTATTTTTAAGTCGAAATCTTGGTACCCAAACATACTATTTTTGTAATGTTAATGAATACGGTTGATAATATTTCAGTTGTTTCAGTTTCTCCTTTATTGACTATGAGGAAACAGCACCATGGCAGAAACAATTTGAAAAGTTGCTGTTCTTAGAGGGTTATATGATTTGATTGTGCCTTTTCAGATGTTGTGGTTTCACCTATTATTGCCATCTATGGAGAAACCACTACGAAAACTACCTGTGTTTTCTCTCCTCATGGAGATTGGGTTCATGTAACAGTCACTGTAGAGAATCAGGGTATACCCTACGTCATTGGAAAATACCACAGTAACAAGAGTTTCGAAGAGCCAGATTCCTTAGAAAGATTTAATGTCAGCATATCCAGTATAGACACTAAAATCGTAGTTTATATGTCATTGGATCTACAGGCACCAACTACTGACATGTGCTCTTGGGATGGAAAATACACATTTTCGTGTTCTATAACAATGATCGACACAATTCCAACACGTGTGTTCAATGGCAGTCAGATTTTTATAACTGGTACGTATATGCAATGCGTGTTATATGAACTCTTTTCTGTTTGATTTAGCAAAACGTCAGCATAACAATGCTTAGAGAAAATATTGTTTTTATTTAAATAATCATGGGTAATGCGTTTATCATTAAAAAAAACCTCGACAAGAACAAATAACATTTTCAGGATCCGTCAGTATAATTCAGTTTTATTTGGTTATTTTGAAAAGCATGTTAGCTACATGTATCTTATAATTCACTATACCAAAAAGCCGTGTCATGATATCTCATCATTTTTGGGAGATTGAGAGAAGGAAGGGAAAACTGACAGAAAATCCTTAGTTATAAACGTTGTTTCGTTCGTTAATGATAAACGCCATAGTGGTTTTAATGTACATTTGTATTATTGAACATATATCTGCATGACTATAACATGTTAATGACCATAAAAAGACACGAATTTAATACGCATATTGATTTAAGAGTTAATTTTCTAGCTCCTACATCTGACGTCACAATTGATTCATTCCACTACAATGAAGGTGATAAAATGACATTCAACTGCTCAAGCAAAGGAGACCCAAATCACAGTATGGTGTACACAGAGTTGATCAAAGACTCCACAGTTCTTCAAACAATTCTGGGACGAGATTTTTCATCGGGTTATAATGATACTTATGACAACAACTGTCTTGTTGACCTTCAATGGTCAGGCGGTTCCCCAAATCCACTGACAACAGATCAAAATCACGTCATTGTCCGATGCGTTGCGAAAAATACTTTGTTGAATGAGAGTAGAACTTCAGAAAAAATGCTGAACATTTCCGTGGTTGGTAAGTATTTTAAATTTTAAGAGTGATAACATATTTACTCGTGTGTACTCATTTAGTAAATACCTGAGAGCATGTTTTCTTGCCAGATCTATGACTGAACAGTACATTATCGCCAGTGTAACAAAATAAAAGGTTACAGAGTAAATACCCAAAGTTAGTTGAATGTTTAAAATATTCGCTAATCAGTTATTATGTCACATCAAAACATCAAAACATCAGAATATATATAATCTTCGCAAATCAGTTTGAATGTGGCGTTTAATTACACAATCATTAAACTTTAGATTAAATGAAAGATCACAGGTTTGAATTTGTTACAATGATTGCGTTTAGGTTCGGTTGGTTTTTAGCCCACCTGAGCCAAACATTCAAGTGAGCTTTTCTGATCACCTGTTGCCCGTCGTCCGTCCGTTGTCCCTCTGTCGTCCTTCCGTCTGTCTGTAAAATTTTCACATTTTTGACTTCTTCTCTAGAACCACTGGGCCAAATTAAAAACCAAATCTGGTACAAAGAACCCTTATGGGAAGGGAATTCCAAATTGTTAAAATAAAGGTCAAAACCCTTTTTAATGAAGGAGATAAATGCTAAACTGTGAAAATAGGGCGTGTGTCTTAAAAATCTTCTTCTTAAGAACCTCTGCATCAGAAATGCCCATATTTACACCAAATCTTGTTTATATACTGAAGATTATGAATTGTTAAAATCCCGACCCCGGACTAATACTGAGGGCCCAGAAGGGGTACAAAGTTTAACATAGAAATATATAGGGAAATGTTTTTAAAATCTTCTTTTAAAACCTATAATGCTACGATTTGTAAGATTACTATGCAAGCATCTTAAGATAGTGTTGGTTTATAATTGTTAAAATTGTGACCCCATGACTTATACTGGGGGCCCAGAAGGGATCCAAAGTTGAACATAGAAATATATAGGGAAAATGTTTTTTAAAAAACTGAAATAGAATGATACAAGGAACTCCGATATTTCTGATTTATACACAATCACATACATTATTGCATCTTCATTTCATGATCCCAAGAACGAGAAAGTTCTACAAAATCAACAAACATGGGCACAACAGAAAATTCTACAATATCAACAATAATGGGTACAACAGAAAATGTTAAAACATCAACAACAATGGGCACAACAGAAAGTTCTAAAACATCAACAACAATGGGTACAACAGAAAGTTCCACAACATCAACAACAATGGAAACAACAGAAATATCAACAAGAATAATAACTACAACGATTAATTTAGTAGAATATTCAGCAGGTATGCTTTGACTAAAAGAATTTCAGACTTTATAAAACAACAATTCAAACGTTTTCTAGAAAAAATAAAAAAAAAGATAAGTGAACATATTTTAATCTGTATTATAATAGTTTTTTATTCTTAGCAAATCCGAATTGTTGATGATGTTTAACCTTTCAGACGTTGTGGTTTCTCCTGTAATTGCTATTTATGGTGAAACAGCAACGACAGAGGTCTGTGGTTTTACTCCTCATGGAGACTGGCTCTACGCAACATTGACTGTGGAATACCAGACTAGGCAATACGTCATCGGAAAATTGCAGAGCAACAGCAGTTTAAAAGAGCCAGATTCCTTAGACAGATTTAATATCAGTATGTTTAGTAAAAACATGGATATTGTTGTTCACCTGACATTGAACCTACAGACACCAACTACAGACACGTGTTCGTTGGATGGAAAGTACGCCTTTACGTGTTCCATAACAATGAACGACACATTGCAAACACTTGAGTCCAACGGCAGTCAGATTTTCATAACTGGTATGTATAGTGTATACAGGGTTGTTTTCGCCCCGTGTTTTTTTTCGCCCTTCTACACTTGTAGACGGCTTCGCACCGTCTTCGCCCAGATGCAGATGTGTTAAACAAGAC
Source organism: Magallana nippona (assembly GCA_033439105.1). NCBI lineage: Eukaryota > Metazoa > Mollusca > Bivalvia > Ostreida > Ostreidae > Magallana > Magallana nippona. The sequence goes on along the minus strand of CM065920.1, from coordinate 28,020,945 downwards.
ATTATATGCGACAATGGAATTCGCCCTCTGACAGTAAGGACGAATGGGGCAAAAATAAAACGGAGGCGAATATTTCCCTGTATACAGTATATACAATGGATGTAATGTATTCAATGTAACAAAAAGTGTATATATTCCCTTTCAGAACTATTCACATTTATTCATAAAAATTAACGAATAAGTCAAAAACAACAAAACTTGATTTTAACAAAAAAATGTTACATGTATTTTGCTAAATAAGCACCTTGAATAACACCATTTGTTGTTTTATAGCTCCAATGTCCGAGATCAGTATTGATTCTGAAGTGCACTACAATGAAGGTGAAAAAATGACATTCAACTGTTCAATGAAAGGGGATCCAAATTATAGCTCAGCTTATGTAGAACTGATCAAAAACTCTCGAATTCTCTTTACAATTCCAGGACCAATGTTTGGGTCCGATTACAGTTCCAATTGCTCTGTGGTCCTTCACTGGTCAGGCGGACCCCCAAATCCATTGTCTACACTCGAACATGACCTCATTGTTCGCTGTGTTGTAAAAAACAAGCTGCTCAATGAAACTCGAATTGCCGAAAAGAAGTTGAATGTTTCTGCTGCTGGTTTGTAATTTTAATTTATTATAAGGACTGTAAAAATATAATGTTTTAAGGTGTGACCGTTGGGGCGAGCGCAGAAGGAACTACAAATTTCTCATCATTGTTAAATTCAACCCGTGGACTTGGCCCAAACTAAAACTTTGGCTTTTTCTCGAATACTTTTACCCCTGCCAGGAACCCGAAGTTATAAAACATTTATTCCATTATTGTTCCGCTCTAGCTAGGCTAATATACATAAACCAACTACCACTGAGTATTAATTAGATGTAAAGCAGACATATTAAAATATTTTGATAAATACAAAGTCATTCGGTTTTTAAATGCAAATACAATCATGTATCATCATTCGTTTTCTTTTTAATAATGCTTGGGGAAGAATCGTTAAACAATAAATTGCGTGTCAGTGTTATTTCTCTTTTGTTATCTAATTCTTAATTATTTTCCCCTGTTACATCATTTTATGTTTAATTTTTTACATGTATTGTGTTTGCTATATACTGGTATGTGTTGTAGACATGTGCCGTCTTCTCTTTTATGTGTGTGATATTCTAATATTATTAAAAGATTTTACCATATGCAATTTACAAATAGATATTTTGACCGTTTAATTTTTCTCTTTTTTTTGGGTGTTTACTTATTACAAAATGACGTGACTGCATGTAGTTCTAATAAAAATAAATTTTTTTTTAAATTTTCGTCCCTACCTAACGTATGCATTGGATCAATATGACAGTTAATTAAAGATGAAACTTGCATGGTATTATCCTCTTTACTAAGCCAAAAAATATATCAAAACAAAACTAATCAGCCGAAGAGTCGCCGTTAACACTGAAATAACGAGTACTTACTAAACGTAACACCAAGAACAATGCTTGATCCACCTCTAAATTTATCATGGGAAAATAGCGCGAGATAATTGTGACGTCATACTTTTGCTCTCGACAGTTCTCGTAAATTGTCGGATAAATTCGGGGAAGGATATTACGTCATATGTCAGCAAAAGTGCAGATAGATACAGTTTTTTTTACGTCAGCATATGTGTTGCTTACTTTAGTGTTTTTAAAGAATTTTTTATTGTTAAATGAAGAAGATGTATGCGGTTTACAGGTAAGCATATTTCACAGAAACGCTTCCTGTTCCACCATGTTGCTATGCACCGCAAAGGATTATTGGGATATGTAGAACTTTTTCACGTGGCCTGATAAAATTTCTTTGAACAATGTGCAGATCACAACTCGAATTTCCTCCGTTCGTACACGTTGTCTATGGAGCTCGCTATGCGAGCGGCCCTTCGCGTCGCCTCGCTGCGCTCGCTATCATAATAATTATTAACTTGCGCATGTTATATACGAGTAATCAAAGTACATTCTTCCTTCTATAAAAATATAATGGAATGCATAACAATAACCATAACCAACTTTTCCAATAAGATTTGTGTTACGCCTTTTATTTTTGTAGATGTTGCTTTCACGAAATATTCTTTCAAATCATTGACGAGTTCCCATCAAGAGATAGAATGTATAGCTCGAAGTCCTATGTCCATATTGCAAGAACTTGTAATATCAAAGTACGATGTCCAAATTGCTACCTTAAACAGTTCTGGCGTAGCTTCTACAACTGATGGGAGGTATTCTACCAATAAACAAGAGTATGATGGAGAAGTGAGGCTTATATTGATTATATCCAGTGTCGAATGTCAGGATCAAGGACAGTACAACTGCAAGTTAATCACAAAGAATAATGCAACAAGAGTTTCCCCGGAAATGACATTTATAGTTGAAGGTAACCTATGCTACTACACTTCTTTTATCATACCAGTGATATTCTATACAATTGTCAAACACCATAAAAGGTCACAGCGAAGATGCCTGGCAACGACACTATTTTTTATGATTTTCGTAATGAAATCTTTCTATAAGATGGAGTACATTAATTGAAATGATTTTGTATGAAAACTTGGTGTATTTTTATTTGCCTACGAACCGTTTACTTGTTTTGTTTTATTAATGGTACCAACATTGTGTTTTGTTTAGTTTACTTAAAATAACCCATAGATAAGAAACATAACTCTTTCTACAAATTGATGCTTTACTTCTTTAACAAATATCAATAGAAAAGTTCTCTGAAACTGAGTGCGCTATTGTGATTTTTCTTTTGTAAAAACATTATCACTGAGACAAAATTGTATATATGTACATTTTTAGAAACGTCAAATTTGTGGATGGATAAGTATGTGTTGTCTTTATTACCTTGCATAATGAACTAACAATTACCCAATAAAGACTGATTAATAAAGATTTAAAACAGATTTATATGACAATTTATAATTTCAGGATCTAAACCAACAATGGCATTGCATCCAGATATATATGAACCATTTGCAAGACTAGATTTAAACCATGTATGTTCTACAGAACATGTTGGAGATGAAAACAATGATAACTTTTTAGAAATTCAGATATCTAAACCCGGATCTCAAAGAGCATTCATGTACTCGAAAAAAATTGCAGAGGTCGAAAAAATGTTCGACTCAACCAACAACATAACTTATATCAACATCACTGGAACAGCTGCACAATTTCTACTTGTGTCACATACCAGCAGTTCCTCAAATCTATCCTGTAACATCAAAGAAACAATTACGTTCTTACTGGACCTCACAATGGAGTTTGATAATGGTTCCATTAAATGTGTATTAAAAGATGAAATGGAAGAGTTTTCTGCCGTCGAGTCTACAATAACCGTTATTCCCGGTAGGATATCTACACTCTTGAAGATTATAAAATGTTTCACTCATATTTGATTTGTAGTCAGTTCTTTTCAGATAGAAATGTATTGTTTGATTTGAAAACTTCACTTTATTTTTCAGGGAATTTTTGTGATGGATATGAGCACAGGGCATTCAGGAAACATCCTAACAATGATTGTAACGATTATATAGATTGTAATGAATATCAAGGAAAAATGTATGCGACAGGAAATCAATGTCCCTTTGGGCAATGCTTTCAGTTCAATGCTGGGTATTGCGTGCCTTGCGATTCAACCTTTACGTGTGATGAATCAACAACGCCAGGTACTCTTTATAATACAAAATTCTTTTAAAATAACATTTATTATTAATATTTTTAACACTTATTTGAAAAGGTTGAAGTTAAATACGTTATTATATAAGTCACAGGTTACATGATAAATATTAAACGTAACTGATAAATTTCCAGAAAAAAAATCCCTTTAATGTTGATTTTTAATACATTTTTAAATATTTTCTTATATATCAATAGGACCAACTACAACGACCACAACGTTGCCCCCAGGGAAAAGATGTAAGCAATTAAATCTATTGACATGTTAAATTATACAGTAAAATAAAACAATGATCAATAGTTTAATTAACATAATGTAGAAGTCATTTCTTAAATGTTTCATTTAAATGTACATTTGGAGAGGACACAAAAAAAACCAACCCGGAAAATGTTACAACTATATTTGAATCATTATCGATTTTGCAGATGTGTCCTGCAATGACACGGCTCATTTCTTGGGAACAACGGCTGTGATCAGATGTGTTATTTTGGATACTTCTTTTAACAGCTTAAATATAACCTTTCTCCCGGAACAAAGCCAAAATGAGGAGTATGTAGGAGAAATATTTCCAGATGGCCAAACACAATCTCTACCTCAATCTCCTGCAGTCCTTTCTGCAAATTTTGATTTGTCCCCAAAGATCTTAATGTTCACCTTTCAGCTGCTAGAATGTAGTTCTAGAGGACGATATAGAATAATCGCAGGGGGAACAAATTTTTCTGTTGCACCTTCTTTGGAGACATTCGAACTTAAGGTCATTGGTATGTTAAATACAATGAATACTGTTAACATCTAACATAACATGCAAAAATGCCAAAACATATATACATTGCATGTGTTGTTAAATTGTAATTTTGGAATAATAGTTTGTAGGTTTTAAACAACAATTAAATCTGCCAATAACTGAAATTATTGTAAGCTGGTAATCTTTCTAACAGAGCGTACATGCTTGTTAAAGTACAATTACTTAAGGCACATCATCATCTCTCTATCTTTAGTTAGTTATTTAGATTAGTTTGTCGCTAGGTAATTGTATATTGGAAATAACTTTCTCCACATGCATAACTTCAGCTTAAGATAATACTAACATTTTCTCATGAATATTGAGTTACAATTTACCTATTTTTTTAATCTTGGAATTCTTATTTTCACTTTTTGTAGGTAATCTGACTGAATTTGAAATGAACATTGAACCTGCGTATCCAGAGGGAGTTTTAGTCGAATTTAACTGCACAGCTTCCCTTGATGAGTCTCATGCCAACATCAAAGGGTACTATAAAAAGGAAGCAGGAAGCAGCTTTTCTGAAATCAAAGGAACCACAACTGTGATTGAGAGAAACTTGTCCCACTGTTTTGTTAAAGTTTTATGGAAACCATCAACTCCTTTCACTGCAGATACAAGTTTCAATAATGCAGATTTAAAGTGTGAAATAGTTGATTGGCCATTAGTTCAACTGACCAAACAGATTTCTGTTCAAAATGCAGGTACGATATTTGACAAAGATTGATTAAAGTTTTCTTAACAATTACAAACCATTAATACATTAAACTTGTTTCTGTTACAGATGTAGCCTTTGAAACCTACAAACTAGAGTCTTCCATCGGGAGCCAGGTGTCGGTGAAATGCTTAACACGAAACATTAATTCTATCAAATCAATTCTCATACGAAAAATAGAAAATCCCCTAAATACCACAGTGGCAAATGTTACTTTACCAGATATGACATATCATGAGGACGGAACATCGGTCAGTTATACAAACAATTCTTTGACGTTGACGTTTTCTTCAGTAACTTGTTCTGATGATGGATATTACACATGTATTGTCATTGAAAAAGATGAATCGCAGATAGAATCCCCTGCATATCTTCGTGTTCAAATTAAGAGTACGTGCTACTTAAATCAATTTTCAATCATGATGGTTGTTTCATTTCATCGTAATTAATTATAATGATGAATAGCAAAATTTGTTTATATTTTTTTTAATTACTCTTTCCAGACCCTCCGAAACACGATTCTGTGACATTCTTCTTACATCCCGACATCAAAGATAATAAATACGTCACTAGCAACGTTCACACGTGCAGTGGAGACGTAGGATATCCCAACGGTTTGGGTTACTTATCATTAAAATTCACAGACACAACAACAAACGCTAGCTTTATATACGACAAAATGACAGTGACGGAAGACGTGAAGATAGCTTTAGAACCACCGCTAAAATTTAAAGTAAGCCTGGCAAGTGGGCTAAGTATCATTATTGTTGAAGACGATGAGCCAGATAGTGCCAATTGTACTAGAAAGAAAGAATTGAAGTTTTTACTTGAAGCATCAAGAGACTGGAATAAAGCGAAAATTAAATGTAGAGTCGTAATTGAAGCCACTGAAGTTAACTCTACTTCTGTCGAAAGGGAAATGTATGTTATTCCAGGTAAGTAACTCTTTCCAGTTGAACATGGTTAAGAGTCAAAGCGAAAACAATTATAGATCGATATTGATTTATTTATGATTAATTTATCCAAATATGATCTTAACAAGAATACAAGTTTGATTTAAATTGCAAGCAAGCCGATATCTAAACATATGTCCATATATATATATATATATATATATATATATATATATATATATATATATATATATATATATATATCATAATTAGTGTAACTGCAGTTAAACAGTTTAACTAAGAACTTGTTTCCAAAGATCAAAATGAAACCAAAAAACTATTTGAATCTTTTCATGATAGTTATTTTTAGTTAGTTTCTAACAACGTTTTAGCTTAACAAATCAAGATTCTGAGCAAAAAATACAATTATTGGTGCATGGTATCTTAATTTTTCATTAATATAATTGAATAGAAAGACTTAATCTCCTTTTTAAATGATGAGGACATGACCTGAATTCAGTTAATCAGACCATAAAATGTCCAAATCTCGAAAATTATGTTTAAAAAAAAACCTATGTTGTAATAATCCAATGTATTCGTTTATTTAAAGATAAAACAAGAATACACGGTATATATGTATGTTTTTTACTTACAGATACTGCTTGCGACGGCTCAAATGGATCTGACGTCTATGTACCACACGAGAAAATAGATGGATGTAAAACATACATACGATGTTTCAACAATATACCTACGGGTCAATTATGTGGTCCACGATTGTGTTTCGATCATCAACAAAATAGATGTAATTGGTGTACAGATGTTTCTTGCACATCTGAAATGAGTCCAACAACGGAAGGTAAATAATTATGTAAATACCTGATATATTTTGTTTAATGAATGCAGTTTATATATGTGGTTTAACTTCAAAGAAGTTAAATGGTTTACGGCCACGCTATCAGTATATGATCACAAAGTATCTAACGTATAACTTACATTCAACTTATGTGATATTTATGTTTCTTATTTTCCCCCAATGAATCAGAACAAATAACGACTACATATTCTACGCCAGCGGCTCCAGAAATACAATGTAAGAATTATTTTCGCTATACTTTAATTGCATTGCATTAGAGTAAACATTTTACATTGCAAACATTGCTTTACTTAAACGGTACTGTAAATTACAAAGGTAAAATAAATTGTTCCCTCGATCCTAATTATTTATACAGTGTTGATAGTCTAATAATTTCTTTGAAAGCTATTTCAATAAGTAAAGTAAAAGTAAAATAAGATAAATTGACATCGTGATCAATGTTGATATACAGGATGAAATGTTATTTGTTTTTAGACAAATTAACATAAACCAATATATATTTAAATACAAATACTAGGTCCCCTTTTATCGTGCAATCCATCATCAGTATTTGAAATGGAAACTGGCAATATTGTTTGTGAACTGAACATATCGATGACGTATAAAAATATCACTGTGACGAAAACTGGTCAAACAATCATGACGGTATATCCAAATGGGACCAATTACTATTTCTCGGATGACTTCAATAAGTATGAAAGCACAGTTGGAACGTCTTTCTCATTTGGAATAAAAAACGTGTCATGCTCGGACAAAGATGACTACACATTTACAGTAGAGACTGAAGGTGAAAGCTGTTCCAAAACTGCGTCCTTGGATATCAAAGGTAAGCCTAAAAATACCCCGTAAATTGACTCTAATTAACAGTGCTTGAAATGAATACCTTCTAGATATTTTACATTCATTCCATTGAGTTTTTTTTATGTGCTCTTACATTGTGTTGAAATTAAGAATCGAAAATTTCCAAAATTTAAAGGGTTGATTTTATCAATTTCATCGTATAATTATGATATTGCTATGTAAAATGGCGAATGTTGCAATTTTTCTGTTCTTTATTAAATACAATTTGCAAATAAATTCCATCGAATCAATTTATTATTTAAAAAAACCCTGAAATTGTCAATAAATATCATAATTAAAGAAAAGGGGAGTAATTCATATCAAAATATATCACTTGGAAAGCAAGAAAGTGGCCGCAAAAATAATATATGTTGTAGAGTACATCTTAATGTTGATGTTTTAAAAAAGCAAAAAAAAAAAAAAAAAAAAAAAAAAAAAAAAAATCATTGACTTTAATTAGATAACTTTACACGGCAATGGTCTTATCGCCTTAAATGCTTGTTTAATTACATTTGAAAGAAAAATCTGTTTTCATAAAACATACGTAGAACTTTTTTTGTTACCTACGCATTATTACCTATGGGCTGCGGAAAGCGTAAAAAAAGACGTTAATGCAAAAAGAACAACTAATTTTTAAAAAACACACTGAAATACGAAACAGACCAGCTTAAAACAAAATCAAAAGACTCGTTTGCAAAATCAACAGACACCGATGCAAAACAAACGATCACCAATGCAAAATCAACAGTCATTCACTGAATTGACCCTAGATGGCGTGCAAAGAGGTATCAGAAGAAATCGTACCCTGAAGAAAACGAAACCTGGAAAAACGTACCCTTAACTTGGGTACGTTTTCTCTAAGAGAAAACGTAATTTGATACGTCTTCTCGATAAAAGAAAACAAACCCTAGGAAAATTATTAATGGTGCGTCAACGTCTTTTTTTACCCTTTCCACCGCCCATAATTACCGTATCTCTAAGAGAGAAATGACATGATTTTTGTATATTTACATTCAGTGTATATTTCCCCATTATACTTGCATTGGGAATCTATGACGTTCATTATTCAATGAAACACGTCAATCCTGGCGAAGGCTTATACGTAAAAGTAAACGTCATCACGCGTTTTAAATAGATATATTATGATACTAGATTTAATGAACGTTCAAAATTAACAAACCAATTTGATATGTACTTTTGAAAAAAAAAATGTTAAATCATATATTTCCTTAAAAGAGTTAACCCCGCAAAGTTTTTGGCACTGATAGTTTTAGCAATGTTTTATTGCTGTTCCATCAAATATTCATTTGGCTGTACAGCTATGATATAAAAATATTACATACAAATAAACATAAAAATAAACATAAATATAAGCATTGCGTGTTATTTTTTGATATCGCCAGTCTTGCAACACGCCAAGCCGTGCAGGAAAATTGAATACTGCATGCTTGCGCGATATGATAACTAGTATGCACAGCCTAAACGTATCCTAATAAAAATTTAGAGTATAAGATTGAATTTTTTCGCTGAAACGTTTGTACGTTTGTACCGTTGATAAGAAAATGTTACTGACATTTCATGAAAAGATTCAAGTCTAAAGGTTTTAAAATTAATTAATTTAAATTAACCCAACAAGTTTCCTTGATACAATGTACTGATATGTATATACAAACCAATTATTGAATCTTTAAATCTAAACTTTCTCTTGAAGCGATACCAAGCAAACCGACTTTGGTTATAGACTACAGGTGGACAGAGGGCACTAACACTGGAACCCATTCTTGTATTGGAGATATTGGAAATCCTCCTGGGATGATAACGTTAGAAATTAAAAATGGAGAGACTGGGAATTTTACAAGTTTTTCACCAGCTACCCCAACATTTTCAAATAGAATGGAAAATTGTACTAATAATGCGAAATTATCTTTTTCAATCGATTTTAAAACCAATAACATCGCCGGATATTATATTCGCTGTGTTACAGCAAACAACCAACAATCTCCGTCAGGTTCTGAGGCTCCCTTTCATTCTGATGAAATTCGTATAAGCCCACTCCCAGGTAAGATTTATTTCTTTTAAGATTTTATAGTATATTAGCATCCTTTAAAAGAAAATCTTTTTGTAAAAATAAGGAAAATAGTCAAATTCTAAAGCTAAAATTTCTTTACTAAATTATAGTCTGTGGGCTACGAATATGTAAATGAAATATTAAGGTAGATGTCATTATTAACCATCCTGATACTTTAAACGATACGGATGAAAAACACTTCAAAAAGTTATCGTTCCAATTAAGAAAATTGCCATTGCATAATTTTAGGCGATACCAATACAAATTTTGAAAATAATTCTTAATTTTTTTGTTTATAGAAAATACTTGTTTTGAGGATGGAATAAAGCCTTACCCTGGGGAATGTACACGGTATTTAAATTGTGCTAATAATATAACACATGTTTCACAGTGTGGAGCAGGCTTTTGTTTTTCTACAACCTGCATAACTACGGGCTGTGATAGTATATGCAATACATAATTTGATTTTCTCGTAAATACTGATATCACAATTGATGAATAGACATATTTAATATGTTATAGCAATTTTAAGATACAATAATAAGACAATTATTACAATTATTTTCAAATGTTTGATAAAGAGGTTTATTTTTGTGATGAACAAAACGACTGTTTTGCAACAGACATTAAGAGATACATTGTATTACTATTATGTGAAAGAAATATTTGCTCTATTGTACATATTTTTTGCACTATTATTTTAAAATTTTGTCACAAAGAGCTATAGAGTCAGCTTAATCAATAATGTGCTTACTTTATGCGATGTTTTATTAATACATCAGATCTGGTTGATAAATATATAAATATATTTAGAAAAATAGAAGATGTAATTACTTTATCAGGACAATGACTTTGGTATATTATGTATGTCGATGATTGAAGATGGTTACAAAATATTAGTTTATGCCTCTTTTGTTGATAATAATAACACATACATAAGAAGATGTGTCTAGCGTGAGCATATATACTTAGTTACAATAACTCAAGAAACTGCCTGTCAGAGTGAAATACCCCTAATCTTGAAATGATGTTAAACGATACTGTCAATAACTAAATTGGCGGTTGACTTCACCAGAAACCTAAGCCTTCTTGAACATTTAAATGATTTAAGATGAACTTGTTAGCCATTTTACTTTAATTTTGTATCTAATGAATTCTCCTTGTTGATCTATAACTTTTACAAAATGTCTGCTGAAACGTCAAATGGTTTATTTGAATGTCGTTATACTGAAAACTAGTATTATGCAACGGTGGAAAGTACTTCTGGTCTTGGGTATTTATTGTCAGGAACAATATACGTAGGAGAGACAGGATACTGATCACGCGACTTTTGTTGATCACATGACAGTTATTATAGAATGTATAGTAATAGGTTATAAAAATCACAAAGTTGTTTGAATAGTTTATATTATCCATTGATATATTAAAGAAGACATCTTCATTTGTAATTTTAATAAGCTTACACAATCTGATTAATTGTGTTTTATAGCATTTTCTTATATAAAGTTCATAATTTTAACGTTTATAATTTATTGTCATAAATATTTAATCAAAAATATATTCTCACTATGTTTCTGTTAATGTTATTAAAAAACCCAAAGATTGTTTTACTTTTTGTATGTGAAAACAGAAACTGTCACAAAAACTATAATTCCATTTAAATGGAAGAGGTGGTTCCTATCGCATGATCTCCGTTGAATGCCCAAAAAGTGGCTATGATATATATATATATATATATATATATATATATATATATATATATATATATATATATAAAATTGTTAAAAATATCATTATGCCAGAGAAAGGATGGTAATTAATACAAAAATATCCCACTTGCAAGGCAAGAAAGTGGCCGAGAAAATAATCTATGCTACAGAGGACAACTTAATGTAGAAGTATTAAAAATAAATCTTGATACAATTCTACAATCATATCTACCTTAATACTGTTATGAATTCTTCCTCACGACTATGAATCGTAGCAGATTACTACTAACCATCACATTAGGACCCATCACAATTTGTCATGAAATATATATTAATAAAGAAAAAAAGTTGAAATCAAGGATGTGCAACTTCGATAAATTTGAATTAGCTCAACATTTATAGTTATATGAAGATTTATTCAGTTAAAAAGAATGTAATTGTATAATTTTTTCAATGTTTTTAAAATGATTATGCTAATTATTATTATTATTATTATGCTAATTACCTTTTCTTGATCTTCTGCTCTTTTTTCAATGAGATCCATTAGCATGAGCACGTTAAGGAATTAAACAAATTATCTTTTTGTGACAGAGCTACTTTCCATAAAATGTATTTACCCGATCTTCTTCGTTAATGTTGTTAGATAACAGTGGAAATAGCTTAATGGTATATTAATGATATCAAGTTTAAGGACTTGCATCTACAACGCCGTTTTTGACTGAAGGTTTTAAAACGTGCTATATCTTCGAGAGGTCAGGGGTTTATTCCGACTGGTGTTAGTTATAACAAAAATGACGCAACTGTGTTCTTCAATAAAAAAACAAGAGTAAATTCTTATTCAATGTTGTGAACCAGTCTGCATATATCGTAAACACAAAAGACTTTTTTTTCTAGAAACATGACATCACTGCTTAACAGCCTTACATTCAAAGGCCCTTGCTGGCATCAGATGGCAGATAAGGGATGAAATAAGTGGATAGTAATTCAATCAAATACGAGCTAAAAGGAGATATATAATAATTCATCATAAATGATTTAAATAGAGAGAAGAGTGAAAAATCAGAGCAAGTGCAATTTCGAAATTTTTGTAAGTTGCCTATTATGATAAAATATAAACAATTCATCAACTTCGGACATATTTTGGTTATACTAATTATAAGATCGTGTCACCGATACCGGCCAGAAAAAACAGATATAAAACCTGTGGAGAATAGTTTCCTATGCCATGTCAATATTGCATAAACGTGCACGTAATCTCTAGAACCATCCAGGGACTTTGCATCAAACGTATGTTAACCGTTAGAAATATTCTAGTTATTGCATGATTGAAATATAAAAGTGAATGAATGAAAAAAAATTCAGAGACTGTCACCACGGTACTTGTTTTCTGTATGTTATTGGACAAGTTTTTTTTCTCAATAAACAAGTTTCCATAGCACGAAAAATATGATATATTCTTATTTTTAGTCCTTATTTATTAATTTTTTTTGATAGAAACAATTTATGTGTCCCTTAAACATGCTATTTTTATGATTAGTTATAGAATCCAACTTTTCTCATAAAATAATATTGATTTTAGAGGAAGAGGGAAAATATATCTGTCAGCGGGGAAAAAAGGGGTAAGGGCTTTGCTCTTGAAATATTTTATTAAACAAAAAAAGTACGCAGTACTAAAGGGTCCGCACACGTATCGATAAATTTCTGAACTTCACCTTTTGAGTAACAAACCAATTTCTAGTAAAACTAAAATGTACAAATGTAAAACGCATAAGAAACTGACAAAACAGCTATCCTACACACATGGAGTCGTTGTCCAGGCTTTCAATCTGTCCATTGGACAACATATGTAGCGGACCGGTCAACTTCAGGTCAAGAAGCGCATGAGTTCCATGCAATACTCTTGCAAATGCATTTGAACGTATAGCGATTTTAAAGGAATTAAAAACTTTGACATGCGTTGGATGTTTGTCATCTGTATGACTACTGAGGTTTAAGAATTATCTATGAATGCTCTGTGATAAATCTAGGGCTAAATGAATTTAAATGAATCACAATGCAGATTGTAATTCAAGATACATTAAATTTAAAAAAAAAATCCCTCATAAATTTCGTATTATGAATGAATATATCTATTCAAGCAGCTGTACGGGAGTATATTGATTCCAATACGTCTGTGACTGAACAAACAAATTTACAGAGGTTATTTGTAAATGAACCAGGAAGTGTTTGTTCAATGTTGGACAAGACACTTTATCTACATTTGTCTTAGTCCCCAAAGATGAAATTGGGTCCAGGCTCAGGCTGAAAGTTAATCTGTATAATATATATATATATATATATATATATATATATATATATATATATATATATATATATATATATATATATATATATATATATTAAGCAAATAGATATACATGAATGCTAATGTTTATATCTGTAACCTTTTAATCATACAATCGTTTCCTCTTGTGGATTGTGTTAATTGTACATGATGAATGTTTATCATACAATCTTCCTGTTACCCTTTTGAGGACCCTTAATGATCAATAAAGAATTTGAATTGAAAACAGCTTTGAAAAATTATTGAATTTTTATGATGTTATAACTTTAAAGACTTTTTATAATCTATAAAAAAGTATTTGCTTATCAAGATATCGGATAATTCTGGCACTCAGTTTCAAAACAGATGCTAAGTGCCTGATACATGTACATGCATATACAATTTAGAACACGTGCAGACTAGGAATATAGCTAGGACAGTGCACCAGTGTTGACTCAAATACAAGCAAATGCTTTGGATTCGCAAGCGAGGTGGTGGTAGGGGTTGTAGAAAAGACACAGATTTATAACATCGAAATTGATTTAAACAAATAGTGCAATATCAATTAAAATCAAGAAATAAATATTTGTACACCATATACAGCGGCGTGAACGAGCCTAGAACCAAATGAAGAAATAAATCTTTTAAGTTCTGACGAATTTGCTATAGTTTCGAACAAATAAATTGATTGTTTATAAAAACAATTTTTTAAAGACTAATTAGAGTAATTTAGACTATCTGGTCTCTCAATGATGTAGATTACGAGGGGGGGGGGGGGGGGTGTAATCAAGCCACCTTTCATTGCTGCTTATAAACCATTTGGATCTGATGCATAGTGTTAATTAAGAAATAAACAAGATTATGCAATTTTGTACCTTGCGCGGTTTTTTTTCCTAAACATTGAAGGCGACCTTGACTTTCATGTCAACAAAGTGATACGCTTTCTTAATTAGGTAGGTGGCTTAGGACGGTTTTGCAAGAAGGACCCGGTCAAATTTTACAAAAAGGGGTAAATGTGAGGTTTGGGTGGTTATTTGAGGGGTATAAATTCCTAGAATATTTATTTCATTTATTTTGTAGATAGAAAAGCTTATGTCTATATCATTGACATATGACACTTTAGATGCGAAACTGGAGCCTTAATTTTCACTTTCGATTTTATAAAGAAAAAGGGGGGGGGGGGGGCGCAGAACATGAAATCTCACTAGAAGGGAACGTGAATGATTTCATGTTAATTGTTGAATATTTGCATGGATAAACATTAAGCTGCAAATCCTATCGTAGTTGATGGGAGTCGCCCGGGATTGGAGAGTATAATGGGACCTACGTATATAAAATGAAAAAAGCGAATAAGGGACAATTCTTCAAAAACTTTTGAGATCGACCCTGGCTATTCTAAAAAATGTTTTATGTAAGTTGTACATTTTTATTCTGCAATGTCTGAAATGAGTCCTAACCATGTCTCCTCTACACGTAAACCAGTTGAAACAAATTTAAAAATCCACTGAAAAATAAAACATATATACGACTAGTATCTGCTTCACTTTTCCTCTACAGATAAAAAACGCTCCTCTTCAACCTAAAGTTTAATATGAATGAACATCTTGTATTTCAGCAAAGACAGAAGAAATATTTAGGAATACATGTGAAATAAATTAATTTCAAATAAAAAAGCGACGTGGAAATTAGGTGTACATAATTTATTTTGAGTTCATTATTAATCGCTACGACAACAAAAGACAGGGCTTTCCCGGGGCCCCATCCTCACCAAATATGAAGGCCCAAATATGGGATACAGGGTGTTAGCCAGCCCCTTGAAAGATATCCCATTATAACTATATTATACGAAATTTCCTATTTTCGCCAGGCTATCTAAGCCTGTTAATGGTCGTGTAAACCCAATTCCTTTTAAGGGTCGACTAGGCTTTCCCGGGGCCCCATCCTCACCAAATATCCCTTTTGAGGGTCGACTGGGCTTTCCCGGGGCCCCATCCTCACCAAATATGAAGGCCCAAATATGGGATACAGGGTGTTAGCCAGCCCCTTGAAAGATATCCCATAATAACTGTATACGAAATTTCCTATTTTCGTCAGGCTAGCCAAGCCTGTTAATGGTCGTGTAAACCCAATTCCTTTTCCCGGCGCCCCATCCTCACCAAAATGAAGGCCCAAATATGGGATATAGGGTGTTAGCCAGCCCCTTGAAAGATATCCCCAATTCAACAGAATATGATAATTTTCTTACCTTCTTGCCAGGCTAGCTAGTTATGTTAATGTTCAGGTCAGGTCAGCAAGTAATAATTTTCACTATATAATTGTTTCTTTCGATTAAAAGAGGAAGTTTATATGGAATTTTGAATTTACGTTTATTAGCATGTTTACGATAATTTGAATAGCGAATCGACCACATAATTCTATTCGCTATTCGAATAGTGAATAGCGAAAAGCGAATAGAACTCCAACTTCTGAATGCCTATTTTTTCCATTATTTAAAAGTCTACCACCTAAATAGTTACATTTAGTGTAAAAAATTGTATATAGGTTTGTAACAACCGTTAATGATATAACGCCGCTTAATGATATAAATAGCATTAAGCGTTGCAATTGCAACGCTTAATGCTATAAATTCTTGCATTAACGTTGACATGTCCAACTGTAAATGCTAAATCGCCGCTTAATGATAGAATTGTATCATTAAGCGTCACATATGCACAGAAGCCTTAACGCTTAATGAAACAAGCAAATATCGACACCCTCAACCGCTAATGATACAAACTTTATATCATAAAGCGTTGCAGTCGCACCCCTTAATGATACAAAATTGTATAAATGAATGAAATTAAGTCTTTTAATTTTCTTCAATTTGCTCAACAATCATAATTTTAGTTTTTAAGATCATTCTATGTAAAAATCAAATTTTATAGAGGAGTTCCGCAACGCATAGTTTCCAATTATCTTTATATTTCATACAATGATGCATATTGATGTAATAAGAAGCTAGATAACATATATTTGTTGCTAAGGGCTACCGTTGCCATGGTAACGGAGACCTAAGATACAAAAAATGGCAAAATTAATCTTATCAACTTTAAAGCAATATAGAAAGTAATTTCAGCTTTTCTAAGTTGTGAAATGTAAAATTTCGAATTAACTATTTGGTCAATTTTCAAATTATAGAAAAACATTGGTGGGCAAATCAACATCTAAAGAATGTTTCCATGAAAAGTGAAAATTATTTTGAAAACAGATTTTCGTATTTTATAAGTACCAAAGAAGTTATTATTGAACCAAACTCATAGGTGTATAGCTGTATTTAAAATATGGACGTCATATAAAAAATTGAAACATGTAACTATGGTAACAAGGTTAAAAATATTGAAAAATGAAGAAAACCATAGTGATTCTGTAAAGCGAAAATGATTGTTTTAAATACAATTTAGAACCATTCTTTGTTGCTATTTGTGGGAAACATGTTAACCTATATATCAAATATATTCAAGCATTATTGAGCAATCTGATTAAAATCATATCCTTGATCCGCTCCCTGTTTTTCTATTGTCGCTACACGAGGATCTGAAGAAACCCTGCTTGAGGTCACCTCCTGGTGAACTTTGATTTAGGAATATTCATGAGGTATTTTAGCCAATCAGAGTCAGTGTTAGAAACGGTAATTTCGAGTTATAAACAAAAAATGGAGTCGTATGACGAAAAAATGGCAAATGTTCTCGAATCTTTCGGTATCAGCGAGCTAGAGACGGAGCATAAGTTGATATTATTAGACGCCCTAAGGGAATCCAAAGATTGTATTAGCATGACTTCCAAAACACGTTACTGAGGAATGGAACCGGCGATTTCATTGGTCAAAACAAAGTTCACCAGGAGGTGACCTCAAGCGGGGTTTCCTCAGATCCTCGTGTAGCGACAATAGAAAAACAAAGAGCGGATCAAGGATCTGATTTTAATCAGATTGCATTATTGAGCATCGTTAAATTGCCATCGCTAAGAAAATATGTAAACTGAAGAAAATTATTCAGAAACTTAATTGTTCAAAACGTCATAGCAACGGCCATTTATTTTGCTAAAATGCAGCTTCAACTGATATTACATGAAAGTTGAGAACATGTTTTGTCATTCCAATCATTAATGCTATATGACTCCAAAAGAGCTTAAAACGGCCATTTTTCAATCGTTTGCCTCTGTTACTATGACAACCAGTCTCCATGGCAACAGTTCAAGGTTGTCTTGCATCTTTATATACCAATACTAAGGTATCAAAATACGAAACATGAAGGAAATCGGTGACTATGCGTGACCACTGAATTTTGATATTTACAAAGAATAGATCTTAATTATTACATGTACCTGTAATGTTTCTGCACAAGCTCTGTAATAATGATATTACACTACATAAAAAAAAAAACCATGCAAAATTATAATAGATTTCGGAATTGAACATGAAAGCAAAATATGTCAAATATTGTATAAATGTCAGTTAATATTACACTTACGAGTAGCAATTTATCATTTGAAGGAAAGGGATGGCTCGATCACAGACCCCCCCCCCCCCTTCATCTACACCATTGCCAGAATAGAGTCTGAATTACTTCTCATATAAACAGATAACTTATTCGTCCGTATAAATCCTAATTCGCCCGCACAATTAGTTAATTCGTCTGAACAAATAATTTATTCATCTGAACAAATCCTGATTCGTCCGACCAAATAAGATTTATTTATGTTTTTATCTGGCCATCCACGCCGCCGTAATAATATTCATCCGAACAAAAAAGATTTAATTTTTTTTTTCATCTGGCCCTTTCATTCCGACATAATATAATCATGTCATGGACAAAAAAAAAAATGAAAAACTAAGATTATGAAAGAGGCATTTTTTTTTTTTACTACCGAACACTTTTTTAATTACCAAAATCAAATTAATTATTTCATTTTATGTAACAGCTATATGTAATCAAAGTCCAACAAAAGGACTTCTTGGTCTGTATGGACTTTTTTAATTAGGAAATAACTTTGTGATTGACATATCAAATAAGATAACGTAGATGCATGTAGGTGTTAGTTATATTATTACAACGGTAACTTGATCAAAAGGGTCGGATTACGTGGAGTTGCCAGGTGCAGATGCTCAGATCAGAAGTAATGCATAGCATCGAGTTTGATCTAATGATCTTGCAACGAGACGTCATCTGATTCTTTAGATCATGATTCTCTATATTTAATAGATTTATTTTCTTTCCACAAGGTAAAAAAAACAAACAAAACCATTATATATTTATTGAACACAAATTATTCCTAATAAACACTTTAAAAACGCAAGTAAAAATATTTATTGTGTACTACTTCAGTAGCTTCAGAGAGTGGTGGTTATATATTTCACTTCGCTTCGCGTCTCGTTTAATATGATGATTCAGGCCTTGTGACTTCACATGATCAAAGACGCGGGTCTTTATTTCGCGATTAACTTTCGATAAACTGTTTCGCGACGACTAATGTTCGCGACCAAGCCTTATCCAGACCCGTGTTGTTATACATGTAACAACCACACGACAAGGAATGGTTCGTGGCGGGAAATATTCGCGACTACGAGGCTCTCATGACCTCGCGAAAAATTCTCGCACGCGAATAAATGTTGTTTTTACAGTATATGCATCACCGGAAATATAAATCTTTCGCTTTCTAAGCTGTTAGCTTATACGCTGAATGCTTTATGCCATTTAACCAAAACAATTACGCAATTGAATGCTTAGTCACAGTGCAACCTATGATTGAACAAAGTATTGAGCGCACTGAAAGCTGGACCAGTTAAAAGTGTGTGTATGACATTTTTAACAAGATTTCAAAATTTCCTCTTTAATCTAATATAGTTATTTTATAGACCTTACATACATTTACCGAATTTTGATCCACAGTTGGGAAACAAAACGTTAATTTAAAGAATAAACAGGATCAGTAGTATGAATAAAAAGTGTTATGAGAGAAAAATATTTTTACATTGTGGCATTAAATGACATCAACCTAAAAAAAAAAATACAGGTGATTTTAAAATGAAAATATGCATGCCAGATAATACCTACATAATAATACAACAGAAAAACTCGGATATAGCAAAGTATCAGGAACCAGTGGATTTACTTCGTTATATTCGTATAACGAAATCGTAATGATAAGTCTAGTGAATTCGCTATACACGTGTTTTTCTCCACGATGACTATCATTTGTGGTTACTGAGGCATCAAATAAAATATCTACTTTATAAACCTTGAATACACAAATGGTAACGACCCACATTAGTGTACTATTTTGTGGAATACTTGTTGCAATGATCATTAATTCTAAAGCCAGTGTGAACGCCAAAGAAAATATATTCATCTCTTATAATTAAACATTTATTCAAAATAAATGTGTTGAAGTATTTCTCCTCTCTAATATCTATTCCTATTAATAAATGTCTATTGCATGTACAGTGTACTATATCCGTGAATGATCGTCATTACATGCAAAAAATAATGAAAATTTAGTTCACTTTTGTTTTGAAATTTCGAACAGCGTTCAAAGACCGATTCATCATTGCGGTGTGTGTGTGTGTGTGTGTGTGGGGGGGGGGGGGGGGGGGGGGGGGAAACGAAAGCTCAATGATCTGATTGCACAGTCTTAATATTTTTGTTTTGTATAATATAATTATTGCACTTAACTGAATTACCGTTCGATTTTTCTATCATGGTGTTCAAACGTATAATGTCTAATATACATGACAGAAATCCGAATAAAATTTTAAAAGGGGATCAATTTTGTTTTTTGTAACTTTTGACGGCATGTGTACAGAACTGTTCTTACGAAATTTCCAATCATTGTCTACATCGCACACATGTACATATTTACATGTACAATACAATTCATCATCGTCATATACAATACCTATCTTCATCCATAAATTTTATTCATACATCGAACAATAATATTGTAATTGTTTAACTTACCGGTTGAAAGTAAAACACGACAGAACTCTGAACATACTCACATTGTTTTACTAAAAACAAATAGTAAAACGGACATTCCATAGTTCACAAAAAGTCGCGCACATGCTGTAGTTACAGAGATTAGACCACCCCCCAACAAAATACCTTACAGCGAATAGACCACCCCCCAACAAAATACCTTACTCTTTGTTTGAATTAAATTTGTATCCAGTTGTCATATTGTAAATTTACAATTTATACTTGCCTATTGTAATTTCAAAATTTACAATATGAAACAAAAATAAATGGTTATTTTAATGATATAGAAATTCATAATAAATCCATGTAGCATAACGGGTAGAACCCCCAAACCATCCCTCCATTAAACCGCCTGTGGCTAAAAACCCAAAACATAGATCTCGCACAACAGCAAACACTTACATAGGCCTAATTGCCTGCTTGGATGTAGCCCCCCCCCCGAAAAAAAAAATAAATAAAAAGATAAATAAATAAACAAAGACTAAAATATAACATTTAGTACTCCTGCTTGATAACACACGATTCTTAAAATTAGTTCTTTGGTTTATAGATAATAGAATACCGATAAGTTCGTGAGTTATATGACGAGGAAAGCCCTGTCTGTATCACTTTTCATTCCGCTTCCTTTTAGCAGCCGGTCTCCCATTCACTCCCCCAGAAATCACGTAGTTGTTATAAAATATCTAAATATTCAAGGTTTTTATGCGCTAATCTACTTGTGTATAAAGACAATCATGTGAAAGTGTGTATGCACTCGCTTCTGTTATTTGATCACAGTATCATCTGCTTTTTTTCATTCAAAAGTTTGTTCAATGTACATGGTATCAATATTATCAAACAACTTGTTAAAAATACCTTTAAAATATGGATTAATTAATAAGGGTACAAGTATTTTAGATAACATCATAATTTACTTTTCATGCAGATTTAAGAGAAATGTTTGTTGAAATATTAGAACATTCTTGTTTAAATGCATTACGTAAAATGATTAGATTATACTGTCTACATACATAATTTTCTTATACTAGTATGAATACAGTATGGATACACAACTAAGTCATTCATTACTATTCTTTATTTACTCAAGATATACATATTAATGCTTTATCAACAACAGTGTTATATCATTCATTTTTACAATTTTGTATCATTAAAGGGTGCAACTGCAACGCTTAATGATATAAAGTTTGTATCATTAGCGGTTGAGGGTGTCGATATTTGCTTGTTTCATTAAGCGTTAAGGCTGCTGTGCATTTGTGACGCTTAATGATACAATTCTATCATTAAGCGGCGATTTATCATTTACAGTTGGACATGTCAACTGTCAATGCAAGAATTTATAGCATTAAGCGTTGCAATTGCAACGCTTAATGCTATTTATATCATTAAGCGGTGTTGTATCATTAACGGTTGTTACACCGGTTTCCTTTATTCGACATCACATTAAGTTTTCCAAAAACTAATTCTTTGATGGCTAAACGGTTTTAGACAAGATGAAAAGACAAATTAGTAGAGAACGGATCTTCCTAAAATAGCTTATTAACGCCGCTAATGCTTTGCGGCTTTAATTTGTTTCCAGACATGATTCAACTGATTTTCTATGCATTGAAGAGTGATTTCACACCCTTCGTTCGTTGACTTCGAAATTTGTAATATGCATTCCAGATATATACTAGTTGAAATTTACGACGCCCCAGGCTAGTGTTCGTATAACTAATTTTAATTATTTTAATCATGACAATGGTTAAGCATAAAGAAGAAAGAATAACAAGGAATTGTTTTAAAAACATATCGTGAAACCGCGCTATGCTTGGACAATGCGAACTAATCTTAAATGTGATTGGTTTTATGTTTTTTATAAGCAGTTAAATGAAGGAACGGATCAAATCGAGTCGTTTGAAAAATAAACACAACCGAAAAACATTTCGAACACGCTTCCATGCTTTTCAACAAATATGGTCATGGTCAAGTATAATTTACTTACTCGATTACAACTTTTTGACATGAACAGTTGAGTAGTTTAAACAGCAGACGATAGTGGCAGCGACATGAAAACTGATGTTTAAGCTTTGTTAAATTATAGAATATTTGAATTGAGGCGTTAGAAATTTTGACCAGTATAGAATACATCGAAGCTATCGCCATGCACAGCAATGTTTTATACGTGTCAATCAAAACTACTGAAAGTATGTAAGTTAATATATATTATAAAAGTTTTTCTTTGTACATAAACTCTTATTAATAATCAATCTAAGAGTATTCACACCTTGTAAGTATTACGCACATATACTCATATAATTATCAATCTAAGGGTATTTAGGCTTTGCAAATATTCGGTTTACTTAACTTTTGGGTACCTGTTTCTTCACCTGAAGTTAAAAAGAAGATATTTCATGGAGAGAAGGACTTATTGATAATTTCTTTCATAATAATCTACTGAGGAAACCCATTTTGACAATCAGTAGATTCTAATTCAGATTTACCTAGCTATGCACAGTCTTTTTCTATTTACATTATTATTTTGGAAAATGCACAAAAATTGTATGAAATATTTGAATCTTTTTCATGAGTAAATGACACATCGCCGATAAATAATGTAATTGAACGTCCAATAGATGAACAAACGCCGAAAAAACACAAATAATTAAAAATAATCTTTTGATATGGTTTTATGTTTGTATCTTTGAGTTTCTTTTGAACCCCCATTTTAAAATAAACGATTTATGTGTCCCTCTAAATAAAAGAAGGGCTAATAAAGAGGCGCTAAACTACCAATATTATGGATAAAATAGAATGGATTTAAATAAAAAGGAAAATGATATGTTGGATTGTGATTTTTGATAAAACATTAATGGGGATATTCTTGGGAATATCAAGTGAACATTTGTTTACAAAAGAAGATATTTTATGCAAATACATGTTAAAATGACCTATCATCTCGTTTAATTTTGCACAGTCGAGCGTTTCAAAATTCTCATTCTCACCTTTTAAATGCTCTTTGAAAATCTTTGTTGCACCCTTGTTCACTCTCAATGTGTTGTTGCTGTTTAATTTGATTTTAAGCGTGTTCTCTCTTTCCCCTGTAGAGGTTTTGAGAAAATCTCGACGCTGCCATTGTATTCTGCTCCATACACAACAAATAGGTGTCGTTTCAAAGGGCAACTAGGGCCTACCATAATTTAAAGTTAATTTCGAATGACAACTAAACCAAATAAAAAAACTATATGGTTTAGGTAGGCCTATTAAATTCTATAAAATGTTGAGATGAGTAAGCGAAGCGTCGGTCTTATAACCAAATATAAATCACACCAGTCGAACATATAAATATATTCGACAGTCGTGTGCCATGTTTAAACCAATGAAAGTATGACATTTCAGTACGAGGAATGTGTATGTTTAACGGGTGTAATTTCTCAAAGCTAAATGATATCTTAACTGGATATATTTTGATGAAAAACAATGGCACTTGATATGTAAACAAGTATTTTCTGATCTGCTTAATTGATATATATATATATATATATATATATATATATATATATATATATATATATATATATATATATATATATATATTGGAATTTATCCCTAAGGATAAATTCATTTATACAAGAAGCAGCAGACTTGATTAGCTCGAATCCTAAACACAATTGATTCATTTCGTTTTCAATCGGGTTCGGGTTATTTTCAATTGGGTTCGTAAACTCGAATATAATCGGATTCAGCATCCTTTTCATTCCAATTGGTGAAACAACAAGCATTAACTGAAAATTTTGAAGAAGAAATCCACTTAATCCTCAACAAATTAAAGTCATCGAAGGATACCAGTTAGGCTAAGTATGAGTTAAACTACTGTAGGTATCGTTTCATACTTTATTTTTGCAATTAAGCCACACTTCAGCAAATTCTCTGTCATTGGCAAATCACGATGTGTACATCCCCACGCGGGTCGTGCACGCGCACCATACTATTTCATATTTGATTAAAAAATTGCAATATAAATCAAGAATATTTTAGCCTGTCCCGGGTTGTCGCTCCTATCAATTCTCTATGATAGATAATTGAAATAAATACTTATCAACGAAGTACCAAAAAAAAAAAAAAGGTTTATTCATACGGCATCGTCGGGAAGTTGGCTTCGACGTTACAAGCACCCGAGTATGTACTTTCTGTTTTACCGTATATTAATTTCCCTTTCTCTCTTTCCTTTTATATTATGGGAATAGTTGTAGCTTGGGGCAAAGGTGTTAATTGATTACCAAGATAATTCGCAAAATCCATGGAAGCGGAAACTTGGGACGGAGCATAGTAATACCTACTTTTACAATTAAATAGCAAGAATATGTTACTATAATAACTAAAATTTCAAATAAGGTTCACTTATAAAAGTACAACAATTTATCGAACAAGGGTATTATAGAACATTACAGGTAAATATGTGTACATCAATCATTACAAGCCAGCTTAGTATGTCATACAACATTGTAGTACGATGCCAAAGATAAAATCCCGTAGCACTCCCGCCAGGCCTCCATCTGCGAGGAAACGGTCGCCTGCACGGAGATCCCTCAATGACCCCATGATCGCAACTCAGACTGGTTTGGACAACGCCACTACTAACATCCCGAGTAGCAAAGCCACAGGGTTCTCAACATCCTCCAGTGTCCTCAACCAAACGCACAATTCAGTGGCTGCCACTTCAGCACCACAGATGGTTCCAGCTCCAATGGCCAGTTCTCCTTTGATAACTCAAGATCACGAGCCACAGCGTCTCCATGTGTCAGGTACACCAACAATTCAATCTCTTCCACAGCCATTAATTAGTGTGGGCGCATCACTTGATGCTCATGTACCTCAGTCAGTTAAAGATAAAATTATGCAAGGAGAATATGTAGATTTGTCAACATTGTTGCAGTCAAGCACCAGTGCTTCAGAGGCCGAGCAACACAAATTTTCAATTAAGGATGATCAATTGTCTATTGTCCCAAACACACCTAAAACAAATAAAATAACTTCCATAGAGAAGTGGACTGATGCTATGCTGGTGTTGGCCAGCATTCATATCTCCTGCCACATCGATCAAGCCCCACATTTGCTGAAATACGTTAATACTATTCGAACAGGGGCGTCACGCAATCCCAATAGCCACGGTTGGATTGAATACGATAAGCAATTTAGGCTTCGAAAGGCTTTAGACCCTTCCATAAGTTGGTCAGCCATAGATTCTGAATTATGGCTTATTTACATGGCCTCATCAGCTAACAAACTTACTTCACCACCTAGGTGTTATGATTACAATTATAAGGGGTTTTGCGCTCGCCAGTCATGTTTTTATGCCCACACATGTATGTCTTGCTCTGGTTCTCACCCTCAAGTATATTGCCCTCGCCATACCAGAGAGACCTATACCAACACATCTGGTCCATCGAACTCACCCTTTCGCGGACCCAGTTCCACACGATTCAGAAATCCTGTTCCAACAACCCAACGGTTCAATTCTATCAGACCCCAGTCGGTCCAAAGAAATTTTGAACTCGCAACTACTCCAGTAGTTTTGGAACAGCTCCAACACTACATTAAACACTATCCAAATCATCAAGACAAACAAATTTTACTTCAAGGCTTTCACAATGGCTTCAGGCTAAACTTCACGGGTCCAAGGATTATTATTGAATCAAAAAACTTAAAATCTGCTCAGGAACATCCTGATCAAATCCAAAACATTTTAGACCAAGAAATTCATTTAAGTAGAATGGGTGGCCCCTATGCAGTCAGACCTTTTTCAAATTTGCGCACATCCCCTATTGGTATCGTTCCTAAGAAGACTGGTGGTTGGAGACTCATTACACACCTTTCTGCTCCTGGAGGTTACAGTATTAACGATTTCATAGATCCCTACTTTTGTACAGTCAAGTATGCTTCCTTTGATGAAGCAATTACATTAATTCAGTCTCAGGGCCCATCTTGCTTAATAGCAAAGATGGATTTAAAATCAGATTTCGACTACTTCCTATCCACCCTAGCGACTTTTGCCTACTGGGTATAAAATTCCGCGATTTTTATTATTTTGACAAATGAATTCCATTTGGTTGCTCGCTCTCGTGTGCACTATTAGAAAAATTTTCCAAATTTTTGCATTGGGCAGTAAGTTATTGCGCCAATTCTAACAATCTTTCTCATTATCTCGACGACTTTCTGTTTGTAGGCCCCAGTACTTCAGATGAATGCGCCAAATTAATGCACATATTCACTTCAGTCTGTAAGAATCTGGGCGTGCCTATTGCAACCGACAAAACAGAAGGCCCTACCACTTTCATCACTTATTTAGGTTTAGGGATCAATTCAGTATCACAAACACATTTTATCCCCCATGATAAAGTCACATAGCTTACTGAGCAGCTCAATCAAATCATCAATCACAAAAAATTCACTTTACATCAGTTGCAATCCTTATGTGGGTTGTTAGCGTTTTGCTCTAGAGCATTACCAGCAGCCCGTGCATTTTCTCGAAGATTCTATCGTGCTATGGCTGGTGCTTATAAACCGCACCACATGATTCGTGTAAACTCAGGGATGAAGCAAGACGCAATGACATTGCTGAAATTTTTACATTCTTTTAATGGTACCTGTCAATTTCCCGACCAGTTATGGTCTTCAGACAACGACTTAGAATTTTTCACAGATAGCGCTAAGTTAACAGGAGGTAGTGTTTATTTTCATGGGGAATGGGCTTATATACCATGGCCAAATCATTGGGACTTTGACACAAGACAGGATATATCTTATTTAGAATTGATTCCAATTGTAATGGGCATTTACATTTGGGGCTCTCGTTTGTTTAATTCTAAGCTTTTGCTTCACACTGACAACATTGCTCTTGTTTCTATCATCAATTCTAAATCGTCAAAGTCGGAACGTATCATGTCTCTTATTAGGCCATTAGTATTGAAGTGCTTGCAATTAAATCTGCAAATAAAGGCAGAACATATATCTGGAAAGTGTAATCAAGTAGCTGACTCTATTTCACGATTTCAGTGGGACCGCTTTCGTCAGCTTGCACCAAGAGCATCACCCAACCCAACACCCGTCCTGTCAGAATTTTAGAACCTTTTATAGATGAAGTTCAGACACTATTAGCAGCATCAATATCAACAAACACCAAGCTTACGTACTCAAAAGGCATGTTGGCCTTTTCGCAATTTCGAAAGTCTTATCAACTACCAGATACAAATCCTCCACCTTTAGATCACTTGATTAACTTTATTGCATACATGTCTTCAGTTAAAACTGCTCCATCTACTATTAAAACATACATGTCAGGTATAGCCTTTCATCTAAAAATAAACAACTTGCCAGACACCACTAAATCCTTTATCATACAGAAGCTCCTAGTAGGCCTATGCAGGAAGCAGCCTTCTGTTGACGTTCGTAGATCCATCACATTAGAACTTCTACATAGAATAATTCAGGTACTCCCAAGTACATGCAAGTCAAGCTATGAGTCTACATTATTTACCTCTGCTTACTTGTTAGCATATTTTGGTTTTCTGCGGGTAGGTGAATTAGCAATAACATCTGATGCCTCACAAGACAGAGTCCTGCAATTTAGTGCCGTATCATTTGCAAATAACACCATACAGTTATTCCTCAAATTTTCAAAAACCGATCAAGATGGTAAGGGTGCTACCATAGTTATTCCCGTCGACAACGAATCGTTAATCTTACAACAAGCTCTGAAAAAAATTATTTCCATTAGACCACCTACACCTGGTCCATTTCTTTGCCATTTTGATAAAAAAAACCTCTCACATCTTACCAATTCTCAGCAGTACTTGCAAAGACACTAGGATATCTTAAAATTCCTCAGGCAACGTTCAAGTCGCACTCGTTTCGTATTGGTGCTGCAACCGCAGCTTTCGTAAAAGGTATTCCCGAACATGAAATACAAGCTAGGGGACGGTGGAAGTCAATGTGTTATAAAAACTATATACGATTATAGTTAGTTTATAATCTATCAACCTGTATTATCAGCTGCAATGCTAACACAAATTAAGATTTTGCAGGTTAAGCTCCAAATATATGGATTATAGGATCTTCAATTATTTCGAAAGCAAAGGCTCACAGTTTAACCTTAGCTGGAGGCATAACAATGGGCCTCCACGAACTGATTGGGGCAGAAGTGCTATGGATTAGTAAACCCGGCATGAAGTGGGGGGAAGTTTTGCCACGTATAACAGAACAGTTACAACACAGTGTACCTCCCGACATGCTAGTTATTCATTGCAGTGGTAATAGTATAGGTTTACTAACTTTGTATGATCTCCGCATCCAAATGTTTAACACCGTTTCTGAGTTAGCTACATTGTTACCCAATACATTGTTAATCTGGTCTGAAATATTGCCACGTACAAAGTGGCGCTACATGTTTAGCAATATTGCAGCAGAGGATTCCAGAATTCGCTTAAACAATGCAATCGCGACGCACACATTGAATTTGGGAGGGGCTTATATTAAGCATCAAGAGCTGAAAAAGCATAACAAAAAAATGTTCTGTTTAGATGGAATTCACTGTCCGAACTTGGTAATTCAGTTTTTCTCGACACATTGCAGGGTGCTCTTTACTTATTTTCACAAACTCTTTCATCAGTTTACCCAGATCACATGTATTAAACATTAAATCACAAATCATATCGAACCATTCTCTCCTATATAACCCCTTCCCTTTCATTCACCCCTCCACTGGTCATGGCTTACCCCTGAAATTTTCCTTAATCTATTTTAATCTCTAGGCTTCTCATTCTTAGGGTTAGTAGGTGCAAATCGTCTGGCGAACAAACACCTATAATATAGCTGTTTGTATGGCGGAATTTGCACCATGGCAGGATTTCTCACGTCTTTGATGTAGGCAACTGTTCCCAGGGCCTGCTCAAAGCTTGGGATTAGGTGGTCAACTGTTCCCAGGGTCCGCCTAACCTAGCCATTAATCCGCCTTAATCATATCATATATGATACATTATTGTTTATGCATTTGATTACATTGACTATTTTCAATAATTGACATCAACTATTGATTGCATGCATTATTGCTCATATTATATTGCTTGAACATTTGTTTGCATTGATTATCATGATTGATTGACATTGATTGAACACTTGATTTTGTTTATTGTACAGCCATATACCTGCTCACCAAGTGGGTGGCAGGTCGGTTGTTAAACAATTGGTAAATTTTGTAAAATAAATAAGCCATGACCAAAATCGCCAATTGGTGTTCTGCTGTTGTCTTATATATATATATATATATATATATATATATATATATATATATATATATATATATATATATATATATATATATATATATATATATATAAACCATCATTTATCCGTAAATCAACTTTTAAAACTATTTGGAATTGCATTGACATTTCACTCAAACCCGACATGTTTGTTCACTGCGCTCATTTATTCGATTTTAGTAAGCTGCTCACATGATTCGAAATACTATACACAGAAATTGGTTGAAAAAGTGAGTCATTAGGTCTATTTTTTGGGGATGTTGTAAAAAACGTAAACATAAATAAAAAGCTAACAGAACTGGCAATGTATCAATGTCTGTTCGTTGTTTTTGTGAAGCTACGGATTGTGGAAAAAATATCGAGATAGTTTTTCATATTTTGATAAGGGATAGCGAGAATATTTATTAAGGCACACATGTATGATATTTTCTGTTTAGATTTTATAAAGCCTTTATATTAATGATGCTGGCTGTTGGATAGTTTTGATCTTTTTCGATGTACAGCTATAATGTAAACGAAAAAAAAAACACACCTGAAAAACTCTAACAAAAAACATAATTAATTGCTTAACATTTTACAGTGATAAACTGTGCAATTGATTCATTCATCTTAGATATAAAAGATGAATTTTTTTGGCCTTTATAAATTTATATGTTTTATTGACATGTTTTCGAGAAACCAGAAGTTGGGGGAAAATAAGCGAAAAAATAAAAGATTAAAAAATAACAAAATCAAACATAACAAACAAAAAAATTGAGAAAAAAAAATCATTGAATGATTTTTGATACCCCATGGAGATGTTTAACTGTCTTTGTATTTATATCTGTATATGTGCAGCCGTAGGTTGAATTCAGGAAGTTTGAAATCCAACCTATCCCCTTTGTGTTATTTGATACGTATATAAACAAACCCCTTTGTTTTATTTGAAACATATGTACTGGACATAAAAAAGTTATTGAATTAATTTCATTTAATCAAATCTTGGTTTTAGATAAAAAAACAAGTTACTGTCACCTAAAGGTTTATTTGTCGCAGTAACTTGAAGTAATCAAAATCAATGTCCTTTGAGCTGACGCTGGGTTACTAAGCAGTAATAAGTAAATTAAAGGAAATTGATGGTTCAATTCAAATATCACCAAAAACGGTTTGACGTAAGCGTAAAAAAAAACGGCCGCAAACAATTAGTTTTCTGAGCAAACTATACTTAATTAAGTAATTTAGAGAAATATCTTCAGAAAGCAGAAACACTCAGAAATTTGTTTGTAGATAAATAGTCCATAGTTTGATGCATTTAATATGTATATTGCTACATATTATGTCTTACATTGTATATATATTATGTATTTTTGTATTTGATGAGCCATTTGGCTTAAGGAATAAATAAACAAACTTAAAATAATCGAGTTTTTGCAGTACTAGAAAATCACCTCACAGACACTTGAATAAATTTAATTGTGCACATCAGCCCATTGTTTTTGAATATAGATAAAAATAAAAGAAACAATACAATACTAATTATTACACTATTTCATTTGCCTTTTTTATAATTATTTTTCATACTTGATCTTGTTCAGCTATGCGTTCTCTCTGAGCAAGCTGTGTTGCGTGGACAGAGCATCTGGTTGAACTCTACGTTTATAATAGCTCCTCAGAAACGCATGGCTACATCTTATTTTCATATCATATAATCGATCACCTTATGGCGGCTGTTGAAAACCGAGTTTTAAATGGATGAAAAGGACAATTAGACGATACGCTATTCTGAGGACATCTGATTCATTTTGTAAATTCCAATCAATTTGCATTTTGCTAATGGTAAATATCAGATAGATTTTCATGAAATGGTCATTTAATGTCAACTTTATGAATGAATCAAATCAAAACAATCACTACTTAAGGAAGAAAGAACAAAAATTGGTACTAATTAAATCATTTCTGACACGATCTTTTTTACAACATATCCAAGATATGAATTTAAGATTTTGCTGACGTCTCAAATTGACTTGTGGTGATAACGAACAGTTTTCAAATTCAAAAGTCCAAAGGAAAATTACAAAACAGCAGCAGAGCAAACCCGAACCTCTAAAAAATAGAGGTAGGATCAGGTGCCATGGAGGAGTGAGAATTCCCTGCTGACCAGTCACACCCGTCGGGTGCCCTTTGTCGTAATCGGGAAAAACGGAAAAGTCCGTAGACAATTAGGTGATTAATTATGGTCTAACAATTCGTATGTCAGTCAACATGCGACCCAGTGGAAGATTGTATTTGCTGACAAGGTCTTTGTATCGACCATAGAACTTAAGAAAAGATGACTTCAAACGAGGCTGTTAATGGTCCTGTTTTATCAACGTCAGTCAACATGTGACCCAGTGGAAGATTGTATTTGCTGACAAGGTCTTTGTATCGACCATAGAACTT
Organism: Magallana nippona; assembly: GCA_033439105.1. Lineage (NCBI taxonomy): Eukaryota > Metazoa > Mollusca > Bivalvia > Ostreida > Ostreidae > Magallana > Magallana nippona. The sequence goes on along the minus strand of CM065920.1, from coordinate 27,988,328 downwards.
ACGAAACGATGACTTCAAACGAGACTGTTAATGGTCCTGTTTTATCAACTTGTTTGTCAGTAGCTTGCCTCGCATTAGAAACTGTTCATACGAAGAGCATGCCCTTGCGTATCGAATTAACTGAGAGACAAAAACACCATATGCAGGAGACGAAGGTATACTGCTAAGTAAGTAAGGAAAGTTGACTATAGAAAAATTGAAGTCATCAAGTTTATCATAAAGTTGTGTTGTTAGGTTACCATCAATGTCTATTTTCAGTAAAATATCCAAATATGAAACAGATGACGCAGACTCTGTGGTATCTTTCATTTCAAGTTCACTGGGATATATCGAGTCTACGTAAGTATGGAAGTAACAATTGTTAATCGATATTTCGTCATCGATATACCTGAATGTTGAGTTGAAGGCCACAACGAGTGATTCATTTTTTTCACGTACAAGTTTTTGAATAAATTCTGCTTCATAAGAATACAAAAATAGGTCTGCTAACAATGGGGCACAATTGGTACCCATGGGAATTCCAACAGATTGTTGGAAGACCTGATTTCCAAAAGCTACATAGATGTTTATCAGAAACTCAAGCATCTTTTCATTGTCAACTTCATAGTACTTTTGTGCACAATTCGAATGTCTTTTAACAAAATAGTTTTGCAAATGACCACTGACAAGGTAAGTAAATTTACGTGATCAACTTTTATTAAAAAAGAAACAGCTATCAATGATATAAAAAGACGGGACTTTAATTTATCGTGGGAGATGGTTGTTTAAAGTGTAGAAAAGTAGTAAATTTGGATGCTAACAATTCTGGTAAAATTTTGGGATTTCAAGTTTTCTTAAAGTTCTTTGGAATTCATAAGTATTCACATCTGATGTACACCGCTTCTTGAATATACTGTTGCACAGTACTCTTGAAGTTTCTCTTTTACTGCTGTTAATATTTTGGTAAGGAGTATAGAAAGGCTTGGTAGAACATTTACTGGAACCTGCTATATATCTCTGTTTGTAAGGACTTTTGTGAAGCTTTGGAATCCAGTACAAATAAGGTAAATCAAATTCATTTTGTTTACTGGGGATATTAAAGATATCCATAACCGATTTATGATTTTGAAGTATTTCCTGCTTGGAAAGGCTGCTGTTGGTGTAGAATCGAAACCTAGTTCTTTGAAAATGCAATTAATTTTATGTGCCTTACAAACAAAGACAATGTTGTTACTTGCCTTATCAGCAGGGACCAGTACATACTGATCGTGCAATCTATCTAGTTCTTTTCTCACTTCTACTTTATTGAAAACAGAAGGAAAGATGGTTTTCATTTGACCTCTCAGTCGTTTAATACGAGATTTTAATATACATCTGATGCTTTTAACCCACTTTTAACCCACTTTGACAAGGTATCAAGGTCTTCTTTTTCAGATTTTGCCCATTGCTTGGTGTAATCTTCAACAGAATACATGATATGTATAAAATTACGACGCCATGTGAAGGATCTAGGCTCCCAAAAGTTTGGTCCTTTCATAATAAATGACCTTAGGTCTTTGTTGTTAACTAAATTAACATCACCAGTATTGACGTGTCCGGCAGGACTATAGTTGTAGTGTGAAGAAGAACATGAACACGTTGGAGGATTATCTTTCAGATGTTCGATATTAAGGTCTTGTAGAGTTTGTTTGTAATTGAATAGTTTGGAAGCAATGGTTGAGTATAATTGTAGGAAATACAAGGGGTTGACTTTATCTTGAAAAAAGGCGGAATGCAGGACTGAACTTTTTTGTGATTAAGAATATTGCTTATATTAACGGAATCGATTCCCTTGTTGGCATACTGCAGTTTGAAACGTGGTGCAACGTGGCGTAATCTACTCATATTTTTCAAAGAATGGAAAAAAAGCATTTTCATGATCGTAAAAATGTAAAGCAAAATTGCACCATTTCAAATAAACAACAACGTCTGAAATTACCAACGGCGTCGTGTTATTGGTTTTTTAACTGGTTAAAACCAGTTTATATGCTGATTTGTTCAGGCACGTTTAAAATATTACCTGTGTTGCGTTTGACTGCGTCTACATCAAAACATACACGCTAACACCATACGTACAGTAGTTAGCAGTGCTATTAATAATTGGATGATTTTATTGATTTATTTAAAAAAGTCCTTCAATTACAATATTTACCAATCATTAATTAAAATGAAAACATATTGTCATTACTGGCCTCACACCCTGGGAGATTACTCCAGAGTTAGCTGAAATAAAGCTGTATTAGAATCAACTGAATCAAGAATGGTGTAATCAATAATTACTAAGTAAAATTATAGTAATTTGATTGTATTTTGATTTATCTTTTTAATTAATTTGACCAAATTATAATGGAATCATTATTTTTTTTAAGTGATCAAACTCATTAAATGACGTCATAGGTATCCTCACACCCTGGGAGGATACCAGGAGGATACCCCATAGTAACTCTATGGGAGGACACTTGTCCGGAAAGGTTACTTTTTCCCTACTTATCGATATATTGGAACTTCTGGAAATATTTTTTGCATTTAAACCTTTTTTCAAGAAATTCAGATCTTAAAACTGATAAAACAACGGTATTATCAATGCAATGGGCGGTATGCAATCCAAACAATTAGATAAATTAACAGTAGAGATATGGCATTGGTGTTTCCAACGAAAATTGTTTATTTCACATGTGTTTATATCACAGGCCGATTCATTATCAAGAAAATGTTCAGATTCTACGGAATGGATTTTGAAATCAGAAATATTTGAAAAAAAATGTGATCAGAGTTTTATGCCATATATAGATTTGTTTGCTTCAAGACTAAATAAACAGTTAGATAAATTTGTTTCATGGAATTACGATCCAGAGGCATATCAAGTTGATGCATTCTCAGTATCTTGGTCAAAATTTTTAGTCCATACATTTTCCTCCTTTTAGATTGATTGGTAGAGTAATGAACACAATTTTTGATGACTGTGTAATTCCATAGTGGAAAACACAGACTTGGTTTCCATTAGTAATGTCTGCTCTTGTTTCTGTTCCAATCAGGTTACCTCGCCACAAGAACCTATTGACCATGCCGCATACATGGGAGGTGCATCAACTTCGAAAAATAAGACTAGTCGCTTGCATTGTATCAGGGGATCACTCCAATATTCTGGCCTTTCAAAGTTGGATGCAGGAATCATCATATCATCTTTACGAGATGCAACAAATAAACAGTATCAATGTTGTTGGAAAAGATGGGTTCTTTGGTATAATAAATGGGATGTTAACCCCTATAAACCATCTGAAACAAATGTAATAAAATGTTTGACATCTTTAATGAAATTGAAAGTGTCTTATTCGTAATAAATACACACAAATCAATGCTGATTAGCACTTTACCTTTTTTTGGCGTTGATTAGATATAGAATTCGTTATTATTACCGAAATTAATGAAAAGTTACTTCAACCTTAATCCTCAAAGACCAGAAGTAAAATGTACGTGGGATGTTTCAAAAGTTTTAAATTTGTTGCGTACTTTAATGCCATTAAGTAATGTAATTTTACATAAATTGACTTTAAAGTTGATTGCTCTTATTGCACTCACTACAGCTTCTAGAGCACAAACATTACTGGCTCTTGATTTGAATAATATGGAAATTTTCAGCAATAAAATTGTTTTTACTATTAGAGCGTTGTTAAAAACTTGTTAACCAGGCACCCCTGTACACAAAGTAACATTGTTCAAATATTCTGATAAAAGCCTTTATGTGTATTCTACATTGAAAGAATATTTGAGGAGGACAAATGATAATCGAAAATCCTCAGCTTTTTGGTGTCATATAAAACTTTCCTTCCTGTGACAACGTGTACTCTGGCGATGGCGAAATGGTTGAGGACAGTTTTGGAGTTTTCTGGCATTAAAAACTTTACAGCCCATTCTTTTAGAGGAGCATCAGCATCGGCTGCTTATTTATCGGGTGTGTCTATGAAGGAATTATTGGAAACAGCAAACTGGACTTCTTCTTAGACATTTTTCAAGTATTATTTTAAATCGGAATGGAATCCTTCAGAGGATGGACATGTTGCATCTGCAGTGTTAAACAGATGAATTGTGTGTGTCTTTAGTGAATGAACTGTAATATGACGTGATGGACAATGTGCATTTTGAAAGACTGTAATAAAGTTTACATATTGTGTATGAATATGTTTTTGGATATAAAGTTTAAAGACTTGATAGTATTGTCTCTTTGTTAATAATAAAAGAATTAAAGCTAATTTCTTTTTACTTTTAATACACTGCAATCATGAATGAGTTCGTTAAAAATAGTAGAAAAGTAAGCCTTTATCAAAATAATTTATTATATTCATCAATTAATCGAAATAGTTGGAATTGCTGAAAATGAAGCTTTTATTTCAAAATTGAATTTGATCAGAAATAGTTGAAATATGATGAATGACATCATTAGGTAGTGATGAAACTCAATAATATAGTATCAGAAAGGATAGCATTTTATTATATTAATTTGTCTTTTGCAATACCATGAAAAATTGTAATGATAAATTCTAAAAATATTATTAATAAAATTTCTTACGAGTTTAATAAAAACCTTCCTTACCCATAAAATTATATGTGATTTTGTTTCTTCGGAAAACAGTTTAAATTTGCTATATGATACCCTTTGCAGAGCCAAAAGGCGATTTGTAATAGAATGGACCCTCCTCCAAGCATCCCTTAGGATTTAAAGGATGAAGGTCATTCTATGTAATGAGCCTGAGGCTCAAAAAGGGTATCATATACCCGCCCTTAATATGTGTCCTATTATGAATTTAGTAGCCTACCCTACATGTTCTAAGGTTGTCACAAACATTCTTTGAAAATGTGTTCGGCACGTGAAGCAAGGGTTTATATACGATGAATACCCAGGTAATACATACGTCATATGGATATTTTTAGACTCTTTGAAATGAAGTTCGCTTCGAATTCGCTGGCTCGAAGGAAAATGCTATATGATACACTTTTTTGAGCCTCAGCTCATTACATAGAATGACCCTCATCCTTTACATATTAAAGGATGCTTGGAGGAGGGTCCATTATGTACCTGTACTTGACATTAAGTGAAAGTTGAAAGAAAATATTTGTGGAGTAGATATATTTATCTTTGATGTTAAATAAAATTCTAAGTGTCTATCGTCAACATATTGCTGGCTGTTTAAACGATTCATTGAATTGAAGAAAAATAATCATGATATATCCGTCTTTAAAATCCTGTGCAGCTGAAATAACAACCAGTAATTGTATTACTTTAGAATATCTCTTTCATTCCATTCACGCTTTTATTCATCTAAAAAAGCAATTTGGCAGATAAAGAAATCTATTGTAAAAAATTTATTCAATCGGCGATTTTAAAACGTTCCTTTAAAGTTATACCGTCCATCTCGGTATTTATTTAGCCGGTTAACATCTCATTTTATAAATAAAGAAAACTCCCATCCAACACAAAACCAAAGCTAACACTACTGGCTCTAAAAACCCTTGTCCGTATGAAAATCCCCTGTCTTTCCCTGCCCCCCCCCCCCTGTGCACCCCCTTTCAGCCCCTATACACAGCCCCTGTACACCCTGTAGTCCCCTGTCAGCCACTGTACACATCCCCTGTGTGCCACTGTAAGCCCCTGTCACCCTCCGTACGCTCCTGTCACCCACTGTAAGCCACTGTATTTCCCTGTACATGCCCCTGACAACCCCTGTACGGTTTTTGACTGTTTATAACAGGCTTTTGTTGTTATTTAATTTCAATATTATTTTCTTAATTCAATTATTTAATCACATGTTCATAATTTGATATATTTTTGTGCTCAACAGTGCCGACTCACAAGACACATTGTTATCGTAATTGTAGAAATACTATGTTTTAATTAATAATTTATTGATACTTAAAATAATCATGCTAATAACTAAAGGCTCGAGTTTCACCTGGTGGTAAATTTCAGGTGAGGGCGGGGATTATTTTCGGTAGGTATGAAAGCCTTCAGGGCATGTAGTCGTTTAGGGGTCGGGAACACCGCTACTCCCTAATCTAATGTTTGAAAAAAGAAATAAAAAAAACCCAGTGAATTATTTCTACAAAGATCAAGCGCAAAACATGGTGTTTAGCACTTGATTTTGTTTATCTAAACAAATATTTGCACAATAAAACCAGTAAATCAGTCAGAATGTAGAATGTACATGTATAGGCAGCCATGTTACGATAGAGAGAGAGAGAGAGAGAGAGAGAGAGAGAGAGAGAGAGAGAGAGAGAGAGAGAGAGAGAGAGAGATTGTATTGATTTTGAATTAAAATACTAATTATTTACCCGGAAATTAATTTCATAATGTTAACATGCAATCCTAATTTCATTACTAATTCTTTATTATTTTTTAGATTTAAAGAGCTATCAAATTAATTTATTATTTTGATTAAGAGCGATCAAATTAATTTTAATCTGTCAATGTTTTATTTTAACAAGATCAATTGATCAAAGAACTTGAAAACACATGATTAACAACTGGTTGATTGAAGTTAGTTTTCAAAGGAAAGAAGTTGATCAAATCTACTGTACACAGCCCTTCTTGACAATATGCAGTGTACGGTAGCGAGGGAGGGAAAATGAGATGACAGACATATGTGTACATGTATATATACACACTTCCTAAGATTTGCATGATCGGTCAGTGATTATATAATAGCTACTGTACACAGCCATTCTTGACAATTTGCAGTGCACGGTAGCGAGGTTGGGAACAATGAGGTGACAAACACACGTGTACTTGTATAAATACACAAACTCCCTAAGATCTGAATGCTCGGTAATGCTAAACAAATTATGCAATTTGCTGTTTAACCTCCCCCCTTATGATTTATTTCCCAGTCTGTCAAGGAAAGAAGACAGAAATTGATAATTCTAATTTATCAGTTCTAAAAATTTAGAGCTTTAAATTCGGACATCATTTGTCACAGTCATATGAATTAAACTGTATTGCTATATTATTGTTTTTATTCATTAAATCGTATTTAAATAAATATATGATATTTTTCTAATCTAAAACCCGGAACATTGTTCTAAGATCAATCATGTGTGTCTTTACGTTACCCGTTACCGTTATTTGTATACATGTATTAAATTATTCATGAACTGCATCACTGCTTTAAATGTTTGAGGACAATTCTAGACAATAATGCAGATGAATAACTAAACTGGACAGTGTATACTGATAAAAGTTAATTAAAAAGTGTCAACGAACCGGACTAATCCCCCTTCGATAAAAAATCAACTTTCTCTCTCTCTCTCTCTCTCTCTCTCTCTCTCTCTCTCTCTCTCTCTCTCATAATTTATCAGAAAGAAAACAATGGCTGACAGCAATCATCATCGATGCATTTACATGATTTAGATATGTAGTTTAAGTAATAAATGTCCTGCTTAATAGAATCGACATACATTTCATTGGGATGCTGTTATTCTATGCATCATTACACCAGGCAAAACAGTCAAAATACAGGTGATCATTTCGATCGGCGTGTGATTATCTGCACGTGCTAATCATGTTGTGTTATTAAGTGCTTTGACTCAGGCAGGTTACAAGGCACAGAACGTTGCAGATTTTCCGCACTCCTCCTCCACTTAATTTTGTTTTTCAAATTACAAAACACGGTCATTTGTTCAAATACATGTAATAAAATAAGCGGTTTATTGGTATAAATGTATATTTAGATCTAGCTGTTTCAACAATAGGATCATCTGTTCATCTAGTATGTACAATCAAGCTTATAAGAAGAACGTAAATCCTGGATATTATTACGCTACAAATGATAAAATATATAAACGACCGGGACACTGATTTATTTTCTTATATTTAAAACTGATTTACATTAAATTTCAAAAATGTATACATATACCATTAAACAAATATTTCCTACATATACAGTAAGCAAACATTTCAATTTTGAAACATTTTCAAAAATAACACATATCATTGCAAACGTACGGGTACCACACAAAACCTTACATAACGACAATGAAAGACACCGGCAGACTATACATTTAAGAATTTTAATTGATTTAAAAAGCAATCATCAAATATTTGAAAGACTGAATTTTCAAGCAGGAGGAACTGTTGCATGAATTTAAATGGTACATATAACAGCGACACACTGAGCATGTTTTTGCATTTCTGGCGAAGAGACATAAATTGAGTCGCAAAAGTTACCAAACAAGGATATTCTTTAAGAAACAGCCAACATGTGTTCGCAAAGTAGGCCCTATGGTAACAATCTTGGAGAATCAAAAGATGCAAACTTTGACCAGGAATGGGGGCAACACAAACTAAAAATTTGTTATGAAGAACCAATGTTCATTAGAGGGACAGAAAAAAATCAAAACGATATCAAAGCTTCGCCAAAATTACAGTCATTCAATTATCCCTATAGTTCCGCATCTTTAGATCGAAGAATCGAAAAAGATACAAGAAATGGATACGAATATGTTTGTCATTCAGGAGAAAATGGGTCTACAGATTTATCAGGCAATGTAAATGGCCTGGGCAGCGATAACAATCATTATGATTATGTTTTTGGCACGTTTTCCAGTAGTGATATTTACGAAAATGATGGTGACACGTTTCAAACACACAGTGAGTTTGATAGAAGTTCAGTGAATTTAGAGAGGTCTGACGGTCTTCTAAGTGATTACAAGCACCAGCCATTGATGGATAATATTACTGGTGGTACATTTATAAAGGAGTATATAGACATGAATTTGTATCGGGTAAGATTAGTGATTTAATGAAATTTTTAGAATTCGAAAGTTGATTATTATTTTTTTTAAATTTGGTTGTTAATTGTGCAAACGGTCAATTTGACCAAAATCTGATCTTTTTATTTGAAATTGATCAATTCATCAATTTTTCCTTCTCTAGTACTGTGGAATCATCATTGTTTGGGGGACCAATGTTCGTGGCTTTCCTGGGTAGCCCTTGCAAACGAATTTACATCCCCACGAAAGTATATGCAAGCATTTGTTTGATATTTATTAAAATTATCCCAGACTTGCTACCAACGAAATTACGTCCCTACGAACCAGGAAAATGATGGCTATCCACGAATATTGACCCCCACGAATAAAAATGATTCCACAGTATGTATCGGGATGTATTTTGGATGCCTTAAGTTCGGCATTCACTTTCGTTTTTATTAAAAATTACTTTATTGTGCATAAAATGAAGTACATACATTGCATTTCATTGCCTACAAAGTACTTAAAATAACAATGATTTTTTTAACTAACACTCCGTACAAAATTAAGACATTACAAATGGATAAGAATATGTGAAAACAGGAAATGCATATGTGAAAAAAACCTGTATTAATAAAGAAAGGTGCTTCTCTAAAATAACTGAAAGAAAATTATGTATATTATGTATATTTTCTTGAATTGTCGACATCAGAGTATCCTAAACGACAATCTAGACTTCATCATAACAAGGCTTGTGAATTTGAACAAAAATTTAAATCGGTTATCAGTTTCTACTGATAATTGATATTTTGTTCAAAATTCTAAATAAATTAATTCTGGATCTCTCCCTAAATAATACGATCGGCATATTTCATTTGGTATAGTTCTGTATTACTTGTTTTCTTCTAAAGTTTCATCACCTATGAGTGTTGAGGACAAAACCTTTCACTGGATACATGCCGCTGAAACATAAAAATATATCAAACATATGATTCAGTTTCGATCAGGCATGACTTATTTACGAAATAAAATGCACCGATCTCCAGTTAACATATTGATTGAAGTGTAAAAACTATAAGCCATAACTACTTTGAATTTATTCTCTTCCCTGTTGACCTTTGTTGAAAATATAAAATAACTACTTTCAATTGCAGCACAATCTTCAGCACGATAGCAGTATTTCCTTACAGAACGCACGCAGAATCGGGTGTATAGAAAATCGCAGTGTAGAAACACAGACGCAGAATCCTTATCAGAATGAAAAAAGAAATTACAAACAGATAAACAAGACTGGTCTTGTTGTTATATTGGTTATACTTTTAATTGCATGCATATCGGGAGTCTTAGCCTGGTTTTTGGCTAAGAAAGGTGAAGATAACTTTTGTGTTTTATTAAAAGTCTTTTTGAGATTGAATTTCAGCATGTTTGCTATTGCTTTTACACAGTTTACTATTTCATTTACAGGAGATGATGAATTTTCTGTCAAATACTGTAAGTTTTTTGTAAATATATTTATATGGTTCATTTTTCTTCTATATCAAAGCATTTAAAAAACATATATATTAGATAACTATCATACTTAAAATTGCAAGTTCAAAATATAACTGAAACATAAAAAACAATTTGTCAATTATGGTCTTTTGCTGTCCGGAATTCGCGTGTCTGTAAAATTTCACATTATTTACCTTTCCCCAGGAAGAACCAATTTCAAGCAAATACACACAAAGCATCAATGCGGGAATGAGAACATTGAAAGGTACAAATTGCCCTATCCTTTTCAAAGGAGAATAAATTATAAAGTTGTGAAGATATGACTAGTCTTGAATATTTTTATCCCTATTTTAAAAACCACTGCTCAATCAATGTTAAAATTTACAAAGAAGCGTCTATATATAGACTAGATTTTATATTGAATAATACCCTGAATCCCTCTGTCAATGGAGAAGCAAAATGGAAATCATTAAATACATCTACATCTACAATGCTCCTATGTATTGTTCACCGACCAATAAACATTAAAACAACAAAATATAAAAGTCTGTCTTACAAAAAATATGACTCCTATGTAAATTCATTGCACACCATTTAATATAATGATTTGATAAGGTTTCATCAAAATCAAGTATTGAATAAATTGAAAAAAAAATTAAACGCAAATTGGACCCATTTTATGTGTACTGGCATTGTTTTTTTTTTAAATGTAGTATATAGCATGGTCTATCTACATGTATATTATATGCATTGTAATATTTTTCGTAATAGTATTTCATATTTAATATTGATAAAAATCCAAGTACATTGAATGCATTTATAGATCGCCCTAAAAGGAGTAAATTAGAGAATATTCAGCAGGTGAACATCAATTCAAAATAATCAATCTTATACATATAAATATTTTTAAAAGCCCACACGTTAGATGTTTGGTATCATATTATAGCTGATAATCATATTTACGTATTTTTAAGTTGAAATCTCGGTACCCAAACATACTATTTTTGTAATGTTAATGAATACGGTTGATAATATTTCAGTTGTTTTAGTTTCTCCTTTATTGACTATGAGGAGAAAGCACCATGGCAGAAACAATTTGAAAAGTTGCTGTTCTTAGAGGGTTATATGATTTGATTGTGCCTTTTCAGATGTTGTATTTTCACCTATTATTGCCATCTATGGAGAATCCACTACGAAAACGACCTGTGTTTTCTCTCTTCATGGAGATTGGGTTCATGTAACAGTCACTGTAGATAATCAGGGTATACCCTACGTCATTGGAAAATACCACAGTAACAAGAGTTTCGAAGAGCCAGATTCCTTAGAAAGATTTAATGCCAGCATATCCAGTACAGACACTGAAATCGTAGTTTATCTGTCATTGGATCTACAGGCACCAACTACTGACATGTGCTCTTGGGATGGAAAATACACATTTTCGTGATCTATAACAATGAACGACACAATTCCAACACGTGTGTTCAATGGCAGTCAGATTTTTATAACTGGTACGTATATGCAATGCGTGTTATATGAACTCTTTTCTGTTTGATTTAGCAAAACGTCAGCATAACAATGCTTAGAGAAAATATTGTTTTTATTTAAATAATCATGGGTAATGCGTTTATCATTAAATAAAACCTTCTCATCATTTTTGGGAGATTGAGAGAAAGAAGGGAAAACTGACAGAAAATCCTTAGTTATATAAACGTTGTTTCGTTCGTTAATGATATACGCCATAGTGGTTTTAATGTATTATTGAACATATATCTGCATGACTATAACATGTTAATGACCATAAAAAGACACGAATTTAATACGCATATTGATTTAAGAGTTAATTTTCTAGCTCCTACATCTGACGTCACAATTGATTTATTCCACTACAATGAAGGTGATAAAATGACATTCAACTGCTCAAGTAAAGGAGACCCAAATCACAGTATGGTGTACACAGAGTTGATCAAAGACTCCACAGTTCTTCAAACAATTCTGGGACGAGATTTTTCATCGGGTTATCATGATACTTATGACAACAACTGTCTTGTTGACCTTCAATGGTCAGGCGGTTCCCCAAATCCACTGACAACAGATCAAAATCACATCATTGTCCGATGCGTTGCGAAAAATACTTTGTTGAATGAGAGTAGAACTTCAGAAAAAAAGCTGAACATTTCCATGGTTGGTAAGTATTCTAAATTTTAAGAGTGATAACATATTTACTCGTGTGTACTCATTTAGTAAATACCTGAGTGCATGTTTTCTTGCCAGATCTATGACTGAACAGTACATTATCGCCAGTGTAACAAAATAAAAGGTTACAGAGTAAATACCCAAAGTTAGTTGAATGTTTAAAATGTTCGCTAATCAGTTATTATGTCACACCAGAAACATCAAAACATCAAAATATACATAATTTTCGCAAAACAGTTTGAATGTGGCATTTAATTACACAATCATTAAACTTCAGATTAAATGAAAGATCACAGGTTTGAATTTGTTACAATGATTGCGTTTAGGTTGGGTTGGTTTGGTTTGGCCCACCTGAGCCAAATATTCAAGTGAACTTTTCTGATCACCTGTTGCCCGTCGTCCGTCCGTTGTCCGTCTGTCGTCCTTCCGTCTGTCTGTAAAATTTTCACATTTTTGACTTCTTCTCTAGAACCACTGGGCCAAATTAAAAACCAAACTTGGTACAAAGAACCCTTATGGGAAGAGAATTCTAAATTGTTAAAATAAAGGTCAAAACCCTTTTTAATGAAGGAGATAAATGCTAAACTGTGAAAATAGGGCGTGTGTCTTAAAAATGTCTTAAGAACCACTGCATCAGAAATGCCCATATTTACGCCAAATCATGTTTGTATACTGAAGATTATGAATTGTTAAAATCCCGACCCCGGACTAATACTGAGGCCCCAGAAGGGGTACAAAGTTTAACATAGAAATATATAGGGAAATGTTTTTAAAATCTTCTTTTAAAACCTACAATGCTACGATTTGTAAGATTACTATGCAATCATCTTAAGATAGTGTTGGTTTATAATCGTTAAAATTGTGACCCCATGACTTATACTGGGGCCCCAGAAGGGATCCAAAGTTTAACATAGAAATGTATAGGGAAAATGTTTTTCAAAAATCTGAAATAGAATGATACAAGGAACTCCGATATTTCTGATTTATACACAATCACATACATTATTGCATCTTCATTTCATGATCCCAAGAACGTGAAAGTTCTACAAAATCGACAAACATGGGCACAACAGAAAGTTCTACAATATCAACAATAATGGGTACAACAGAAAATGTTAAAACATCAACAACAATGGGCACAACAGAAAGTTCTACGACATCAACAACAATGGGCACAACTGAAAGTTCTACGACATCAACAACAATGGGTACAACAGAAAGTTCCACAACATCAACAACAATGGAAACAACAGAAATATCAACAAGAATAATAACTACAACGATGAATTTAGTAGAATATTCAGCAGGTATGCTTTGACTAAAAGAATTTCAGACTTTATAAAACAACAATTCAAACGATTTTTGGAAAAAATAAAAAAAGATAAGTGAACATATTTTAATCTGTATCATAATAGTTTTTTATTCTTAGCAAATCCGAATTGTTAATGATGTTTAACCTTTCAGACGTTGTGGTTTCTCCTGTAATTGCTATTAATGGAGAAACAGCAACGACAGAGGTCTGTGGTTTTACTCCTCATGGAGACTGGCTCTACGCAACATTGACTGTGGAATACCAGAATAGGCAATACGTCATCGGAAAATTGCAGAGCAACAGTAGTTTAAAAAAGCCAGATTCCTTAGACAGATTTAATATCAGTATGTTTAGTAAAAACATGGATATTGTTGTTCATTTGACCATGAACCTACAGAAACCAACTACAGACACGTGTTCGTTGGATAGGAAATACACTTTTAAGTGTTCCATAACAATGAACGACACAATGCAAACACTTGAGTCCAACGGCAGTCAGATTTTCATACTGGTATGTATACTGTATACAGGGTTATTTTCGACTTGTGTTTTATTTTCGCCTTCTACACTTGTAGACGGCTGCGTCCCGTCTTCGCCCAGATGCAGATGTGTTAAACAAGACATTATATGCGACAATGGAATTTGCCCTCCGACAGTAAGGGAGAAAAGGGCGAAAATAAAACGGGGCGAATATTTCCCTGTATACAGTATATACAATGGGTGTAATGTATTCAATTTAACAAAAATTGTATATATTCACTTTCAGAACAATTCTCATTTATTTATATGAAATAACGAACAAGTCAAAAACAACAAAACTTGATTTCAACAAAAAATGTTATTTTGCTAAATAAGCACCTTGAATAACACCATTTGTTGTTTTATAGCTCCAATGTCCGAGATCAGTATTGATTCTGAAGTGCACTACAATGAAAATGAAAAAATGACATTCAACTGTTCAATGAAAGGGGATCCAAATTATAGCTCAGCTTATGTAGAACTGATAAAAAACTCTCAAATTCTCCATACAATTCCAGGACCAATGTTTGGGTCCGATTACAGTTCCAATTGCTCTGTTGTCCTTCATTGGTCAGGCGGACCCCCAAATCCATTGACTACACTCGAACATGACCTCATTGTTCGCTGTATTGTAAAAAACAAGCTGCTCAATGAAACTAGAATTGCCGAAAAGAAGTTGAATGTTTCTGCTGCTGGTTTGTAATCCTAAGTTTTTTTAAGGACTGTAAAAATATAATGTTTTACGGTGTGACCGTTGGGGCGAGTGCAGAAGGAATTACACATTTCTGATCATTGTTAAATTCAACCCGTAAACTTGGCTAAAACTAAAAGTTTGGCTTTTTCTCGAATACCTTTACCCCTGCCAGCTCCCATGTCTGAGATCAGTATTGATTCTGAAGTGCACTACAATGAAAATGAAAAAATGACATTCAACTGTTCAATGAAAGGGGATCCAAATTATAGCTCAGCTTATGTAGAACTGATAAAAAACTCTCAAATTCTCCATACAATTCCAGGACCAATATTTGGGTCCGATTACAGTTCCAATTGCTCTGTTGTCCTTCATTGGTCAGGCGGACCCCCAAATCCATTGACTACACTCGAACATGACCTCATTGTTCGCTGTATTGTAAAAAACAAGCTGCTCAATGAAACTAGAATTGCCGAAAAGAAGTTGAATGTTTCTGCTGCTGGTTTGTAATCCTAAGTTTTTTTAAGGACTGTAAAAATATAATGTTTTACGGTGTGACCGTTGGGGCGAGTGCAGAAGGAATTACACATTTCTGATCATTGTTAAATTCAACCCGTAAACTTGGCTAAAACTAAAAGTTTGGCTTTTTCTCGAATACCTTTACCCCTGCCAGCTCCCATGTCTGAGATCAGTATTGATTCTGAAGTGCACTACAATGAAGGTGAAAAAATGACATTCAACTGTTCAATGAACGGGGATCCAAATTATAGCTCAGCTCATATAGAGCTGATCAAAAACTCTTAAATTCTCCATACAATTCCAGGACCAATATTTGGGTCCGATTACAGTTCCAATTGCTCTGTTGTTTTTAACTGGCCAGGCAGTCCCCCAAATCCATTGACTACACACGAACATGACCTCATTATTCGCTGTGTTGTGAAAAACAAGTTGCTCAATGAAACTAGAAATGCCGAAAAGAAACTGAATATTTCTGCTGCTGGTTTATAGTTCATTTGCTTTAAAGTTTATTCAAGAACTGTGTAACTACGTATATATAGTATTAACATTTTTCTTGTGCAGGTCATTAACGAATATTTAACCTTTTATATAAATTAAAATTGAATGCACTAAAGTAACTCTTAACAACTTTTTTTTCCAAAAAGAGTTGAGTGACGCCTTTTATTTTGTAGATGTTGCTTTCTCGAAATATTCTTATAAAGCATTGACGAGTTCCCATCAAGAGATAGAATGTATAGCTCGAAGTCCTATGTCCATATTGCAAGAACTTATAATATCAAAGGACGATGTTCAAATTGCTACCTTAAACAGTTCTGGCGTAGCTTCTTCAACCGATAGGAGGTATTCTACCAATAAACAAGAGTATGATGGAGAAGTGAGGCTTATATTGAGTATTCCCAGTGTCAAATGTCAAGATCAAGGACGGTACAACTGCAAGCTAATCACAAAGAATAATGCAACTAGAGTTTCTCCGGAAATGAAATTTATAGTTGAAGGTAACCTATGATACACTTCTTACACCATACCAGTAATATGCAATGTAATTGTCAAACACCATAAAATGTCACAATAAAGATGCATGCCAACGACACAATTCGTTCATGAGTTTTGTTGTTAAATCTTTCTATATTTGTTAAATAATATACCAAAGATGGAGAAAATTCATTTAAACCATTTCGTATTACGCCATAAAAGGTCACAGTAAAGATGCATGCTAACGACACTATTCGTTCATGATTTTCGTAATGAAATCTTTCTATATTTGTTAAATGATATACCAAAGTTGGAGTACATTAATTACAACGATTTTGTATTAAACATGTATTAAAACTATTGCCATTAAAGAGAATATTTAACGCAGATAGAATCCGCTGCATATCTTCATGTTCAAATTAAGAGTACTCGCAACCTAAATTTATTTCAATCATTATGGTTAAGTTTCATTTCAAAATAGTTAATTATAATGATCAATAGCAAAATGTGTTCATATTTTTAAAAAAAATACTCTTTCCAGACCCTCCGAAACACCATCCTGTGACATTCATCTTACATCCCGACATCAAAGATAATAAAGTCGACACTAACAACGTTCACACATGCAGTGGAGACGTAGGATATTCCAACGGTTTGGGTTACTTATCATTAAAATTCACAGACCCAACAACAAACGCTAGCTTTATATACGACAAAATGACAGTGACGGAAGACGTGAAGATAGCTGTAGAACCACCGCTAAAATTTAAAGTAAGTCTGGCAAGTGGGCTAAATATCATAATTGTTGAAGACGATGAGCCAGATAGTGCCAATTGTACTAGAAAGAAAGAATTGAAGTTTTTACTTGAAGCAACAAGAGACTGGAATAAAGCGAAAATTAAATGTAGAGTCGTAAGTGAAGCCACTGAAGTTAACTCTACTTCTGTCGAAAGGGAAATATATGTTATTCCAGGTAAGTAACTCTTTCCAGTTGAACATGGTTAAGAGTCAAAGCGAAAACAAATTATTGATCGATATTGATTTATTTAACTAAGAACTCGTTTCCAAAGATCAAAAATGAAACCAAAAAACTATTTGAATCTTTTCATGATAGTTATTTTTAGTTAGTTTCTAACAACGTTTTAGCTTAACAAATCAAGATTCTGAGCAAAATCTACAATTATTAGTGCATGGTATCTTAATTTTTCATTAATATAATTGAATAGAAAGATTTAATCTCCTTTTTAAATGATGAGGACATGACCTGAATTCAGTTAATCAGACCATTAAATGTCCAAATCTCGAAAATTATGTTTAAAAAAAACCTATGTTGTGATAACCCAATGTATTCGTTTATTTAAAGATAAAACAAGAATACACGGTATATATGTATGTTTTTTTACTTACAGATACTGCTTGCGACGGCTCAAATGGATCTGACGTATATGTACCACACGAGAAAATAGATGGATGTAAAACATACATACGATGTTTCAACAATATACCTACGGGTCAATTATGTGGTCCACGATTGTGTTTCGATCATCAACAAAATAGATGTAATTGGTGTACAGATTTTTCTTGTACATCTGAAATGAGTCCAACAACGGAAGGTAAATAATTATGTAAATACCTGATATATTTTGTTTAATGAATGCAGTTTATATATGTGCTTTAACTTCAAAGAAGTTAAATGGTTTACGGCCACGCTATCCGTATATGATCACAAACACTACTGGCTTCGATAACCCCTGTCCGTATGAAAATCCCCTGTCTTTCCCTGTCACCCCCTGTGTTTTCCCTGTCATCCCCTGTGCACCCCTGTCAGCCCCTGTACACATTCCCTGTACACCCTGCAATCCCCTGTCAGCCCCTGTACACATCCCCTGTGTGCCACTGTAAGCCCCTGTCACCCCCTGTACGCCCCTGTCACCCACTGTAAGCCACTGTATTTCCCTGTGCATGCCCCTGACATCCCCTGTACGGTCTTTTAACTGCTTGCTAAAGTAAAAAAATAGTTTTTAATTATGTTTTCGGGTTTTCTTAAATATATATTTAGCAGTTTCTGATACATAAAGAAATGGAAAGCAAGAAAAGCATTCATGGTTTAGACGGTGTTTGTTTTTCATTATATTTCATAGAGGGCAACATTATTACAAACGTGAATAATTCTGACTTAAAATAGACACATATCAAGATAAATATATACCGATAAACCGCTTAATATTTTATTCCATGTATTTAAACAAATGACCGTGTTTTATAATTTGTGAAAAAAAAATCTAATGGAGGATGTGCGGGAAATCTGCAACGTTCTGTGCCATGTAGCCTGTCTGAGTTAACGCGCTTAAAGGCCGAACATTTTAAAAACACCCCCTTTTTTACCTGTACAAACTTCAAAACGAGGCCGCCTGTCAATCAAGTTTAAAACAATAGCACCCAGTTTGATTGACGTGATCGTCCGAGCGTGATCTGGCCAGGTCCGTTATACATTTGTGTTGTACACACGTGTGTTTAGAGAAAATTCGGACGACACAGACATCGATGTAGAACGTACAATCCAACTGTTAGATTGGATTCATATTCGTATTAAATCGCTTCATATGGACATTTAGAACAATAAGATATTCCAACTAAGATCAATTCTGACTAATTATTTGCTTTCTGTGTTTAGAGATTAGCAGCGTTCACGACCGCAGGTAGACTACAACCCCCGGAGGCTTTCACACCTCTAAAAATTAAGCCCAGCTCTCGCCTGAGATTTATCACCCGGTAAAAATGTTCGGCCTTTAATAACACACCATGATTAGCACGTGCAGATAATCACACACCGATCGAAATGATCACCTATATTTTGACTGTTTTGCCTTGTGTAATGATGCATAGAATAACATCGTCCCAATGAAATGCATGCTGATTCTATTTAGCAGAAAGTTAATTAGTGAATATCTAAGTCAAGTAAATCGCAATCGATTATATTTGCATTCAGTCATTGGTTTTTTTCTGATAAATTAAGAGAGAGAGAGAGAGAGAGAGAGAGAGAGAGAGAGAGAGAGAGAGAGAGAGAGAGAGAGATAGAGAGAGAGAGTTGATTTTTTAGAGGGGGGATTAGTCCGGCCCTTTGACACTTTTAACTTTTATGAGGTTGCATTGATCAGTTTAGTAATTCATATGCATTATTGTATAAAATTATCCTCATACATATAAAGCAATCATGATATAGTTCGTGAATAATTAAATACATGTATACAAATACCGGTAACGGCACGCATGCATGATCTTAAAACAATGTTCTGGGCTTCGGGTTTTAGATTAAAAAAATATACATTTATTTAAATTCTGAATTTGAAAAATGAAAAAAATATGAGAGCAATACGGTTTAATTCATATAACTGTGTCAAATGATGTTCCGAATTTTAAGCCCTTTCTTCTCATGTTTGATATTCTTACATGTAGAACTGATAAATCAAAATTTTAAATTTCTGTTTTCTTTACTTGACATACTGGGAAAGAAAGTCATAAGCGGCGTTTAAACAACATATTGAATAATTGTTTAGCATTACCGAGCATTCAGATCTTAGGAAAAAAGTGTGTGTATATACAAGTACACGTGTGTCTGTCACCTCATTGTTCCCATCCTCGCTACCGTGCACTGCAAATTGTCAAGAAGGGCTGTGTATACAGTAGCTATAATTATATAATCAGTGACCGACCATTCAGATCTGAGGAAGTGTGTGTATATACATGTACACGCATGTCTGTCATCTCTTTTTCCCTACCTCGCTACCGTGTGCTCTGCAAATTGTCAAGAAGGGCTGTGTACAGTAGCTATTATATAACCACTGACCAAGTGAAAAAATAATGTCAACATCCTTTTCTTTGAAAACTGTAACTTCAATCAATTATTTGATCAATTGATATTGTGTAAAATAAAACATTGGTGGATTAAAATTAATATGATCGCTTTAAGTTAATCTAAATAATGATAAAGAATTGAATGAAAAAAGGATTGCATGTTAACTTTTTAGGAAATTAAAACTAATTTTAGTAACTTTTAATTCAAAATCAATGCAAACTCTCTCGCTCTCTCTCCCCGTATCTATATAAACTCCTACATGTATAGTAAACACTAGTGCTACATTTACATGTATGTTGTGAATGTTCTGACAAAGGCCGCGGATTTCTGTTCACTGGCAATAAATAAAATTATCTTTGATATCTTCCACTTCGCAGTAAAAAAGGGAAATGAAAATTAGATTTTAGAAAGTATTTAATTGTTTATGAGAGTTAATCATCAGATAAAATTCAATTCAAGGGTCCAATAAGCCGATCAGAAACATATTTAACAAACATAATATAATTATTTCTTAGGCAAACTTACAAGCTATTGAAGCTTTATTTTTTTATTCACGGGAAATTAATAAAGGTATAATCAGGAACTTGTTATAAAAAAAGAAAGAGGTGCTTTATCGAAACATGGCTGCTTATACATGTACATTCTGCATTCTTATTAACATGTTGCAGTTTGCAGATATTTGTTTAGATACACAAAATTAAATGCTAAACACAATGTGCTGCGCTTGGTCTTTGTAGAAATAATTCACAGTATTTCTTATATCTATTTTTCAAACATTACGGAGTGATGTTCCCGGCCGCTGAAGGACTAAATGCCCTGAAGGCTTTCACACCTACCGAAAATAATCCCCGCCCTCACCTGAGATTTACCACCCGGTGAATCTCGAGCCTTTAGTTGTAAGCATGATTATTAAAGTACTGTATCAATAAATTATGAATGAAAACATATTATAATTTCTAAAATTACAATAACAGTGTGTCTTGTGAGTCGGTGCTCTGTCGAGTGCAAAAATTGATTTATAGCCTAATCTATAACACATGAGAGTTAAATAATTGAACTAAGAAAAAAATATTGAAATTAAATAACAGAAAAGGCTGTTATAAACTGTTAAAAACCGTACAGGGGGTGTCAGGGGCATGTACAGGGGAATACAGTGGCTTACAGGGGATGACAGTGGTGTACAGGGGGTGACAGGGGCTTACAGTGGCACACAGGGGGTGTGTACAGTGGCTGACAGGGGGTAACAGGGTGTACAGGGGCTATGTACAGGGGCTGACAGGGGTGCACAGGGGATGACAGGGAAAACACAGGGGGTGACAGGGAAAGACAGGGGATTTTCATACGGACAGGAGTTTTTAGAGCCAGTAGTGAAAGTATCTAACGTATAACTTACATTCAACTTATGTGATATTTACGTTTCTTATTTTTCCCCAATGAATCAGAACAAATAACGACTACATATTCTACGCCAGCGGCTCCAGAAATACAATGTAAGAATTATTTTCGCTATACTTTAATTGCATTGCATCAGGGTAAACATTTTACATTGCAAACATTGCTTTACTTATACGGTACTGTAAATTACATAGGTAAAAAAATTGTTCCCTCGATCTTAATTATATATACAGTCTTGATAGTCTAATAATTTCTTTGAAAGCTATTTCAATAAGTAAAGTAAAAGTAAAATAAAAAAAATTGATATTGTGATCAATGTTGATATACAGGTTGAAATGTTATTCATTTTTAGACAAATTAATATAAACCAATAGATATTTAAATACAAATACTAGGTCCCCTTTTATCGTGCAATCCAACCTCAGTATTTGAAATGGAAACCGGCAATATTGTTTGTGAACTGAACACATCGATGACGTATAACAATATCACTGTGACGAAAACTGGTCAAACAATCATGACGGTTTATCCAAATGGGACCAATTACTATTTCTCGGATGACTTCAATAAGTATGAAAGCACAGTTGGAAGGTCTTTCTCATTTGGAATAAAAAACGTATCTTGTTCGGACAAAGATGACTATACATTTACAGTTGAGACTGAAGGTGAAAGCTGTTCCAAAACTGCGTCCTTGGATATCAAAGGTAAGCCTAAAAATACCCCGTAAATTGACTGTAATTAACAGTGCTTGAAATGAATACCTTCTAGGTATTTTACATTCATTCCATTGAGTTTTTTTATATGCTTTCACATTTTGTTGAAATTAAGAATCGTAAATTTCCAAAATTTAAAGGGTTAATTTTATCAATATCATCGTACAATTATGATATTGCTATGTTAAATGGCGAATGTTGCAATTTTTCTGTTCTTTATTAAATAAAATTTGCAAATAAATTCTATCAAATCAATTTATTATTTTAAAAAACCCTGAAACTGTCAATAGATATCATAATTAAAGAAAAGGGGGGTAATTCATATCAAAATATATCACTTGGAAAGCAAGAAAGTGTCCGCAAAAATAATATATGTTGTAGAGTACATCTTAATGTTGATGTTTTAAAAAAGCAAAAAAATATATCATTGACTTTAATCAAATAACTTTACACGGCAATGGTCTTATCGCCGTAAATGCTTTTTTAATTACATTTCAAAGAAAAATCTTTCTTCATAAAACATACGTAGAACATTTTTTTCCCTACGCATTATTACCTATGGGCGGCGGAAAGCGTAAAAAAAGACGTTAATGCAAAACGAACAACTAATTTTTAAAAAACATACTGAAATACGAAACAGACCAGCTTAAAACAAAATCAAAAGACTCGTTTGCAAAATCAACAGACACCGAAAATTTAGGAAAATTATCAATGTTGCGTTAACGTCTTTTTTTACCCTTTCCACCGCCCATAATTACCGTATCTCTAAGAGAGAAATGACATGATTTTTGTATATTTACATTCAGTGTATATTTCCCCATTATACTTGCATTGGGAATCTATGACGTTCATTATTCAATGAAACACGTCAATCCTGGCGAAGGCTTATGCGTAAAAGTAAACGTCATCACGCGTTTTGAATAGATATATTATGATACAAGTTTAATGAACGTTCAAAATTACCAAACCAATTTGATATGTACTTTTGAAAGAAAAATGTTAAATCATATATTTCCTTAAAAGAGTTAACCCCGCAAAGTTTTTGGCACTGATAGTTTTGTGGCAAAACGCACTAAATAGCAATGTTTTTATTGCTGTTCCATCAAATATTCATATAGCTATACAGTTATGATATAAAAATATTACATACAAATAAACATAAAAATGAATATAAATATAAGCATTGCGTGTTATTTTTTGATATCGTCAGTCTTGCAACACGCCAAGCCGTGCAGGAAAATTGAATACTGCATGCTTGCGCTATATGATAACTAGTATGCACGGCCTAAACGTATCCTAATAAAAATTTATAGTATAAGATTGAATTTTTTCGCTGAAACGTTTGTACGTTTGTACCGTTGATAAGAAAATGTTACTGACATTTCATGAAAAGATTCAAGTCTAAAGGTTTTAAAATTAATTAATTCAAATCAACCCAACAAGTTTCCTTGACACAATGTACTGATATGTATATACAAACCAATTATTGAATCTTTAAATCTAAACTTTCTCTTGAAGCGATACCAAGGAAACCGACTTTGGTTATAGACTACAGGTGGACAGAGGGCACTAACACTGGAACCCATTCTTGTATTGGAGATATTGGAAATCCTCCTGGGACGATGACGTTAGAAATTAAAAATGGAGAGACTGGGAATTTTACAAGTTTTTCACCAGCTACCCCAACATTTTCACATAGAATGGAAAATTGTACTAATAATGCGACATTATCTTTTTCAATCGATTTTAAAACCAATAACATCGGCGGATATTATATTCGCTGTGTAACAGCAAACAACCAACAATCTCCGTCAAGTTCTGAGTCTCCCTTTCATTCTGATGAAATTCGTATAAGCCCACTCCCAGGTAAGATTTTTTTCTTTTAAGATTTTATAGTATATTAGCATCCTTTAAAAGAATTTTTTTTTGTAAAAATAAGGAAAATATTCAAATTTTAAAGCTAAAATATTAAGATTTTTTCTTTACTAAATTATAGTTTGTGGGCTACGAATATATATATGAAATATTAAGGTAGATTTGATAGGTAATTATTAACCATCCTGATGCTTTAAACGATACGGATGAAAAACACTTCAAAAAGTTATCGTTCGAATCAAGAAAATTGCCATTGCATAATTTTAGGCAATACCAATACAAATTTTGAAAATAATTCTTAATTTTTTTGTTTATAGAAAATACTTGTTTTGAGGATGGAGTAAAGCCTTACCCTGGGGAATGTACACGGTATTTAAATTGTGCTTATAATATAACACATGTTTTACAGTGTGGAGCAGGCTTTTGTTTTTCTACAACCTGCATAACTACGGGCTGTGATAGTATATGCAATACATAATTTGATTTTCTCGTAAATACTGATATCACAATTGATGAATAGACATATTTAATATATTATAGCAATTTTAAGATACAATAAGACAATTATTACAATTATTTTCAAATGTTTGATAAAGAGGTTTATTTTTGTGATTAACAAAACGATTGTTTTGCAACAAACATTAAGAGATACATTGTATTACTATTATGTGAAAGAAATATTTGCTCTATTGTACATATTTTTTGCACTATTATTTTAACATTTTGTCACAAAGAGCTATAGAGTCAGCGTAATCAATAATGTGCTTAATTTATGCGATGTTTTATTAATACATTAGATCTGGTTGATAAATATATACATATATTTAGAATAGTAGAAGATGTGTGTACTTTATCAGGACAATGACTTTGGTATGATATGTATCACGATGATTGTGGATGGTTACAAAATATTAGTTTATGCCTCTTTTGTTGATAATAATAACACATACATAAGAAGATGTGTCTAGCGTGAACATATATACTTGGTTACAATAACTCAAGAAACTGCCTTTCAGAGTGAAATACCCCTAATCTTGAAATGATGTTTAACGATACTGTCAATAACTAAATTGGCGGTTTAATTCACCAGAAACCTAAGCTTTCTTGAACATTTTAATGATTTAAGATGAACTTGTTAGCCATTTTACTTTAATTTTGTATCTAATGAATTCTCCTAGATGATCTATAACTTTTACAAAATGTCTGCTGAAACGTGAAATGGTGAATTTGAATGTCGTAATACTGAAAACTAGTATTATACAACGGTGTAAGTACTTCTGGTCTTGGGTATTTATTGTCAGGAACAATATTCGTAGGAGAGACAGGATACTGATCACGCGACTTTTGTTGATCACATGACAGTTATTATAAAATATATTGTAATAGGTTATAAAAAGCACATTCAAGTTGTTTGAAATGTTTATATTATCCATTGATATATTAAAGAAGACATCTTCATTTGTAATTTTAATAAGCTTACACAATCTGATTAATTGTGTTTTATAACATTTTCTGATATGAAGTTCATAATTTTAACGTTTTTAATTTTTGTCATAAATATTTAATCAAAAATATATTCTCACTATGTTTCTGTTAATGTTATTAAAAAACCCAAAGATTGTTTTACTATTTGTATTTGAAAACAGAAACTGTCACAAAAACTATAATTCCATTTAAAAGGAAGAGGTGGTTCCTATTGCATTATCTCCGTTGAATGTCAAAAAAAAGTGGCTGTGAAATATATATATATATATCAATTTGTTGAAAATATCAATATGCCAGAGAAAGGATGGTAATTTATACCAAAATATCTTACTTGCAAGGCAAGAAAGTGGCCACGAAAATTATATATGCTACAGAGGACAACTTAATGTAGAAGTATTAAAAATAAATCTTGACACAATTCTACAATCATATTTACCTTAATACTGTTATGAATTCTTCTTCCTCACGACTATGAATGGTAGCAGATCACTCCAAACCAGCCATTTGCTTATGTTTATTAAAATCATTATTTAAATTTGTTCGCAATAATTAATAAAATTTCGACATTGTAAGATTGAAGAAATTTTGATCAGGATTGCTTGTACAATGTATTAAAATCTGTCAGTTTTAGGACCCATCACAATTTGTCATGTAATATATATTAATAAACAAAAAAAGTTGAAATCAAGGATGTGCAACTTCGATATATTTGAATTCTTGGTTTTAAAATGATTATTTTGCTAATAATCATTACCTTTTCTTAATCTTCTGCTCTTTTTTCATTGAGATCCACTAGCATGAGCACGTTAAGGGATTAAACAAATTATCTTTTTGTGACAGAGCTACTTTCCATAAAATTTATTTACCCGATCTTCTTCGTTAAAGTTGTTGTTAGATAACAGTGGAAATAGCTTAATGGTATATTAATGACACCAAGTTTAAGGACTTGCATGTACAACGCCGTTTTTGACTGAAGGTTTTAAAACGTGTTATATCTTCGAGAGGTCAGGGGTTTATTCCGACTGGTGTTAGTTATAACAAAAATGACGCAACTGTTTTCTTCAATAAGAAACAAGAGTAAATTCTAATTCAATGTTGTGAACCAGTCTGCATATATCGTAAACACAAAAGACTTTTTTTTCTAGAAACATGACATCACTGCTTAACAGCCTTATATTCAAAGGCCCTTGCTGGCATCAGATGGCAGATAAGGGATGAAATAAATGGATAGTAATTCAATCAAATACGAGCTAAAAAGAGAGATATAATAATTCATAATAAATGATTTAAATAGAGAGAAGATTGAAAAATCAGAGCAAGTGCAATCTCGAAATTTTTGTAAGTTGCCTATTATGATAAAATATAAACAATTCATCAACTTCGGACACATTTTGTTTATACTAATTATAAGATCGTGTCACCGATACCGGCCAGAAAAAAACAGATATAAAATCTCTGGAGAATAGTTTCCTATGCCATGTCAATATTGCATAAACGTGCACGTAATCTCTAGAACCATCCAGGGACTTTGCATCAAACGTATGTAAACCGTTAGAAATATTCTAGTTATTGCATGATTGAAATAAAAAAGTGAATGAATGAAAAATTCAGAGACTGTCACCACGGTACTTGTTTTCTGTATGTTATTGGACAAGTTTTTTTCTCAATAAACAAGTTTTCATAGCATGAAAAATATCATATATTCTTATTTTTAGTCCCTATTTATTTTTTTTTGATAGACACAATTTATGTGTCTCTTAAACATGCTATTTTTATGATTAGTTATAGAATCCAACTTTTCTCATAAAATGATATTGATTTTAGAAGAAGAGGGAAAATATATCTGTCAGCGGGGAAAAAAGGGGTAAGGGTATTCATGACATAAATACATTTGCTCTTGAAATATTTTATTAAACAAAAAAAGTACGCAGTACTAAATGGTCCGCACACGTATCGTTAAATTTCTGAATTTCACCTTTTGAGTAACAAACCAATTTCTAGTAAAACTAAAGTACAAATGTATAACGCATAAGAAACTGACAAAACAGCTATCCTACACACATGGAGTCGTTGTCCAGGCTTTCAATCTGTCCATTGGACAACATATGTAGGGACCGGTCAACTTCAGGTCAAGAAGCGCATGAGTTCCATGCAATACTCTTGCAAATGCATTTGAACGTGTAGTTTGCACCTTAGTAAATTTATTTTTGTTACTTCTAAAGTTTTTAAAATATTTTCCTTTGTTTAGAACAAATTTCATTGGACCTCCTTGACAATGGTACAACTTCTGTAAATGATCAAAGAACAAAACTTGAAAACGGAAACGTTAAAATATTTTAAAGGAATTAAAAACTTTGACATGCGTTGGATGTTTGTCATCTGTTTTACTGAGGTTTAAGAATTATCTATGAATGCTCTGTGATAAATCTAGGGCTAAATGAATTTAAATGCGGGCAATGAATTACAATGCAGATTGCAATTCAAGATACGTTGAACTTTAAAAAAAATCTTAACCCTCATAAATTTCGTATTATGAATGAATATATCTAGTCAAGTGGTTGTACGGGAATATATTGATTCCAGTACGTCTGTGACTGAGCAACAAATTTACAGAGATTATTTGTAAATTAACCAGGAAGTGTTTGTTCAATGTTGGTTTTTAATGGACCTTTCTGTATACTGTTTTAAGTTCAATGATTTCGAAATACACCCTTTAAATAAACAGTGATGAACGATAGATATCATTAGGTATTCCTAATAAGTTTTCGCTCTTGTATGAAATATAAAATTATATAGAATAATATTGTGTTTATTTTCTGAAACAGATCATCGTAACATGTTTATTTGAATCTCCCGATTATATCTAATAGTTAACATGTGTTTTGGCTTCTGTTAGTGAAAATTCTCAAATTTGTTAAAAATCTTCAAATAAAAATTTTCACAATAAAGTTTTCTTCGACATTTTAACTACCACTATCTTTACTTTGAATATCTTCTATAGATAAATGATATAAGTAAAAAATTCATGTACTTGACATTTAGTGAGAGTTGGAAAAAATGTTTTTGTGTAGTGTTCATTTATTCATATAGATTTCTATATAAAATAGTCCTCACTGTGTCTGTTGCTGGCCCTTTAATCGATTTATTGAAATGATGAAAAATTGTATTCGAATTAAACATTTAATGCATATGAAGTAATATTCATCGAGTGTATTTCTTTTCATTTTCTCTTTCATTCTCTTGACGTTTTTATTTATTCAAAAAACCATTTGGCAATGAAAGAAATCTTTAGCAAAAAGCTTATCCAATCGGTAGCTATTAAAATAGCTTCCTCTTAAACCTTCCTTCAAAGTTTTTCTGTCGACTTCAATATTTATTTAGTCTGTTAACTCCTCATTTCAGTAATAAAGAAAAGTCCCATACATTACCAAACCAAAATTAAACCAAAAATATTAAAGTTGAAAATATTAATGTAGATCTAAATGGTACTTTGTTGACCATCCATTCTTCTACACTTCAAATTTAAAGCATCAAGTCTTCTGGACTTCTTGACCGCTTGACAAATTTAAAGACTACGTGTAGTAATCTCAGTATTACGTTTTCAATTATGAGAGAAAAATGAATGAACTTGTTTCCATAGGGTATTTATCAACACTATCACGTGGGTTGAGCTGAGGAGGGTGGTAACGAATATTCGAATTAATGACCACTTATAACTGAAAATACTTTTTTTTGGAATAAAAGACTGTGATAAATATTGAATAAAAAAAAAGTATTTCTACCAGGTACCAAAGAACCAAGAATCAATTGATAACAATTGTTTCTATGGCTTGTATAAAAACTGAACCTGAGTAAACATTTATGAATATTTATAAATCTATGAAGATAAAAGTATTTCAAATAGTACAATAAAAAAAGACAATATCAAACTGTCAACCATCTCAAAAATCTATAAAACGAAAAACAAATTCAAACTAGATCAACACGGACCTCTAAAAAGATAGAGGTAAGATCAGGTGCCAAGGAGGAGTGAGCATCCTCTGCTGACCGGTCACACCCGCCGTGTGCTCTTTGTCGTAATCGGGAAAAAACGGAAAAGTCTGTAGACAATTAGGTGATAAATTGTGGTCTAACAATTAGTATGAAAAACGTCAGTCAGCATGCGACCCAGTGGAAGATTGTATTTGCTGACAAGGTCTTTGTATCGACCATAGAACTTACGAAAAGATGACTTCAAACGAGACTGTTGATAGTCCTGTTTTATCAACTTGTTTGTCAGTAGCTTGCCTCGCCTTAGAAATTGTTCATACGAAGAGCATGCCCCTGCTTATCGAATTAACT
The DNA here is from genome assembly GCA_033439105.1 of Magallana nippona. Taxonomy (NCBI): domain Eukaryota; kingdom Metazoa; phylum Mollusca; class Bivalvia; order Ostreida; family Ostreidae; genus Magallana; species Magallana nippona. The sequence continues at coordinate 27,958,206 of CM065920.1, read as the reverse complement.
GAGAGACAAAAACACCATATGCAGGTGATGAAGGTATATTGCTACATAAGTAAGGAATGTTGCCAAAACTATTGAAGTCATCACGTTTATCAAGTCATCACAAAATCAAACGCATTAAAAGTCCCAACAATACACACACAAAAAATAAAGTATAACTTGCCAAAAAAATAAATAAAAATGTTTTCATCGAAATATGTCATGTGCAAGAATTATTCCATAGTACAAAAAAGGTTAATGAAAGAATGACGCTAAAATGATAGATAAAACATTGATAAATAAAAAAAAATCCCACCAATATCTTAAGAATCAAATTGTGCCATGTTCAACAATAAGATCATCTGTTCATTTAATATGTTTATATGTGTAGCCCCAATCAATCTTAAAAGAAGGACGTGAATCCTTGAAATTATTAAGTTAAAAATGAAAAAAAAATTAGAAACGACCGGGACGCTGATTTATTTTCTTATATTTACATTTGAAAATATGTTTCATTATATGAACCTATAGAATAGTGAAAACGTTCAATTCTGTGTGAACTTTTTCATGACGTCACAATGATTGTCGCACGCGTTTATCGCTTGACGGTTGCATTATATCAAACGTAAAAACACGGTTATCCAAATGATTCTAAACGGTTTTCCTTTTTCAAACGTAAATATAAGTAATATATATAATCTAAGTATAAATAATAAGTAATAAACAGCAAATCTACTGAGAAGCCCTTTGGGCTTCACAGGATTTGATCACGTGACCAACCAACTTCATATCCCGGTGAACTTTTTAAATTGATTTTACTTCTTAAATAATTATAAACGTTAAATTTAAAAAATGTATACATTTACCATTAAACAAATATTACCTACATACCAAAAGCAAACACTTAAACTTTGAATATTTTTAAAGATAAACACATATCCTTGCAAACCTATAGGTACCACACAAAACCTAATGACAATAAAAGATGTCGGCAGACTATACAAAGAATTTTAATCCCTTCAAAATCAATCATTCATAAAATATTTAAAAGAATGAACTTTACACCAGGAAGAACTGTTGCATGAATTTAAATGGAACATATAACAGCAACACACTGCTCATGTTTTCGCATTCCTGACGAAGAGCCATAGTCGAAAATTAACCTAACAAGGGTATTCTTTAAGAAAAGACCAATATGTATTCGCAAAGTAGGTCCTATGGAAACAATTTTGGAGAATTAGAAGATACACGGTTTGACCAGGAATGGAGGCAACACAAACCAAAAATGTGTGAAGAAACAATGTTTATTAATAGGACAGAAAAACATCAAAACGATATCAAAGCTCCGTCTAGATTACAATCATTCAATTATCCCGGGAAGTCTAGAAAAGGGGAATATAGGACATCACAACGACCCTTTATTAAGGATTCATTGCAAAAATCAGTTAGAAACGGGCATCATAGTTCCACATCTTTAGATGAAACCATCTCAAAAAGTACAAGAAATGGATATGTTTATCAATCAGGTGAAAATGGGTCTACAGTTTCATCAGACATTGAAAATGGTCTGGTCAACGAAAACAATCGTTATATTTTTGGTGCGTTTTCCAGTGTTATTTACGGAAATGGTGACAAATTTCGAACAAACACCGAGTTTGACAGAAGTTCGGTGATTTCAGAGGGATCGACCGATTTTCTAAATGACTACAAACTCCAGCCATGGATGGATAAAATTACTGGTGGTACATTTAGAAGGGATTATGTAGACAAGAACTTGTTTCGGGTAAGAAGGGTAAATCTTATGAAATTGTCAGAAATTGAAAGCTGATTATTAGAATTTACTGGTTATTAAATGTACAAACGGTCATTATGACCTATATCTTATAATTTTATTTGAAACTTAAAAATTCACCATTTTTTCTTCTATTATATTTCGATCTTTTATGTATGTGGATACATTTTGGATGCCTTAAGTTCGGCATTTATTTTCGCCTTCACTACAAATAGCTTTACAGTCCGTGAAATTAAGTTTATACATTGTATTTCATTGTCTACAGCGTACTTAAATTGAAAAAAAGAGATGTACCTCTTTGAAATGAATGAAAGTATGAAGAAAATATTCATAATATATATCTACTTGATTATTGAATTATTGACACCAGAGTATCCCAAACGACAATCTAGGCTCCATCATAACAAGGCTAATACAATTCAACAAATATTAGAATTGGTATCAGGTTCTACTACTAGTATCTAATATGTTGTTCAAAATTGAAAATAAATCTGTTCTTGTTCTGGATCTCTCAATTTATGATACAATATGCCAATTTCATTTGGTTATGTTTTACTTGATTTCTTCTGAAACGAAAGTAGAAGATAAACAAGCAAATGTGGGGTAAAATTCTCAAAAGTTCAATTTTAAATCACGTATGAGTTTAAAGGACAAAACGTATCACTGGATATATATTCATGCCGTTGAAACAAGAAAATAACATATTTCAAATATATATAAAACTTAGCCGCAAGGCTAAAATTTTCAGATCTCCAGTAACCATTTTGAGGTTGTAAACTAAAAGTCAAGTTTATAGCAACTACTTTTAATTGCAGCCCACTCTTCAGCATGATAGCAGCACTTCCTTACAGAACGCACGCAGAATAGGGTTTATTGAAAATCGCAGTGTAGAAACACAGACGAAGGATCCTTATCTTAACGAAAACAGAAATGACAAAAAGACAAACAAGACTGGTCTTGTTGTTATATTGGGTTTACTTTTGATAGCGTGCATAGCGGGAGTCTTAGCTTGGTTTTTGGCTAAGAAAGGTGATGATTATTTTTAGTGTTTTAAAATGACTGTTTTTGAGATAAATTTTTAGGATGTATTTTCATTGTTTTTACACAATTTTATATTTCATTTACAGGAGATGATAAATTTTCTGTCAAATATTGTAAGTTTTATGTAAATATATTTATTTAGTTAATCTTTCTACGTAAAGTATATACTTTCTTTATAAAAACAGATATATATATATATATTAGATCACTATTATATTTAAAATTGCATTATTTCAATATAACTAAAAAAGTCAATTCTGGTCGCCGTTTGTCCGGAATTAGCTTGACTGTAAAATTAAATATTATTAACAAGCGGTATCAAGCAAACACGGTAGAAAACATCATTTGGTAATGATGACTATATAAATAAGTGGTTCTTATATGATTTTATTTTCCAGATGTTGTATCTGGTGAAATAGCTCTGACAAACGAGTTCTATCCTGAACTGTCAAATTCATCGTCAAAGGAATTTAAAAATATGGGCATACAGTTTTGTGGCGCAGTAAGTATCTTAATGTTAATAATCAACGAGACACTGGTTTTTTTTTTTACCAAAAAATCTTTCTCAAATATCAATTTTAACGAGACCGAGTCTAATTATTTGCATATAGTTTAACTATTATATGAATTATTTTAAAATATAGAAATAATTCATTTACTACATTTACCCAGATTTTCTATGGGGTCGTCTCGAATGTTGACACTTTGTACTATGGGACCCTATGGGAATTTGATGAAAAAGCGCTAAATTTTCACGTTTTCTCCCATATTTTTTGTATTTCTGCCCTAGGGATTTTTTCTTTCAAATATATGAAAACTATTGTAAAAAGTCACCAAATTATGAAATCTAAAAAAATGTTTACCTTTGGTCCCGGGATAATATCAAAATTGATTTTTTTTCTCCAAGAAATTGGCATATTGTGGTATATTTTGTCTTATAAAATTAAGTTTTAATGAATTAACACTTTTTAAATGCTAATATGTTTCTCTTAATGCTCTGTCAATGAATTCTTATTATTAAAACCCATTTCCACCTCGAATAAATGAGCTAATCACACTTTTTTCTTTGTCTTTATGCATAGTTTAAAAATGCAAAGAAACGATGACGTGGTGGCGCCATTTTAGCATTTTACCCTATCAAATTCATAAAATCACAATTTCTTAACATATAAACGTTACATATAATGTTAATTTGATATAGAAACACAATTCAGAAGAAAGTTATAACTTTGCACCCAAGGCTGCATGAAAATAAAAAGATGCGCAAAGTCATGCGCACTCGAATTGTACTCGGCCTCATTAAGTAACAAACTCGTTGTTTTTTACTTACACAAATAGCTTTTAAGATAACAAAAACCCCCCAAAAACAAAACAAAAAAATAATAACATAAATAACCCGCTCTAATTAGAGAAGATAAAAACCCATCCACAACTTATTTATGTTCATGTGTTAAATGATTAGCAAAGGCAACCTAAGCTTATCCTTATTTTTGGGGTTGTTTTGTTATATTGCATTGATAATTCTTTTCTGGCTAAATGATACAATTACTATAAACTAGAAGGAATATTTTTACGTTTCCATATTATGAATAAATTTCCTGATTTATTTTAGATAACAAACGCTCTAACGAAAAACAACACAGAATTCGGAGATCTCTACAGACATTGTGATGTTGCAAAATTCAAGTAAGAACCAATTTTTAGCAATTTTCACAAAATAATATTTTGAAACATGAGTTGGTTTGTATTTATTACTGAATAAAATGAATACAAACATTGCAACAATTCTAGCATCAAATCAACATATTGGGCAGATTGCAACGTCTAAATGTACTCAAACAAATAACGATTTTTTATGATTGTTTTCAACAGAAATGGAAGCATCATAGTTCAGTACAGGTTATATTACCAGTATCATAAAATTCAAATTACCAAAGAAAAAGTCTATCAGGATCTTAGCGAATCCCTGACAGACATAGATTCCGGCCTCGCAAATTTCTCAGACTTTGTAATCATAAAGGCTAGCGTGAGTTTTCTTGTAGAAGTTCAGACATTCAAAACAGATCCGCTTATAACCGCTGGACCATTAATCATACCAACAACAGCAGCAGCAGTTACAGAACGAAAACCAACAGCAATGTATAACAACATAACAATGCTAACAGAGAGTACCACAGCAGCATTAACAACAGAAGGCACAACTGAAAGTATCCCAACAACACTAGAATCAGAAATCACGACTGAGAGTGAACATTCAACCTTTACAACAGAGGACACGACTGAAAAAACCCAAGCACCACTGACAACAGAAATTACGACTGGGAGTGACGCGTCAACATTTACAGCAGAGGACAGAACTGAAATCCAAACAACAGAGGCCAGGGTCGAGACATCTCAAAATTTTACTGAAACATTTACAGTAACAGATCAGATTTCCACAATACTGAACACACTTGAAAATTCCACCACGATGGACACAACAGAATACCAAACAGCGTCGACAACAATGGCAACATCGGACAATCAAACATCAACATTAACATATACAACAGAAATATTTGCACAACCAACAAAAATGAACAAAACCGAAATATTAACAACAGTAACAACAACATCCACAAATTTTGAGACAAGTGAAAGCTTAAGGATGACATCAACAGCATTCTCAGTGACGACAACTTCCGTAGAATATTCAGCAGGTGAACTTTGATTTAAACTCATCAATCTTATACATATATATTTAAAAACACGCAAGTTACATTTGTGCATCATATAATAGTTGATAATCTTATTATTTATCTTTAAGTTGGAATTTTGAGACCCAAACATATTATTCTTTTTTAATGTGAATATTTTAGTTATTGTAATTTCTCCTTTTAATGATATATGGAGAAACCACTATAACGAAATTATTGGTACACGTTGTTGTTCTTAGAATTGGGTTGTGATTTTTCAGATGTTTTGGTTTCACCTATTATTGCCATATATGGAGAAATCACTACAACAAAGACCTGTGTTGTGTCTCCTCATGGAGAATGGGTCCATGTTACCGTGACGGTGGAGAACCAGGATGCATCATACATCATAGGAAAATACCACGGTAATAAGAGTTTCGAAGAGCCAGATTCCTTAGAGAGATTTAATGCCAGCATATCCAGTACAGATACTGAAATTGTTGTTCATCTGACATTGAATCTACAGGCACCAACTACTGACATGTGTTCTTGGGATGGAAAATACACCTTTTCGTGTTCCATAACAATGAATGACACAATTCCAACAAGTGTGTACAATGGCAGTCAGATTTTCATAACTGGTACGTATTGTACAATGCGCTTATGTCTTATTTAAACAAACATATATAATAAGGTTTGTCAAAACCATAAAATGGTTAACACTGATTTCAAATTCAAATGAATAAAATGTTTTATCAACATTTCTAAAATGAAGCACTAAAAAATAAACAGAAAATAATTAAATAATTATTAAGTATTATCTCAGGTGATAATTCAGACAATGACATTTCTGTCTTAATAGCTCCCATGTTCGAGACAAGAATTGATTCTGAAGTTAATTACAACGAAGGTGATATACTGACGTTCAACTGTTCAAGTAACGGAGACCCAAACTACAGTTCAGCTTACGTAGAGTTCATAAAAGACTTTCAAACTCTTGAAATTATTCCAGGGCCAGATTTTAGATCAGAATATAAATCCAATTGCTCCGTTGACTTTAATTGGATTGCTTATGCCCAAAGTCCACTGACAATTAATCAACATGACGTCATTGTCCGATTTGTTGTGAAAAACTCTTTGCTGAATGAATTCAGAACTTCCGAAAAAATGCTTAATGTTTCCGCTGTTGGTATGTATTTAGATGTTCTTAAGGTAATGAAATGCATTGACAAAAAATTGCACAGTATACCTTTACTGATTTAGATACCCCTCAATTGAATGTTTATTGAATTTCACTTATATTTACTTACGTATACGTAGTTTTCAAAACAATTATGTTTTAAAACTAGTGTACATTACTTTTTGTTGTTTCAGATGTAGCTTTTGAAACCTACAAACTAGAGTCTTTCATCGGGAGCCAGCTGTCAGTGAAATGTATAGCACGAAACACGAATTCTATTAAAACAATTCTGATACGAAAAATAGAAAATCCTGTGAATCACACCATAGCAAATGTTACTCTACTAGACATGACTTCTCACGTTGATGAAACGACCGTCAGCTACACAAACAACTCCTTGACGTTGACGTTTTCTTCAATAACTTGTTCTGATGATGGATATTACACGTGTATTATTATTAAGGAAGATGACTCGCTGATAGAATCCCCTGCATATCTTCGGGTTAAACTCAAAAGTCCGTACTACTAATTTTTTTTCAATAATTAATATTGGTAAATTTTCACTTAAGCAAAATCTATTGTAATGATGGATCGGACTAAGATATATATTGGCTGTTCTAAAGAAAGACTGAAATTATTTCGATCTGGGTATCTTACATTCACGTTTATATGTTTCATACTTCACTACGTTATTGATTCAGGTCACGCGTCGTTTGTTTTTGATTATGTGTTTGCCATTTTTTGGATCTGCTAATCGGAATTTGTCTTTAGAGACCTTAACACATATATCGTTTGAAGAGGATTAGAAATAAGTGTGTTTGCTGTATTTAAAATTGTTATGTTATAAGTACTATTATTTTTCAAAATTGGTTTTATGTTTGGTTATCATAAAATCTATGACTAATTCGTTAATACGACCAACGCGTACGTACAGTTGAGAAGAAAATGTTCTTGATACAATGCATTCCCTCAAATTATTCACTACATAGTCTGAAAAGAAAAAAAATATGAATTGAACTTTTAATCATCACAAAGACGAGTAATTTTCTATAAATCAATAGTTTTACCCGACACTTACATGTATAATAGTTTACAAACCAATGATTGAATCTATAAAAATGTTTTCTACTTTTGAAGCGAAACCAGGAATACCGACTTTGGTTATAGACTACAGCTGGACAGAAGGCACTAATTCAGGGAACCATTCTTGTATCGGGGATATTGGAAATCCACCTGGAACAATGACATTAGAAATTAAAAATGGAGAGACTGGGAATTTTACAAGTTTTTCGCCATCTACCCAAACACTTTCACATAGCATTGAAAATTGTAATAATAATGCATCGCTTTATTTTTCAATTGATCTTAAAACCAATAATATCACTGGATCTTATATTCGCTGTGTTGCATCAACAAATCAACTTCAGAGTCCTGCATCTCTATTTTATTCGGATGAAATTCGTGTTAGCCCTCTTTCATGTAAGCTAATTTCTTTTATCCTACGCGGGAGAAAGATACTTAATTTAATTAAGATAGTTGCAATTTTGTCTTAATATTTGCTGATACAACAATTTAAAAACAATATGTTTCATTTTCAGAAAAATCTTGCTGTGAGGATGGAGTTAATCATTATCCGGGAGAATGTACAAGATTTTTAAACTGTGCTTATAAGATAACATTTGTTACACAGTGTAGAAAAGGTTTTTGTTTTCCAGCACCAACCTGCATTAATACAAATTGTGACAGTATATGAACTACGTAATCTGGTTTTTTGGTAACAAGTCCAAGTTGATCAATAAATGAAAATATGTATTTCTTAAAAGCAATATGAAGACGTTGTTACACACATGTGATTAATGTTTGATTAAACGATTCATTTTGTAAAATAAAAATCGATTATGTAGCACCATACTTACTAACTATATAATGTGTTGCTATTATGCATAAGATTTTTTATGTTTTATTGTTCACGTTTTTCTTTTTTAATGTACTGTTGGTTTAAACGGTTCAACACGATAATCAAAATATAATGATTGTGATAAAATAGGTTAAGTTGAAAAATATAAAGATGCGTAGTTTTTAAAACGTTGTTCAATGCCACTTTGTTAAATTTATGCATACAATGTTTTGCAAACACGGTTTTGCTTTAGATTATATTTTAAACTGACTTGAGGAAATGCTTTTTATTTCTTTAGGTGACTTACACATAAAATTTCTCATGCTTTGTTTGAGAATTTTTGATGAATTTTGCTTATATTTTACGGTACTGTGAAAAGCTTAACGAGGAACTGTAAGCTAACTTAAATAATTTATTGTTATAAAATGAACTTGCTAGTCAATTATTATTAGTTTGTATTTGGTAAATTCAGAAGGAAACCGAAACGACTTTCCAATATTCAGACTGAATGTTAATACAATAAAAACTTGTTCTATGCACGAATGGTGTAAAATATGCTTTTTTAAAATCATATGAAAAATATATTTTTACATCAGTTTGTGAAGGAAAATGAATGTAGCAGGAGCAGTTATTATCTGGTTTCAAAAAATTGATTCTTGCCGGCAAGAATGTCAATCAGTCATTCGTAAAAATATAGCAACAGAACCATTAAACAGTCTAATATATAGATACTTTGGCCAATATTCTGTAATAGATATGACAAGGCAAGTATTTATTTGAATACTAATTCATATTCAATTTTTGTAGTAGAAACATGATTATATAAAACTAATAGTTTTAGAAGGAAACAGGACCAGAGCAACAAATATTTCGTGTAATTGTCAATTTTAAAATAATTGGAGGCAATTCATCAATTTTGGCAATCGTTTTTAATCAAGTCGTCAAACAAAATCTTGTAATTAACCCTTCTGGAGAACCTTGTGCATGGTACTTGTAAAAGTATTACTTCCTACACAAACCTGCATATAGCGAGTTAAATTTTTCAATCATCAACTAGTAGTTTGTTTCTTAAACTCTTTGTCAGTGATTCAAATGTATATTTTATCTTCAAAAAGTATACCATTATACTAGTGTTTCGTGCATAAACTGTGATTCGCCATTTATTTTTATAAGACTACCATCATCAACACGTTATCACAGGGCATTAAATAAAATGCTACATACAGAATGCAGGATTTATTATTAAGATCAAAATAGCCTCTTCTTCGTTTATATTTTAGCTACACGCAACAACGCACAACAAACAATATTGGGTTATGTTCATTTCCCATACACAAAAGATTGTTAATTTTTAATGAAAAATTGCAATAAAAATTGTTTTAAGTTTCTCTTGATAGATATGGTTAAAATCAAAATAACCAAGAAAATGATTAAATTTTTTGCAATTCACGTATTTTTTTCGAAAACAAAGAGATGAACAATTCTCATTCATTTTTGTCCGTTTTTAAGATAGAGTATCCTTTGCTTTTATTATGAAAGGATTGCAAGATTTGGATTGATAGGCAAGTATTTATCAGAAAAGTACGATGCAGGTGAATTGAAGTTACACGAAAGGTGTAAACTGAATGGCGACTTTGTAAACTGTGTAGACCATTTATCGATATTACCCATGAAATTAACTTTTTTTCTTGCAGGCATGCTTTCATCGGGAAAAAAACATATATCCCTGAAGAAGATAAAAAGGCAATCTAGCAAATCATATTTTATTTGTATTTTATTTCCATTGCTCAGAATAGAAAAATCATTTTTTTTAACAATTGCGTGGCAAATCGTTTAATCATGATAATCAGCTTGCTCAATTGTAAATGGTTCTAAATAAGTTGATGTTACAGGATGAGTCATTCCAGTGTTGATTTCCTTTTGTAATTGCGGAATTTCCTGTTTTTCTGGTGAAGGTATTTGGATTGTGACTGTTGTAGGTAATCGTGTTTCGCTTGTAAAGTTTCTTTGAATGGGAACATTCGATGTTGTTTCAGTTGATGTGGATATTTCTTTGGTTGTGTTTGAGATTGTTTCAGTTGATATATCCGTATACACTGCGACAGAACTTGTATCATTTGATTCTGTTATTCGATTTGATTTCGCTGTTGTCGTATTAGTTTCTGTAAGTGAGGATTTTTCTGTGGCAATTGGAGAAACTGTGTTAGTATTTGTGTTGCCAATGGATGTTGTACTATCAATGGTTGCCAACTTATTTGCTTGGAATGATGTAAAATAAGTAGATATTTTGCTCGAAAGTTCTACTTGATTGTTGGTTGTCACTTGTAAACCAAAGGATGATCCTGTGGCACTATATGATATATCCGTTGATATTGACTCAAACGTTGTATGCGGTGACAGTGTTGTCATTTTTATGGATTTAGTTGTTTCAGAAGAAGCCTTTGCTATAGAACTGTCTTCTTTACTTGCTGTTGTTAAGATTGCTTCTGTATTTGCTCTCGAAGGAGCTAAACTCTCTGTAGTACTGGAAATGCCTAATTTTGTCTTGCTAGTTAACGTTGAACTTTTGATGATGTTCAATGTAGTTGATGGATATGTATTCGAATAAGTAGAGTTACCTTCAGTTGGTTCTAAATTACTGGAAGATGCTGAAAAATCTGAAATGTGAATTCTGTATTAAAGTCAAATATCTATACGTGAACTTTCATATTTGATTTGAAGTTCTTTACAACAAATAGTTATACGATTTAAAAAAATTACAAATGACTATGAGTCATATATAAAAATAAATTTTAACTTTTTGCTCCTACTTTGTACAGTAGTTTATAGCTAAACGTTTTTTTTTCAAAATTTATATATCGCTTTATTGTTAAGAGACTTCTTTGGGAATTTGATATTAAAAAAGAAGTTTAAATTTGTAGTATTCAAACCTTTAAAATAAAAAAGTGGTATCTTTGAAAGAAACACCGCAGTATTGTGCAGTTTTTGAGAAAAACATACTATTATTATTTTGGCTTGAATGACGGAAAATGAAAACAATTGCTCCCGATACAGCTAAAACCATTAAGCAGCTGATGAAAAGAACCACAATGACGATTGCTTTGTATTTGGTTTGTTTTTTTCCATCGGATGATACGCTGTACTCCGAGGAAATGTAATCCTCATCTTTATGCTTTGGTTTTAAAGAACATACACTAATCTAAAAGACAAAAAGAATATTCTAAAGAATGTCAAGTGTGAAAATAAGTGAAACAATTCTTAACAATTATAATCTTGATACGATGTGTACAAATTGTATCTTGACACAGCATTTATTAACACTATATACATTCTGATATTCGAGTCTGAAAAATGCCCAACCACATTTTTTCTCTATTTCATTGATTAGTTCATAACGTTACCTCGTCATTAAGTTGACTATTACATGTAATGTAGTTAATGAATTTCTTTTAGATTTTTATGGATTCTGTTTATACATTTTTTCTGAATATAGTTCTAGCCAGCAGACTGACATTGACACATACTGTGGAATTATTGGAATTTGTGTTGTCTCAATATTAATAAATCTCGTATACCCAAAAGGAATTATGAGGAATAGTATTAATTCATTAATCATACAAATAATTCCAGAAAATTTTGTGCCCATATACCTTTAAAAATATAATATTAATTCACGAAAAATGGTCCAACAAAATTCGATCCACAGTAATGGAACCAAACGTTGAAAAATAAATATATCTTCAAATTATCAAGCATTCAAAATCTGCCTTTGTAATCGGGGCGCCAAACATAAACAAACCTTCTCCAATACAGGATCATACGGAAGCGTATCGGGGGCTACACTTGTTGTGTTATAACCTATACATTGTCATATTTTTTATCGTCCTATTGACATATTATCTATTATGTCGTATTTTTAATGCAAACATTTTGCATTGTATTGAGGTAAGTTTACATAATTTAAATCACCTTATTATAATTGATCAGTTTTCTTGCAATCTGCTATATCGACTAAACAAAATATGAGGTTATAAATAATAACTTAAGAATGAGTTTAAGTCATATCGAGAAAGAAATGTTGATATAGAACGAAAAAATTGTATACATTATAGGTATATCGACATATGTTTCATTTCTTGGGAAAATATTGCGAAAATATTGTTATCGCATGAATTTCGCGGGGGCGGGAGTTCTGATGGTACGACACTCCATCTGATTCTAGCTCTGAGAAACACACGTAGACTGACATTTGTGGACTCAATGGAATTCGTATGCTCAATTTTCATGGCTTTCGATTATCCTTTCATCAATGAATTTAAATCCACAACGAATTATGAGTAATAGTATTAATATATTTATCATACAAATTATTCCAAGAAATATAGTACCCATTAACCTATGAAAAGTAATCTACAAATATTGGCTCCACGAAATTCAATCCATAATAAAGTAAATAAATTCAAACTCTAAAAATCAGATACTTCTTTTATTGTCAAGCAATTAACACAATATCTGCATTTGTTATCGTAGTTAGGGACGGTAGATGTGAGCAGTCCCGAAATAATGATCATGTTTCAATGATCATGCTTTTACCCATCTGTCTTGAAGCAATTTGATTGGATGATAACCCACCCTCTCAACTACAATGTAATCCAACTACGATATCAACTGTTTTTATGCATGAACTAACTGCATAAGCGTTGCATTTTCTCATTACCATGATCTGATGCGAGTCTTTTCTTTATTCGCGTGGTGAAAAGACTCGCATCAAATCATGATAGTGAGAAAAATGCAACGCTCATTTGATCATACTATTATTTTAAAGCAAATACACTTTTTTAATAATTTTTTTCGATGTTTGATTGATTAAACATTTTTTTTTTGGGGGGGGGGGGGTAATATAATACGTGTAAGTAAATGGGTTCACGTACTTTAAATGTTCTACCATGTTTTCAAAACTCATATCACATGTCTAATTGAGAGTAACCCAAACATAAAAGTTTATAACTACAATATCAAATACTAATATGAATTGCAATTAACAACTGATTAATATAAAGTAATTACTGTTCTTTTTTTTTTTATTTATATCAAACTGTCAATGTCAGTCTACATGTGCTTTCTACAGCTAGATTCAAAGTGAGGTGACGTACATGTAGCATCAGAACTCCCGCGCCCGCGAAGTTCATTCAATAGTAACATTTTCGCAATAGGTTCCCCAGAAATGAAAGTATATTGATATGACTATAAAGTAATTATTTTAGTGTTCTTTGTGTGAATTTCTATCTCAATATAATTAAATCACATTCTTAAAACAACATTTTAAACTCCATATTTTGTGAAGTCGGTAACGCAGATAGCATCAAAACTTGTAAAATTCAATAAGGTGAATAAGATTATATAGAAATCACAAGATACAATTCAATACATTTGTATAAATAAGAGGTGACAATGCTTTATATGTTGACAATACAATAAAAAGAAAGACAATTTATAAGTTGAAGCACAACCAGTGTAGGATCATGATACAATAATAACATTTTAAGTGAGGGTGCTTTAAATTGCTTCAAGTTCGAGCAATATAAGTTTGAAAACAGGCATTTTCGGAACCCACGGAATTTTCTCTCCGTTACACTGCTTCCAACGGCTTTGAAAGCAGTGTAACGGAGAGAAAACCCCGGGGTTTCGACGATGGGAAAAGGGTGGATGAAACGAGCCCTATCAGTGGGAAACCATGTTCAGGAGACTGGAAAGGCAACAAATTAACCATTAGATCTACCGTAGGATTTGGACATAATTTCTTCAGCTATTAACTATTATTTAGTAAAGAAAAATTCCTAATATTTTGGATTTACAATTTGAATATTTTCCTATATCTCAACGCAATGTTCTTCTTTCAAAGGTCTAAAAATGACCACGATTATCTAAGTTGAAACACAAGTGTACGCCCCTATAGTAGCTATGAATTTTTTGTTTAAACGCCATTTACAAAGGAGTTATAATTAGTGTCTTTTAGAAAGGCATTATAACGCCTTTATTTGCGTTATTACGCCTCTTGAAAAAGCGTTATAACCCCTCTATAAGTGCAAATACGCATTTTAGAAATGACTTATGTCTTTTAGAAAGGCATTATAAGGCCTTTATTCGCCATATTTCGCCTTTTGGAAAGGCATTATGACGTTTTACGTTTTTGTTCTTATTAAAACCAATGATTTCAGCCCAATAAACAGGAAAAATGTTTCATTATCTTTAATTTACTTCAGATAATTGCTCATTAGAGTAATTGATTCACTTTGATCAAATAAATCATTATGAAAGGGACCAAACAAGGATTAAATTTTCTACGTATAAAAACCCCCCAAATTTTTATTAAAGACAAAATTAAGATTGACAAATAATTATAAGTTTGCAAAGAATTCGAAATTTGTTGAGAATAATTTCTTTTGTAGAACAATTGAGATAACAATTTGTAACAGCAATGTAGAAACAAGCTAATTAAAAACGTTTTATGCCAATAATATTGTGATTAGCCAAAAGCTAAGTTAGGAAGGACAATTTCTTCTCGATAGTTTTATTTCTTGAATGAAGAATGTAAAAAAATTAAGAATGTAAATTATCCCGCGCTTATTTTAACGATAACACCGTTTTAAGAACTGTAAAAATATTAGACAATTGAATACTCCAACCCACAAAAGTCACATATCATTCATTCTGAAATTATATACGACGATATATACTGATTTCTAAATATAGTAAAATATAATGATGATAAGACCACTGCGTTCTTAATGTTAAACTTGCAGCACAGCTACTTTTATTATATTTTTGTCCCGTTTTATATTTCTTAAATGTAAATAATTTTTCTACCCTAGCTGGGTGGTCAAAAAACTCCCGTTTAAACTCGTCGCTGGTAACAGTATTAATCCATTCTTTCTTTGAATCTTGATCTTCTATCGGTTTTTGTCTTTTTACTTGAGGAGAGGTGAATTCTTGTAGATATGTACGATTTTTTGGGTCATATTTCAGGCCCTCACTCTGAAATTTCCTAAAATTGACGAAGAAACAAAATGAAATCTATTGAGTCTCTTAATACGTGTAAAGCAAACTGATATAATAACGTTCTTTACAAGTTTATAAGATTAAGTAAAATGGTAGGTTTTAAACGACTAGACAAATACTTACGCAGTCTTGTCTTTATTCAGAAAATACAACTCCATTCTGGAATATCCAGAGTAACATATACAATGAACTTCACTTAAGTGTATTATCCGTTAAGATAAATGTAAAAGCGTATGGCTGCGCATGTGCGACAAACGAATTTTTTTAATCGTACACAATGTCTTATCTCAAGAAATGCAATTTTCTGAAAATTATTTGTCATTGCGATTTTAAGTTGGTAAACTTTTAATGTTATCGTCTATTCTCAGAAAAATGCAAGGTTTTCAACTGTTATTTTTAAAAATTATCATCATATGTAAATTTTTCTTATTGATTTCTATTCTTTTAGGTTTTAAAGGATATGAATTCTAACAATATGTATAAATTGTCATGATATTTGTGCTAAAAGGGACATTTCTGAAGTCCTGATGTTAATTTCAATGTTTCCGAATTGCCTACAATTTATTGCAGCTATAAAAATAACAATTCATGATAAACAGCAAGTAATGAAGTAATGTACAGACTGTTGATATTGACCTGAAGGACTTCACACTCGGAAAAAAAAAATACTAATGACTCTAATAATACGAATATTTATCTAACAGGAAGTTCCAATGAGGAGAGGGTGTGGTTTATATCAATGAAACAAAGTACAAGCACACGAAAATGAACGTAAAAAATAGATGCGTTCGAAATATGTATGCTGCATACCTTTTAATTTCAACATATCAATCATTTCACTGTAACTAACATTTATCAATTTATTATATCAAATGATATTATATTTATATTATTTTAATTTATAAACATAAGTATTGCATGCTATTCTTTTAGGAGAGAGAGAGAGAGAGAGAGAGAGAGAGAGAGAGAGAGAGAGAGAGAGAGAGAGAGAGAGAGAGAGAGAGAGAGAGAGAGAGTTCTTTATTGTTCTCTTATCTCATCTTATTAATAATCTTGATAATAATTATGTAAAATGTATGTAATGATTGGGTGTTTCATGTACTTTAATCACAACAAAAACGTCTTCTTTCTTAAACACATCACGGTCACTAAAAATAATTTAATTTTTACCAAAAACACCCAATAATGTTATCAGCTGATAAAATGCGTATGAGATGAAAATATGACAGCACACCCAACGAGCTATGTTTATATAATTGATAATTTTGTGTACCTGTGATAATGTTATCTTACAAAGGACCCCAGGGATTCCCTCACTTGGTTTGGGAAGTTATTTGATGACTGATTTATCGATTCCTTTTTACAGGTTAAGTGGAAGTACGATCTTGATGATCTTGACAACGCCGTTATCAGAGTAACATTTATCGTGACTGCTGAATTGCTAATGTCTAGTGCTATAAAAGAAATCTTGAAGATGAATTTCTATCTTTTGTTTGTGTATTCCAAAGGTCAAAAGCAAAAAAAAATCTCAGCAGCAAGTAACATAATTTACGATAACGAAATGATTTTTAAATTATATTGATTCTTCTCTCTCACGTCACACAAAAGAGTATGTTTTATTTATTTATTTATGTGATATGGTGATTATTGAAAGACATCTAATAAATCCAAATTTATTTCTACCATATGAATTCTAATCATTTCTCTTTTCATTTATAAGACACGTATCACTGAAAAATGAAACGTAAATGGTAACCCACTTATTGTTATCGTATCAGATCATTGGCTGAGTCAAGGGTCACACTAGTGGCGTCATGGTTAAAATTTAACCTTAGCATAACTGGGATGGCACAGAGAAGAGTGCAAGTTGTTGCAAGCGATTGTCGTATTTGGCGTCTTTTTCTGAACGGCCTCATGCGTCTTCTAGGGCACGGAGAGGATAAATAAAATAGTTTGAGATTCCATATATATGTATATTTTTTTCTACGTTAAGAAATCAATCGACACAGCAAGTGATAACGTTCTGAAACTCATTAATTCCAGCTAAGAAAATAAATTTCAATACCACTCATTCTTATATACCAACACTATTCCTTCATTTGTTACAACCAAGGCAATGATAAGTGATCAAGGTTTTAAGGCTCGTAAGATATTTATTATATATATATATATATATATATATATATATATATATATATATATATATATATATATATATATATATATATATATATATATATATAATATTTTGTAAGTAAATAAATCGCTTATCATACATACAAGTGAAAACTCTCAATTTATCTCATTAATAGCTGCTGGTCTGTAGCTCCCGGACTGAAAAATTTCGGATGGACGACCTGGGAGCTACAGTGCCTCCCATAGTAAAAATCTGCAATTTACTGTTTAACCTTATTTTCTCACAAATTCTGTGGAATAAATTAGTACCATTAAAATCTTCAGTCAATTTACTACTGATATTGGTACTTTATATATTACTTCCCTCAAACTTTCTCTTAAACACGCTAACTGACCTTGGAAATTGAAGTATGTTAAATTCGCATCGAGATCGAGAGTCGCTATATTTATATGTAAACAAACTGCACCACTTCACTTTACGCGGCTGGTGATGGTGGATAAAATATATTAGAGGCAAGTAAATTGTTGATACATGTACATGTATCTGAAGTAAAATGTCTGAGGATTTTATTGGAATTAAATATTTCTATAGAAAGTTTTCGAAAATAAGGTTAATCAGTCAAAAACTATCGCAATTTTTTGTGCGCCGTAAATTGCAGATTTTTACTATGGGAGGCACTGTAGCTCGTCCATCCGTCGTCCATCCGAATTTTTTCATACCGGGAGCTACAAACCTGCAGCTATCTCTTTAAGTTACAAAGGTTCGATCAATTAGTATCTTGTATAGATATGTATTTATGAAAAATGACAATAATAAACTGTCAACCATCTCAAAAATCCATAAAACGAAATACAAATTCAAAGCAGAGCAACACGGACCTCTAAAAAGAGAGAGGTAGGATCAGGTGCCTAGGAGGAGTAAGCATCCCCTACCGACCTGTCGCACTCGCCGTGTGCTCATTGTCAACATCATGAAAAATGGAAGAACCTTAGTCAGTCCGGTGTATAAATAATGGTTTAACAAGTATGAAAAACGTCAGTCAGCATGTGTCTGAATGAAACAGTGTACTTGTATGTACGTGTACGTTCATTGTATCCATCATAGAGCTTGCGTAAAGATGATTTTAATCGAAGTTCTTGATATTCTTATTCTAACAACGTGTTTGTTAGAAGTTTGCCTCGTTTAATAAATTGTTCGAATGTAGAGCATGCTCTTGCATAACGACTATTTATCTAAAGTGTTAAGATGACAGAAGATAAGAAAGCAAATCAACATTTTTTTTTAAATATAATTTTATTTCATGGTGTTTTTAAACATTAAAAAAAAACATATAAGATTGGCTGAATGCGTTTTGTTACATCTTTCACCTTTTCATTTTCTGAGGAAGTTATTCACAAAGTAGATTAGAGTGTAGCATGTTTTGTACGTTACTGCTGTTTCCTTCTTTTGCGGCCTCAGATGAATGCTTTAAAACTGTTGTTGTAATAGGTGAAAATGTTGTAAAGGGAAGATTTTGAAGCTTGTCTCGATATCAAAGCTTTTTGGTATTACATGTATGTAAGAGGTTTTACACAGATGTTTTTATCGTAGTTGTCGATTATTATGTAAATAGCAACGAAGGATTCTTCTGTTAGGGTGTTACTGTTTTTACAGAAGTTGTTACTTGTGAAGATGGTTTTGTACTTTTTAATTCCGGTATTTTTTGCTCATCTGGTAACGGTACTTTGATTGTTGTTCGTAGAGAAGAATACGTTTTACTCAAAGGCGATGTTTGAGTAGGAATTAATCGCGATTGTGTGGTAGAGTATATTGTTTTGTTGGAAGAAGTTGACAATTGTTCTTCTGACGCTGGGATAGTACCAGCTGTTTTTGTAAAAGAGGTCGTTGATACAAAACGTGTATCAATAAGTGTTGTTGTTTGTTTTCCAATGGAAGTTGCAATATTTGTTATAAGCTGTTTTAGTTCTGTGATGCTAGGTGAGGTAGGCGAGGAAGTAGGGGATAGTCTTTCGAAAGGATGTTTGGATTTACTATTAGTCATTGAAGGATAAGTGATTGTCGTTGTGAATGATGGGACCGGTGAAGTCGTGGATATTTTTTCAGAAGGATAGCTGGATTGACTAGTAGTCACTGATGGATGAGTTGTTGTCGATGTTATAGAATGGTTTGATGAAGTGGAATATATTCTTTTGGAAGGAGATTCGGATTTACCAGTAGTCACTGGTAGTTGAGTTGTTGACGATGTGGGTGTTGGTTCAGATGCAAAAGTAGATATTCCTTTAGAAGGAGATTCGGATTTACAGGTAGTCGCTGATACATGTAGTTGAAGTATTGACGATGAAGGTGATGAGACTGGTAATGCAGTGGATATTCTTTTAGAAAGAGATTCGGATTTACTGGTAGTCATTGATGGACTAGAAGAAAGACTTAACTCACTTGTTGATGCGTTCGTATTTGTCGACACAGAAGGAGATAAGTTTGGAAGTGATGTCTCTGGTATGTTAAAAGTGCTTGGATTTGATTTACCTAGCGTTGTGAAAAGGAATGACATCGAAGAAGAGATTTTCTCAGAAGTTTTTGATTTTCTTGTAGTCACTGTTAAAACCATATTTTCGGTCGCATGTTTGATTGTGGAGTCTTTTTTGGGCGTAGGTGTTTCCATGGAAGAAAAATGCTTTACAAATTTGGTTTCATTATCTGGAAAATTTTCAACTAAATTTAAAAAATAAGAACAATAGAAAAAATGAACTACTCGAGAATTTCTTCTAACTATTTTATAAATTGTGTTTTACATAAAAAATTGAGGGATTTAGAAGTTTGACATCATCAACATTGGTCGTCGTTTAAGCATTTGTTATATTAAAGGCGCCTTAAAGAAATGCATATTTCTAATTTTAAAAATACAAATATAGTGCATTTTTTTCAAAACTTACTTTGCTTGTTGTGAGTTGCATGGCCAAACATGACAGCTCCCGCTACTACTAAAGGACAATTTTCTTGTATTTGGTTTGTTTTCTGTCTTTAGACGATATGCCATACTCTGAAGGCATATCATTTTCCCCATTAATGGCTACATTGCATGGACCGACCTGAAAAATGAAATTTCTAAAAATCATCCATATCTAAACTTAGATAAGGTAAACTATTTAAAGCACCACTCAATATTCAAATTAGGCACCGATGCATTATTTCTTAAGTTGATAAATTGTCTACAGTGAGATTGTGTTGGTACTGTCTAATTATAACTTAAAAGATTTATCAAAACGGGTAATACGCTTAGCATTATTGGTCAACAGCATTTATCTATAAAAATTGCTTGAAAATTATTTAAAAATAAAGTCACTTTCGCCTATATTGATAGGAATGTAACTACTAACGTAAGAAATCGTAAAAAAGTTTATGTACTAAACATAATATCTTTAACAAAAGTACACTCAAAAAAATTAATATGCAGAATATTTTTACATTTTCTGGATCGAACTGCTTACTTCAAGGTGTATATAACAAAAATGATAATCTTCAAAGAATGTTCCCTATGTATAAATTACTTCTTATTGTAGTTTTGTAATCATTTATAATCCTATTCTTATATTCTGTTTTGAAAATTAAGTAGATGTATTGTATTGAAATTAAACGATAAATTCACTTTAGGATAATACGATCTTTATTCAGCTGTTTGAGAACACACAATAGTGGATTCGACAAACTAAGAAAAAAATGCAAACAATGCATGACAAACTGCATTTTGTCTCTAATTACATGAATTACTTCCTTCTCCTACCTGCCCATTTATTTAACTTTTAAATAGTTTGTCACTTCTAAAGAGCATTTAGAGTAATGATTACAAATACCACTGCCGTTTGGAAATGCCAATTGATAAGAGTAGTGATAAATGGGTTAATTTTCGAAAATAGGAAGGTATTACGTTTAGTCTTATCAAACGTCTTTTCCGTATTTCAGGACGGTAAGGTAAAACTATAGAAAATTCCTTCCCTATTTAGAGGAAACCAAGGATTTATGTTTCAATTTTACAATTTACACCGTTATCCTCTCCAATCAATTTATACTCTTACTGAACTAGTGGGTCTTGCGTCTGTTTCGTTGTAATGAAAAAAATAGTCTCACAGAAAGTTTTTCCCTCTTTGGATGATTATTAATTTTTCATCAAAAATAAAAAAAGATAGTATTGATAATAGTTAATATTGTTATTTAATAGTAAGGAACAAATCTTGCCTATTTGGTGCCTGCATAAAAATCCGTATCCTATCCGTTTCACATGCATTTGTGGTTACAAATCATCTTAAAAGTTGATAATTTATTCAGGATTTCAAAAATACTTATAAATAGAAATAAAACAATACTCTACGTATTACAATTTATTTGTATACCTAGATAAACCGATGTATTTTCTAATTGCTTTTTCTGTAACATAAATTAAAAAGTTTACCTTGGTTGGGCAATCAATAAATTCTGGCTTAACATCTTCGGTGGTAACTGTGTCTATCCATTCTTTATATAACTCTTGATTTTCCTCAAGTTCGAGTCTTTTATTTAGATCGCTGAATTCACGTAGAGATGTATCATAGTCGTCGTTATATTTCTGGGGTATTCTTTATTTGTCCAAGAAAAAAAAATATATATATATATAAAGTTTAAACGTATTTACAGAAAAAGTAATAGTTTTTTCTATCGAAAAAATATACATGTTCATGCTTATGAAAATATACTAACCCCTTCCTGTCATTGTCAAGTGAATAACAATCCATTTTGGTCAATTAATAATCAACGAACACTCCAACTGGCAAATAGTGTCAAAAATACCAAAGATTGAGTCTTTTAACGCATGCGCTAATCCTGAGGCTTAATCATCACATTCTCTTATCTCAAGAAAAGGCATTTTCTAAAAATTTCTTTTCTTTCGCTTTATTTTCATATAAATGGTAGGATCGCCCCGTTGGTTGTTACACATATGAACTGTTCATAGATGTTCAACCGCTAAACAATACCTTCCAATTTGATGCACTATACATGTACATGTTTTACATTTACTTAGTGAATTTTTTCTCTAACAAAATAAGTTATGTTAGTTACTAGTAACTGAATAACAGTAGCTACATGTAACTATGAGATGTCAGAGAAGCTAGCTACTAGAATTTGGCTACAAAATGAAAGAAAAGTTGGCAACTAGTAAATAGTTATAGTACTTTACTTTCATCTGCCTTCATTATTTCAAAAATATTTGCCTATCTATTCTAACAAACATTTTATAACAGCCCTCAGCAATTAAGTTACAAACTTTTAATTTAATTCCCATGTACGGCTTTTACATCTACATGCAAAACTATTTGTTCCTGGTAATGCTATCAACAATAATTATTAATCTCAGAGAAATGTAAACTTCATACTAAGTGACTTAATGTTATCTCTGCAATATAGGTTCTCATACCATTATTTCAAAGACGGGCTAAGACTGTCCATTAAATCAATTATATACATGTATTACAATCCTATCTCTTGTTTTCTTCACAAGGACACATACCACGCCTCAGTTAAATTTTATGAGTAGTATCCAAACGAATAAATTACACTATGGTAAACAAACCTGCTTTAAAACTTTAGGGGTTATGAAAAAAATAATCCTACGCCTAAGATGCAAAGTTATATTTATTTGACGTATGGTAAACAACTGTTGCATGTTATCTAATCCAGAAACATCAACTTACCCTTCCCAAAATCGGGAATTAAACGTTTGACTAAATTATCTGTTGCAGTTTTATAGATAATAAAAAGTACATATCTTTGGATTAGACAACGAAGGTATTTAGTTTTAATGGTTTTGACGGTGCTTGCTGGTCTGTAATGCAATATAACTACATTTACATGATGAAATTGGTATTTCTTAATTTTTTTTACAAAGCCAACATTAAACAAACCATGCAATGGTATAATAAAGAGTACCGCCCTTCCAATTTTTTAATTTTCAAACAAAACAGCAACTGATTACACAACATTAATCACCCTCCCCCCAAAGAAAACCCCAACAAAAAAACAAAAAGTAACTAGATGCTGTCATTAGAGAGTAATACCAGTACCAAGTGTTTGCCCCTAAATAAAACTCTCTTGTACCAGTTTTAGTCAAAAAGAAGGCCACATGCAACTTCCGGTACTTTTTAAAAATTAATAATTTTCATAAATGATGAGATCCCATCCCATAATACACATATTGCCTTTAAGTACAATTTAGAGTTGAACTGTTTGCATGTGAATTTTATATTAATCAATTATCTAAACATTCATGTCATAGAAAGCATGGTCTATATAATTAATACAAACAAAATTAAATTGTGCCCCCCCCCGCCCCGGCTGTTGCCTGCTTTAGACTTTTGTGTGCCAATATCATCGTGTGCTGGATTAAGAGAAGAGGCGGGGTGAGGAGTCCAGACCCTTCACCCCTTAAAAATTCATTTATGTAGTAAAATTACCAAAAATAAACATCGGATCACAAATCCCCCCTGCAAACACAACTAGATGCTGTCATCAGACAGTAATACTCTCACCAAGTGTTTGCCTCTAAGTAATACTCTCTTATACCAGTTTTAGTCAAAAAGAAGGTCACATGCAATTTCCGGTACTTTTTAAGAATTATAACTTTCATAAATGATGAGATCACATCCCATAATACACATGTTGCCTTTAAGTACAATTTTTGGTTGAACTGATTGCATATGAATTTTATATTAAACTATAATCTAAACAGTACATGTCACAGAAAGTATGGTCTATATAATTATTACAAACAAAATTAAATTATGGGAGAAAATATAATATTTTATATTTTATTTGTTTCGTTCAATAAGGAGTACATCACAATATGTGGGTGTCCCATACCACCTTAAAGCTGAAAATTGTGCTTTACATGGTTAATTACCTAATAAAATTGTGCATGGGGTTTTAAAGAATAAAGAATGAAAATACATGCAATATGTTACATTAAATGATCTTTGTCTGAAGTAACTTCCACAACACAGGTCTACAGGTTGCATTAGCGGGTACTAGTTTTACCCAGCTCTTTGGTTAGATGGGTTTCACGTAGTGTACATGCATATGTGTATTCGATATGCAGAATAGGATTAATTAACATGAATAAACGTTTCTTTTGTGGTGATCAGCTAAAGGAATTCATATCGTGCTCTGATTGGATTATCATGATGATGTTGACCAATATAGGTAAGTATAATACATGTAGTAGCGCAATATTATGAGACACCGGTATACAAAACAGTTCAGTTTTACTTTCACTTTCTAAAATGTGATCTCCCTTTTTCTAGCATACAGTGCTGCCATCCTGAAAGTTGACAAGGATAGGATAGGATAGGATGCAGGATGCACGATACATGATAGAAATATAAAAGTTAAGTTCTATCCTATCCTATACTATCCTATCCTGCATCATGTAGCCAATCAGATTCGAGTATAAATTTCAGAGTGATTTTGCGAAACGAAAATTAACGTAACAACGCATTTACAATGTCGGGTAACTAGAATTACCAAAATGCCCGTGATTTACCGAAATGCCCGTTGAAAACACCGAAATCCCATCAAAAATACGAAATACCCCGTTTAATTATAATTAAAGAAATTTGCTGATGAATCATACTATCGGAAACACATGACGCTGATTTTTAATGGTTAAATGCGGCATCAAGTTTATTTATATCCGAAAGCTGCATATACTGACGACTTTTCTTTGATTTAGTATCTGCGATTTTCGATGCTATGTGTGAGGTTAAAAATGATATAGTTTTAAAACTGTTGACTAAAGAGACAATCATTAGAGACATCGTTTAGTGTTAGACTATCGGAAACCCATGACGCCAGGATAACATTATTCTAATTTTTATTATAAAACTTCCAAAAATAGGATAAAAATGTTTGAAAATAGTAGGTAATAATACATCTCTAAGTATAAAAGATCCAAAAATAAAATAAAATCTCTATAATAATACACAGACCGAAACGACTTAGGGCCGGAACTCCTAGGGTCATGTCTAGGGCCGAAGGGGGGAAAAGGCCGAAACGTCTAGAAATCATCACGAGCATTTCGGTAATTCTATGTACCGTACAATGTCAATTTAATTTGTTTTACAAGTTAAAACATTTAAGAATGATTATTATTGTATCATATTAACAAAACCGTGCTGAAGATTGCTCAACGCTAGTCGGCGCTACAAGTTTGTCAGTTCGTGCCTAAGTTTGGAGTTCGGTAGCTAACTATAAATGCGTATAAATCTATATTTTTAAAATATTTCCGAATGATTTAACTACAAATGCAATCGTTTTAATGATCCCTAAAGAAGTTGTAATGTCCAGATCGTGCTTTTCACATTTATCATCATCGTTAGATATACATAACTAGTGAGAATGAAGGCATGCTGCAGCCTTTTTTCCCCATTAAATCCCCTACCTCATCATCATACACCAGTAATAGACAGAGAGTTAATGAGCGTAAATTTCTTTTATTTTGCTTATTCTTTTTTGTCAAGAGATATGTGGTATGTCAAGATTTATGATTCATGAAAATTTGTGCATTTTAATCCCGATTGTTAACATACATGTATAATTATATATAAAAAATACATGTGATATTATATTAGGGATCATGCAATCAATTGCAGAATTGCCATTCGGTTATTTATAACTCATTTTGACTGATTAATTTGTTAATCATTTTGAAAATATAGACATTTCTAAATACATGTATAACATATTATCAATATTTTTTTAAGATTGATTTTGTAATTATTAACAACTTATTTAGGGTCTCACTCTGCAGATGCCCTATAGTGATCATTCCGTTCAATTCTGTTGATCATGTCAAGACACATTTAAGACAAATTGGCCCCTGCCCCTTGCAAAATTGGGTCATTCCCCCTCCTCCCCCAGGAGTTGTTTTTAACCCCCTCCTCTGAAATGGGAAATGATAATACATTTTAATAACTGTTGAGATTACCCCTAAACCATAGTCATTCTTGCTCAATGTGTCATTGCACATCAGTTGGTACATTTATATAGGTTATGCACCCTTTGAGACGCCCAGTGACTTTCCAGAGTTGGAATTTATCAAGTAATCTATCTTATTCATATGTAGTGTAATTCCTAGCCCTAGCCAAATGATGACCCTGCTTTGTTTTTTACAGCAAGGTTTTTGTTAAATGACTTTATAATTTCAACAATTATGTACAACATTTTGTTTATCTTTAAGATTAAAGAACAATTTCCAAAATCTCTTTATGTACATCTGACATCATACAGAAAAATAAAAATCAAGAAATGATTTTGCTACTGTAAAAATTGTGAGAACCTCCCCCCCCCCCCCCCCGAAAAAAAATCCATGAATAGTCGAATATTTTTAAAATATCCTCAAAATCATCGAAATACCCACTCCTAAACCATATATATTTTTGTTTCTTTCTTTCAAGGCAAATCTTTTTATGGTATTAGTAGGTCATGGCCTCTGGGGGGGGGGTCACCCTAACCCCACCTAACCCTCCCAAATTCAGAAATGATCAAATAACTTGAAAAAAATGCTTGTGATCCCCATTCCTGAAGCATATATATTCTTCCTCCTTATGCATCTTATGGTACATTATTTCAATCACAAGAGATAAGAGGAGGTCCAGGAATTAGGTTTTTTATGGGACGGAACATCATTTTGCAGATACTGACCCTCAGAATCAAATTTATATTTCTAAAACCTTATAGCATATCTATAGCTCAGCCCCTGCTATAGATTATGGGGCTATTTATCAAATCATGAGAGGAGTTCTGGGAAGTAGATTTTTTCAGGAGTGATAAACGTCAATTTTCTGCTATTATTTGACTTCCAGGATGAAATTTAAATTTTTAAAACCTTATTGAACATCTATACGACAGCCCCTATCATATGTCATAAAATTACATAGCTACTGCATAAATTGTAAGAGGAGGTCTTGGAAACATATTTTAAAAAAAAAAACGTCATTTTTTGATGCCCAAAGACCCCCGTGATAAAAACAAAAATTCTGAAACATGGTTACACATCAACATGACACCCCGAATCATATTCTAGTAGACCATGTGGCTACTGCCAAAAAAAAAATGACGTTTTTTGAAACCAGACTTTTTGTAAAAAAAAAAAAGAAGTCATTTTTCAGCCATTTAATGACCCCCAGGACAAAATTAAAAATTCCGAAACCTTATTGCGCATCTATAGGACACCCCAAAACATATTCCAAGAGATGATTTGTTTACTGTTGAAGATGTAAAAGGAGTTCGAGGAAGCAGGTTTTTTGTGAAAAAAACGTCATTTTTACCTATTATTTGACCCCCAGGACTACCAAAGAATTTTTGAAAACTTTTTACAAAACAACATGACCCCCAAATTTAACTCTATGAGTTCAGTGTGCTGGTTTATAAGATGTAAGAGCAGTTTGAGAAAGTAAAACGTGACAGACGGACGGACGGAACAGGATATCAACAATATACCCGAACTTTTTTTAGAAAGTGCGGGTATAATTAAAATGATAAATAGCGCTGTCCTATTAAGTTCTAGATAACTATTAACATCCAACACACCTTACATACATACAAGCAATAAAAACTGCTCCATTAATTTCAATGCAGCCTACGGTTATCCCTATAAAGCATTTTCAAAATAACACTGTTACATTTGATTCAACAGAGACTATATCAAATAAGAACAATTGTATTGCAATAAATAACAAGTCATTCTTCTATCAACGCCAAAAACAACATTTTACCAAATATTTTTATAAAAATTTCAATAATTTAGTACAGCAACGATATATTTTAATTAAATATTTTGCTGCACTAACCACTGCAGCGTCAACTTTGAAACACAATTAAACCACATCAATTAATGTGTCTGAAAACGCTGTCCTTTATTATAATTACTTATAACTTTCTTCCTTGATTACAGAACTTAGTTTTAAGGTTAATTCCAGGAACGCATACGGTTAAAAGAATGAGTGACCATAGACTGTTGAAATTCTTTTAAAGATATATTGTAAACAATAACAGAGGTCGAGTTGACAAATGGAAACTCTTGAAACTAAAGGTTAAAGATTTATATACATGTTCTCAAAAATAAATGTCAGACTATAAGTGACAATATGAAGTTGATTAAAACAAATCGACGATCTAAATCTTAAAAAGATAGTTTTTGAGTCAAATCTGTCAATATAATGTACTTTTCGATCTATTACGACAAATAATGAATGTTCTAAATTTTGGCTTCTCTCAGAGAAATATCTAAATTACAAGAATTTTATTTTGGAAAATTCGTGCTCTAATTCAGTAAATTCTACGATGGGGGGGGGGGGGGGTTACCTTTGTTGAGTCAAGAATATTTTGTGTCGTAAATGTTATTTTTACCCTGATATGTGTCTTATGTCAAACGGATCAAAACTATATTTATCTTGAAAATAGTTGATATTGCTTAACAATTTAGATCTACGCTTTTCCATATCATTCATCGCAATTTGTAATAACCCTATTGTCAAGTTTCGATGATGTCATAGTTGCTGGAGTTTGATCAGTAGAGATTTCAATTCAGAATTGCATTGTTGTTGTTAGTTTCGTTGTAATTCGTAACCTTCATCATCAACTGAGAGCAAAGGTATTGCAAATTGTAGTTTTATGGTTTAAGATGATACTTTGTTGGTTTTGCTCGAAGTATTTATCTTAACGGAGTTGACCGGAATCCTTAAATGCAGTTCTGCATATTAGTTAGTTCATAGAGTTATTTTTTGAAATATTTTCATAACAAATGCCTTTATCGCCATTATTTTCTATTGAAATGGCGTTGATACATTCTAAAATTCCAAGGATGCTAATATTAAAAGGCAATATTATGCAATTGTTGTAAAAATGGCTGAAGTACTATCAAATGGTGAGTTTATTGTAAATGGGTTTGCTGTGCTTGTTGTAAAATGGGAAATATTTGTGTTAATCATATTGGAGTTGTCGTTTGTTTGTTGCTAGGTTGTACTGGGTGTTGTAGATGGAATAAGCGTTGATATTGTACTTCGTGATGAAGTTGTTGTTTTTCATTATCAATATTGGTTAAGACTTTTTTTAAAAATTTTATTTTTAAATGATGACCTTCACAACCTTTTATTACAAACCTCATGGTAGAAGTATTTCGATGAACAATTCCTTCATATGGCAATGTAACATTTCTTTTGGAATCTCTTTAATTTTCTTACATATAATATACATGCAGATATAGCTATATGATAACTATGTTGTAAGAGTGGTTTTTGTTTAAGTTAGAGAGGGA
The DNA here is from genome assembly GCA_033439105.1 of Magallana nippona. Classification (NCBI taxonomy): domain Eukaryota; kingdom Metazoa; phylum Mollusca; class Bivalvia; order Ostreida; family Ostreidae; genus Magallana; species Magallana nippona. Next base: position 27,928,109 of record CM065920.1, on the reverse strand, counting down.
AAAGACAGAAAACATTGAATGAAATAATATGCATATACACAACAAACAAAAGAGAAAAAATGCAACAAAAACAAGACAAAATGAATAAGAATAAAAAAAATAACATGCACACTCAATTATAAATGAGAATTCAATGTATAGAACTTTTTAAATATGCAGGTGACACTCGATGGCTCGAACTTCGATCTCTCGAAGTTTTTGATCTCTCGAAGTGAATTCACGGTCCCGATTTTTTTCTCTATATAACTAAGCAAATTTACTATTGATCTCTCGAACTCCGATCTCTCGAAGTTCTTGATCTCTCGAAGTGAAACCTTGGTCCCGTTATACATATTTCTTTGTTTTTCACTCTTGATAACTCGAAGTGGTGGCTGTATACACACGCGACCGATCAAGCGTATAATTAGCTCCTGGATGATCGAGTGAACACCTGGGACTAGCGTGATAGTCTTAATTGGTTGATTACGTAAGTGACACTACCCCTTGCTTCCTTCAACGGGTGGATAGGTAATTTGTAACTGTTCTATTAATTTCAACAACTTGTGAAATTAACGGTAAATTAAACCTCTCTTCATTTTAAATATTTTGTGATTAAGAAAACATAAAATAGTTTTTTAAAGTTAAAAAAATAACACAGTAAACACACAACTAAGTTTTGTATTGTTGAAATTGAAGTAAGGTAGCAGAAAATACGAATGAAACCAGCGATTCTACTATTGACAAACATATACAAATATATATATATATATATATATATATATATATATATATATATATATATATATATATATATATATGCACATGTACATGCTAAGTATAATATATATATAAGTAAGAAAAGGGTAGGGAAAGAAAGAGCTGATGGGGCAATTGGTAATTGTTGATATGCAGTATAACTGTTCATTAGGGTTAGAATATGTTAAAAAAATAATTGAATTAAAGAAAATCATACATTTTGTTGACAGGTAGGAGAGGATATGATAAAAATTTGCTATCTTCTTTCAATTATATTATCCCAGTGTCTCTTAAATTCATCAAATTCTCATTTCTTTAAAAGTAAGTATTTTCCACATAATCAGCCTTTTTTCAATTTTCATTTTTATTTCCAACACATTTTAAGTTGGAATGTTTTGAATTTACAAGTAAAAACATACTGCTTTACAATATAGCTTAGCATGTTTTATACTCTATACATATTGTAGTTTTTATATTTACCAAAAAGTATGCTTTGCTTATCGAACTTTTAAGACAGCCTGTAATTCCTTATATATAACTATTCAATGTCACTCCATAGTTCTGACAATCGGGCATTCTATGAATAGATGACTGATTGTTTCAGATTCTTGGAGCATTTAGTATAGTCAATAAGTTTAGGTTTACGTTAATAATTATTTTTTGGTAGTATCCTGTGTAAAATTTTTAATTGTAACCAATGAAATTTTGATTCTTTTGTTTTCTTAAAAGGCAGTTCATATATTTTATACCAATCATTCTCGTAAAATATAATATAATTCTCTCTCCATTTATGGATTTGTTTTGAACCCTCTTTTCCCTTATCAAAATGTTAGACATATCCTTAAATCCTTTTTGGGAGTTGATTTTAATCAACTCTCCTATGCAGTTACTCTAGCAATCCGGACTTGAAACAGTGCTTAGACCTAAGCGCAAATCATCACCACTGACAAAACTTAGTTCTTAAAAATAATTGATAAATTCGATGTAATGTACTTTTCAAGGAAACTTATTTATAAATACCTTGAAAATTGTAAGATTTTAAATGGTACGATCAATTTGGTATTTTTATAGTCGTATGTATTCCTACGCCAGAGTTCAAAATAGTTTTGTTTAACCCGACGCTCGGCTGTCTCCGTAAATCTCCAAGCAGAGAGTCTCTCTTGCTTGTCGGAGATTAACGACGATAGCCGAGTGTCTGGTTGAACGAGACTATATTATATGATAATTAAATAATATAATTATAATATTATATTGCTTGGATCGATACAATTTTCCAGATATATATCGATTACTGATACATAGTTTGATGGAATTAATTTTATCTTAAATATCACAAAACATGATTCATATCGAAATTCTTGTCGGAAAAGTACGAGAATTCATATTAAAAAAATGTGCGTAATTCAAATAAAGATTAGAAACTACTTTCCATGCAAAATTACATATCGTTGATTTTAAAATAAATAATAATCGATAAAATCAACTCCCGTCAGTACTTTAGTACTTTGATTGGTATAAGACTTAGTGTTGTTGAGCATTTTGCTGCAGGAGATGTTGTGATTGGGGTTGATGATACTGGTGTACTGATTGCAAATTATATTGAACTTGATGAAATACTAGGAACATGTATTGCACATTGTGTTATGATTAATGTGGTGGTTGATGTTGTATTTATTGTTGTTTATATTCTTGTTTATATCGACGTTAAATGAAATTTCACTTATTTAAGTTAGGTTTTGTAGTAATTCTTTGCATTGAAGTTGTAGTGGTTGTTGGCGTTGTTCGGTTTTAAGCGGTATATTAGTTTTCGTTGAAATGGTTATTGGCGTTATTGTTGTTGTTGGTGTTGTTGTTTTTTGTACTTGTTGTTGGTGTTCTAGATGTGGTAGTTGTTGGTGTTTTTGTGGTTGTTGGCGTTGTAATAGTTGTTACTTTTCAAGGAGTTGTTGGTGCTGTCGTTGTAGTGGCTGTTGGCGTTGTAGTGATTGTTGGCTTTGTAGAAGTTGGCTTTTTAGCATTTGTGGTTGACGGCGTTGTCCTAGTTGCTTGCCTTGTAAAAGTTTTTTTTGCATTTTAGTGGTTTTTGGCTTTGTTGTGGTTATTGACTTTGGAGTAGTTGTTGCAATTGTTGTTGTAGTAGTTTTTTGCATTGTCATAGTTGTTTGTGCTGTAGTTGCAGTGGTTGTTGGAGTTATTGTTGTTGCTGGCATTGTAGAGGTTGTTGCTTTTGTAGTAGTTGATTGCGTTGAAGTTGTTGTTGAGGTTGAAGTAGCTGTTGTGGTTGTCAGCGTCGTCCAGGGTGTTTGCTTTGTGGAAGTTATTGGCATTTTAGTTAGGGTGGCTGTTGGCTTTGTACTAGTTATTGTTGTTGCATTTGTAGTATTTTTTGGAATTGTTGAGGTTGTTGACGTTGTAGTGGTTGTTGCTTTATTAGTAATTGATGGCTTTGTAGTTGTAGTGGAGTTTGGTGTGGTAGTGGTTGTTGCTTTTGTAGCAGTTTTTTGCGTTGTAGATGTAGTAGTAGTTGGCATTGTTGGCATTGTTGCTTTTGTAGTAGTTGATGGCGTAGCAGTTGTAACGAATGCTGGCGTTGTAATGGTTGTTGACTTTGTAGTAGTTGTAACCATTGTTGTTGAGTCAGATGTTGGCGTTGTTGCCTTTGATGCTGTTGTATTGGTTGTTGCTTTGGTAGTAGTTAATGGCGTTTTAGCTGTAGTGCTTGTTGGTTTTGTGGTGGTTGTTGGCATTTTAGTGTTTGTTGGCTTTGTAGAAGATGTTTGTGTTGTACTTGTTGTGGTTGTTGATTTTGTAGCAGGCGTTGTCGTTGTAGTTGAATTGATTGTTGGATTTGTAGTGGTCGTAAGCTTTGTAATAGTTGTTGGCGTTGTAGTTGTAGAACGTTGTGGCCTTTTTATGGTTGTTGGTCCTGAAGTGGTTGTTTCTTTTGTAGTAGTTGTTGGTGTTGTTGTGGTCGTTGGTGTTGTAGTTGATGGTGGCATTGAAGTAGCTGTTGCTTTTGCTGTAGTTGTTGACGTTGTTGTTGTAGAAGATTTTGGCGTTATTGTGTTTGCTAGCATTGTTTTTTTCATTGGTTTTGTTGTAGTTGTTTTTGTTATAATTGTAGTTGTTGTTGGCGATGTTGTGGTCACTTGCATTGTAGTAGGTATTGATTTGAAAGGAACACTATTTACGTTGTAGTTAAAGTGGTTGTTGGCGTTGTTTTGGTTGTTGGCTTTTTAGAAGTGTTTGGCGTTGTTGTGGTCGTTGCTTTTATAGTACATGTAGTTGTTGGCGTTGTAGTAATTGGTGACCTTGTAGTTGTTTGTGTTGTTGTAGTTGTTTGAGTTGTAGTTTTAGTAGTTGTTGGTGTTTTTGTGGTTGTTAATGTTGTAGTTGTTGTTGCTTTTGAAGGAGTCGTTGTCGTTGTAGTTGTAGGTATTGTTTGTGTTGTTGTGGTGTTTGGTGATGCAGTTGCTTTAGAAGGAGTTGTTGTCGATGTAGTTGTAGGTATTGTTGGCGGTTTTGTGGTTGTTGGCGTTGTAGTTGTTGTTGCTTTTGAAGGAGTTGTTGGCATTGTAGTTGTAGGTGTTGTTGGCGTTGTAGTTGTTGTGATCGTTGGAGATTTCCTGGTTGTAAGCTTTTTAGATGTTGTTGTCATTTTATTTGTAGTAGATGCTGGCGTTTCAGTGGTTGTTGGGGTTATAGTAGTCGTTGGCTTTGTTCTTGCAGTAGTTGTTGGTGTTGTTGTGGTTGTTGGTGCTGTTGTGATTGCTGCTTTTGTTGTAGTTTTTGGATTTGTAGTTGTTGATTTCTTAGTGGTTTTTGGCTTTGAAGTAGTTGTTGGCAATATTGTAGTTGTTAATGTTGTAGTAAGTGTTGGTATTGTTGTTGTAGTAGAAGTTTTTGGCGTTGGTTTGGTTGTTGGTGCTGTAGTTTCTTTCGTTATAGTTTTTGACATTGTAGTTGTAGTGGTTGTTGCTTTTTTAGAAGTTAATGGCGTTGTAGCTGTAGAAGTTGTTGGCGATGTTGTAGTCGTTGGTATTGAAGTAGTTGTTAATTTTGTAGTAGTTGTTGGTGTTGAAGTTTTAATAATTGTTGACAATGATGTGGTTTTTGGTGTTAATATAGTTGTTGACCTTGTAGAAACTTTTGTCGTTGTTATGGTTGTTGGCGTTATTGTAGTTGTTGACATTGTAGAAGTTGTAGGCGTTGTAGCTGTTGTGGTTGTCGGTTTTGTCATGGTTGTTAGTTTTGTAGAAGTCGATGACATTTTTGTTGGAGTGGTGTTTGTTGTGTTGTTGCTTGTTGTTGGCTTTGTAGTTGTTGTGGGTGTTGTAGTTGAAGTAGTTTTCGTGGTTGTTGGCTTTGTAGTAGATTTTGCTTGTATAGTAGTTGGAGTTTTTGTTGTTGCTGTTTTTAAAGTAGCTGTAGTAGCTTTTACTTGTTTAGTAGTTGTTGGCGTTGTTGCTGTTTTTGAAGTATTTGAAGTAGTTGTATCTGTAGTAGTTGTTGTGGTTGTTGGTGTTGCTGTATATTTTGCTTTTGGAAGAGTTGTTGGCATTGTAGTTGTAGTGATTGTTGGTTTTGTATTGGTTATTGGCGTTCTAGAAATTGTTGGTGTTGTTGTGGTTATTGCTATTGAAAGAGTTGTTGGCGTTGGTGTGGTTATTGGCATTGCTGTAGTTTTTGCTTTTGAAGGAGTTGCTGGCGTTGTAGTTGTACTGGTTGTTGGTTGTGTAGTAGTTGTTGGAGTTTTAGTATTTATTGGCGTTGTAACTGAAGTAGTTCTTGACGTTGTTGTGTTTCTTTGTGTTGTAGTTGTTTTTTCTTTTGAAAGAGTTTTTGTCGTTGTAGTTTTAGTGGTTGACGGTATTGTAGCAGTTGTTGGTTTGTTGGAATTTGTTGGCATTTTAATTGTTGTGGTTGTATTTGTTGTTGTTGTTGGCATTGTACAAGATGTTGGCATTGCTGTTTTTGTACTTGATTGTGATGTAATAATTTTTGGCGTTGTAGTTGTAGTTGATGTTTGCTTTGTACTGGTCTTTGAATTTGAAGTAGTTGAAGATGTAGTTGTTGGTGTTTTTGTAATTTGTGGTGTTTTAGTGGTTGTTTCTTTTTTAGTACTTGATGACTTTTTAGTTGTAGTAATTGTTGGCGTTGTTGCGGTTAATGGCTTTGTTATTGTTGGTGGTGTTGTAGTGGTTGTTGGTGTTATAGTTTGTGTGGTTTTTGTCGATGTTGTTTTAGCTTGAGTTGTAGTTGTACGGGTTGTTGGTGTTGTAGAAGTTGTTGGCTTATTAGTAGTTGATGCGATTGTAGTTGTAAAAGCTTTTGTTGTGGTTGCTGGTTTTTTAGTTGGTGTTAGGTTTGTAGTAGATGCTAGCGTTGTTGTTGTTGTGATTGAAGGTGTTGTAGTTGCTGTTACTTTTGTAGTAGTTGTTGGGGTTTTTGTGCTTGTCGGCGTTTTAGTGATTATTGCTTTTGTAGTAGTTGATGACGTCATAGTTTTAGTAGCTGTTGGTTTTGCAGCCGTTGTTGTTTTTGAAGTAGTTATGGCTTTTGTACTAGTTGATGGTGTTGAAGTTGTAGTGGTTGTTGCTTTTGCTCTTGGTGTTGAAGTTGTTGTTAGCTTTTTAGTAGTTGTTGGCATTGTTGTAGTAGTAGTTTTTTGCGTTGTAAGTGTAGTAGTTGTTGGCGTTGTTGTGGTTTTTTGCGTTGAGGTAATGGCTGTTTTTAAAGGAGTTGTAGTGGATGCTGACATTTTAGTGATTGTTGTCGTGTTAGTATTTGTTGGCTTTATAGAAGTTGTTGCTGGTATTTTTGTTGCTTTTGAAGTAGCTGGTGACGTTGTAGCAGTATTAGTTGTGGACATTGTAGTTGTAGTTGGATTTGTAGTGGTTGCTGGCATTGTAGTTGTAGGTGTTGTTGTGGTTGTTGGCGTTGTAGTTGTTGTTGCTTTTGAAAGAGTTGTTGCTGCATTAGTTGCAAGTGTTGATGGCATTGTTGTGGTTGTTGGCTCTGTAGAAATTGTTGGTGTTGTAAATGTTGTGATTGCATGCGTTGTCCTGGTTGTTGGTTTTGTACAATCTGTTGGCATTTTATTTGTAGTGGTTGTTGGGTTTGCTGTGTTTATTGACCTTGTAGAAGTTGATTTAGTAGAGGTTGGTGGCATTTTTGTTGAAATGGTAGTTGGCGGTGTAAATGTTCTTCGCTTTGTAGAAGTTATTGGAGATGCAGTTGTAGTAATTTTTGGCATTGTTGAGGTTGTTGACGTGGTAGTGGTTGTTGCTTTATTTGTAATTGCTGGCCTTGTAGTTGTAGGGGTTGTTGGCTTTGTAGTAGATTTTGCTTTTGTAGTAGTTGTTGGTGTTGTTGTGGTAGTAGTTGTTTGCAATAATGTGGTTGATAGCATTGGATTTGTTGTGGATTTTGAAGGAGTTGTTGATGCTGTAGTAGCAGTGGTTGTTGGCGTTTTAGTAGTTGTTAGCTTTGAAGTAGTTGTTGGCATTGTTGATGTTGTATTCTTTGACGTTGTGGTATTCGTTGGTGCTGTAGTGGTTGTTACTTTTGTAATAGCTTTAGGCCTTGTAGTTGTCGTGGGTGTTGACTTTGAAGTAGTTGCCGGCGTTTTAGTTGTAGTAGTTATTGGCGTTTTTGTAATGGTTGGCGTTGTAGTGACTGTTTGGTGTTCAGAAGGTAATTCTTTTGTAGTTGTAGTAGTAAGTGGCATTGTTCTGGTTGTTGGCATTGTAGTGGTTGTTGGCTTTGTAATAGCTAATGGTCTTGTAATTGTAGTTGATAGTTGCGTTGGGGTGGTTGTTGACTTTGTAGTAGTTTTTGGTATTTTTGTTGAGGAAGTTGTTTTTGGCATTGTTGTTTTCGTTGTGGTTTTTGTGGTTATAGCTTTTGTAGTAGTTGATGGCCTTGTAGTTGTAGTGATTGTTGGTTTTGAATTGATTGTTTGCGTTTTAGTAGTTGTTGGCTTTAAAGTAGTTGTTGTCGTTATAGTTGAAGTCGTTGTTGGCTTTGTTGTAGTTGTTGTCGTTGTAGTTGAAGTTGTTGTTGGCTTTGTTGTTGTAGTAGTTGTTAGTGTTGTTGTGGTTGTTGGCATTATATTGGTTGTTTCTTTTTTAGTTGTTGCTGGTGTTGTTGTTGCTGTTGGCTGTGAAGTTGTTTTTACTTTTGTAGTAGTTGTATGTGTTGTTTTTGTAGCAGTTGATGGTGTAGTAATTTTATCGGGTGTTGACTTTGGAGTACTTGTTGACGTTGTAGTTGAAGTATCTATAGACGTTTTTGTAATGATTGGCGTTGTAGTGGTTGTTTGTTTTTTAGTAGGTGTTGGCGTAGTTGTAGTAGTCATTGTAGTTGTTCTGGTTGTTGGCATTATAATGGTTGTTGGTTTTTTAGCAGTTGATGGTGTTGTTGTAGTTGATGCTGGCCTTGGGTTAATTGTTGACTTTGTAGAAGCTGTTGTCGTTGTAGTTGTAGAAGTTGTTGTGGTTGTTGGCGTTGTAGTTGTTGTTGGCTTTGAAGATGTTTTTACTTTGGTAGTAGTTGTTGGCTTTGTTTTTGTAGTAGTTGTCGGAGTTATTGTTGTAGAAGATGTTAGCCTTGTTGTGGTTGTTAGTGTTGTTGTAATTGTTGGCGTTGTTATGGTCGCTAGTGTTGTTGTGGTTGTTGGTGTTGTCATGGTTGTTAGTTTTGTAAAAGTCGATGAAATTTTTGTCGGAGTGGTTGTTGGCTTTGTAGTTGTTGTTGGCTTTGTAGTTGTTGATGGCGTTTTACTTGTAGTAGTTGTTGTGGTTGTTGGTTTTGTGGTTGCATTTGCTTGTATAGTAGTTGTTGTTGTTTTTGAAGTAGCTGTAGTAGTTGTACTTGTAGTAGTTTTTGGCGTTGTTTTGGTTGTTGGTGTTGCTGTATAATTTGCTTTTGTAAATGTTGTTGGCATTATAGTTGTAGTCTTTCTTTGTTTTGCATTGTTTATTGGCGTTATAGAAATTGTTGGTGTTGTTGTGGTTATTGCCTTTGAAAGAGTTGTTGGCGTTGCTATGGTTGTTGGGGTTGCGTTTGTTTTTGCTTTTGAAAAAAGAGTTGATGTCATTGTAGTTGTAGTAGTTGTTGGCTTTGGAGTGGATGTTGACATTGTAGTAGTTGTTGCTTTTGTACTTGTTGATAGTGTTGTGGGTGTAGTGGTTGTTAGCTTTATTGTAGTTTTTGGCGCTGCAGTTGTAGTAGTTGTTAGCGTTGTAATGGTGAGTGTTATTGTGGCTGATGCTTTTGCATTAGTTTTTTGTGTTGTTAGTTTGGTAGTTGTTGGCGTTGTGGTAGTTTTTAGCGTTGAAGTAATGGTTGGTTTTGCAGGAGTTATGGTGGTTGTTGTCGTTGAAGTGTTTGTTGGCTTTGTAGAAGTTGTTGCTTTTGAAGTAGCTGTTGACTTTGCAGTTGTAGTAGTTGTTTTTGGCATTGTTGTCGTTTTTGTGGTTGTTGCTTTTTTAGTATTTGATGGCGTTGTAGTTGTAGTGGCTGTTGGATTTGTATTGATTGTTGGCTTTTTAAGGGTTGTGGGCTTGAAAGTAGTTGTTGTCGTTATAGTTGAAGTGCTTGTTGGCTTTGTAGTAGTTGTTGGCGTTGTAGTTGTTGGTTTTGTGGTTGTTTGCGTTATATTGGTTGTTTCTTTTTCAGTAGATGTTGTTGTTGACTTTGAAGTTGTTTTTACTTTTGTAGTAGTTGTTGGCATTGTTTTTGTATTGGGTGATGACCTTGGAGTAGTCGTTGACGTTGTAGTTGAAGTAGCTCTTGGCGTTTTTGTAGTGGTTGTCGTTGTAGTGGTTGTTTGTGTTTTAGTAGGTGTTGGCATTGTAGTAGTCGGTGGTGTTGTTGTGGTTGTTGGTGTTGTAGTTGTTGTTGACTTTGAAGTTGTTTTTACTTTTGTAGTAGTTTTTGGCGTTGTTTTTGGTGTAGTTGTGGGCGTTTTTGTTGTAGCAGTTGTTGATGTTGTGATATTCGTTGATTCTGTAGTTGTATTTGTTTTTGTGATAGTTTTTGGCGATTTAGTTGTAGTTAATGTTGACTTTGAAAATGTTGTTGACGTTGTAGTTGCAGTAGCTATTGACTTTTTTGTAAAAGTTGGCGTTGTATTGGTCGTTAGTTCTTTAGTAGGTGATGGCGTTTTAGTTGTAGTAGTCGGTGGTGCTGTTCTGGTTGTTGGCGTTGTAGTGGTTGTTGGCTTTGTAGTAGCTGATGATGTTGTAGTTGTAGTTGATGCTGACGTTTGGGTGGTTGTTGACTTTGTAGTAGTTGTTGGTATTTTTGTTGAAGAAGTTTTTGTTGGCATTGTTGTGCTTGTTGCCGTTTTTGTGGTTGTTGCTTTTGTAGTAGTTGATAGCGTTGTAGTTGTAATGGTTGTTGGCGGTTTAGTGGTTGTTGGCTTTGAAGTATATGTTCTCCTTGTAATTGAAGTGGTTGTTGGCTTTGTAGTAGTTGTTGGTGTTGTTGTGGTTGTTTGTGTTGTAGTTGTTGTTGGTTTTGAAGTTGTTTTTAGTCTTATAGTAGTTGTTGGTGTTGTTTTTGTACTAATCTTTGGCGTTGTTGTTGTAGTAGTTGTTGACGTTGTTGTGGTTGTTGGCGTTGCAGTGGTTGTTTGTGTTGTTGTGGTCGTATGTGCTGTTTCGGTTGTTGGTTTTGTAGTAATTGTTTGTATTAGTGTTGTTGTTGGAGTTGTTGTGGTAGTTGTTTTTGGTGTTGTAGAGGTTGTATATGTTATTGTTGTTATTTGCCTTGTATTGATTGTTGGCGTTGTAGCTGTTGTTTGTGTTGTAGTGGTTCTTGACTTTTCAGTCGATGTCGGAATTCTATATGTTGGCTTTGTAATGTTTGTTTGGGTTGTTGGGATTGTAGTTGTCATAGATATTGTCGTGGCCGTGGTCAAAGTGGAAGGATGTTTTGAAATGTTTATTTTTGAAAATGACAAACTATTCGCGTTCACAGGAAGGTTTTCCAAATACCAGATCCCAGTGACATTCCGCATTGCTTTTTTAACGACTGTCGTCAGAGACTGGTTCGTGATTTCTCTGTTTTGAGTCTCCATAAATAGGAGAAAACTAACTATTATACTTCCTCTCCTAAAATAAACAAAGTTTAGCAAATTAAGTAACTGAAATATGAAGGTTCCTTTATCTTGAAGATACTCATTTTACGTCTCTATTACCGGAGATCAGTTACATAACACTTCCGCGTCCATTGGAATTCTGCTTGAAGACCATTTTCCATCTTCAAAGAAACATAAAAAGAGATAACATTTATGTAATAATTATACATGTAATTCATTTACAGGAATGTTTGCAAATAAACTAACTTTCATACATGTAATGATAATACACTTTCACAACTATTTATCTAATTATCAATATACATACCATTGCAGAAAAGTCTGTTGCAAATGTCTTGTACGTGTCAGACATTTTATTGTGTAAATCCACAGTGAAATTTTGAAGAACACTAATTTCTCCCTCAATCATAGCTAAAATAAAATGACGTTTTCATTGTTACATAAAATAATTCTTATTCTGACATGAAACGTTATCCCTTATACGACTAAATGATCAATGCCATTCTCTGCATCTTATTTTATATATGGTCCAATCTTTCCGTTTCTGTAACCTTTAGCTTTTTATTTCGGAATTCGTCAACACCTGAATTCATTAACTAGAACAAATAATTTCCCAGTTTTCTGTTTAAAATGCAACTGATTAAAGATAAAAAAAAAAGTTTACAAGGATTTTACATTGCACTTACTTAGGTGTCATGTTCAGAAAATTTGAAAAAGCAGAAAGAGCACGAAAGGTGATAAAGATTTTGCGGCTTTTACAATTTGATTAACATCGTTCATCTAGATAAAGTGCATGTATCTATCACTAGTACTCAAAAATGACTTATGCAAAACCCCTTAGAGACCTAAAGCAGAATTTACAGTTCAATGTAGTTTAATATTAAAGTATGTCCCAAATACATGTATGCTAACGAATGACAAAAAGAAGACCCATAATTATGCAAAATCACAAAAAAGAGATGCAAGCTTTTACTCTTTACGAGTTTTAAAACTAACATAAATCCAAGAAGAATGAATTGCAATGGTGACTCGTCGATTATCACTCATTGCAAATTTTTGAAGAACAAGCAAAATTTGTGGATGCAATGACATGGTCATCAAAATAAAAAGCTTGGATTTCCAAGTCATTTGTTGTCAGAAAAAATCAATTATTTTGAGATATGAACAATGTTTAAACATTGAAATTATCGGTTTTTTAATTGTCTAAAACTAATAGAATGGAACAACCTATTTTCTCATGCAAGGTCATTGGGTCAATATATATTCTCATTAATGAATAAAAACAATATGAATATGTAACATATGTATACATGAACTCTGTATGCAATTAGTATAATTAATCTAAAATTAAAATGATTGATATTTTCAAAAATTGCCTCTAGACACAAGTAGATGTTTAAACATACACTATGAAATCAATATCATCATTTACACCAAGCTTCTACGTTTAAGATTGATGCTTTATGATTTTTAATCCAAACGGAATGTGAAAAAAAGAAATACTTACCAAACATATGGGGTAGTTCTAGAAAATAATGTAAGAGTGTTTAATATATATTTATATTCATAACAGAATGAAATATAAAACCATTAAATACAACGCATTTGCTTTGAAAGAGATATTTTCAGACTTTCTTGTGGAGTCTGGATTTTCAACAAACCCTGCATGTTTCTGGAGACACAAGTGCAACTCCTAAAAGCAAATCACGTACTTTGCATTGCATCGTCAAAGTACCATGAAAAGCTGTAAATATTTTTATTACTCCTGTACCCACATGATATTGGAAGTGTTTTCTCTTTTGTAAGCTTCCTACCTCGTGGTATTTGTATTCTGCACATTGCTTCACTTTGTACATAAATTGTTCTCAATAGTTGGTGCTTATGACGAGATGTTATTCAATATGAGTAAACATTTAGAGTATTTCAGAAAGAGTTGCTGACCAAAAAGCACCTTAATAAGCTTATCAACCATAGGATAATAGGAATTACAAGAGGGCATTTTAGCCCCCCCCCCCCCCCCCAAAAAAAAAAAAAACAACAAAAAAACAACCCAAAACTTTCGTTTTTCATACAAAAACATTTAAGCTACTTATGTTATCAATTCCAATTTTTGAAGTTAAGGTAATCATACAGTGTGATGCAATGTGCTTTTATTTTGTTTTCAATGGTGTAAAATTTATAAGAGGAGTGGGTTTTTAACATGACATCAAAAATTCTTTTCAACGATTAAAATTATCTAATTTCTAAAACAAATACCACTTATTATAAGGTATACGAATCAGCTTAACACAATTTTTTGGCTCCAAATTGTTAAAAACTAACTAAGCAGTGAAAGTTCACCCGATTACAATATTCAGTAAAAACATTAAAAGCACAAAAAATAAGACATAAACATTATCATAACTGATACAACTTTTTTTCCTCCTAAAATGAATGTAGACTTCGCTCGCGATCAATTGTATATATGTAGTATTTTCCATACCTTGGTGTCCGTTCCATGGCTTAAAAAAGACAAAACCAACAGAAAGAGCAAGAGCAACAAAACAACTGGATACAAGAACTATGATGATAGTTGTTCTGTATTTGGTTCGTCTTTTCAGGCTATTATCAGTCGGTCTGTTTTGTTCTGACGGTGTGTAATCATCCCGATGAAATGGGTTTGTGGCCATGTTGAATGGTTTATCTCCTACACTTGTCACCATCTTAAAAATTAAAAATTAAAATCTAGCAGAATGTATTTTTCAATGAACTAATTCCTTGAAGATTACAAAACTAGTTTAATTATGAACATTTCGAGAGTGAAAAAAACCGTGGCGACTACAATTGTACAAAAGAAATAGAAATTAGATACTAATAGAAAACGGTCAAATAATTACAATATGCACAATTCTCAGGATTATAGGGTCTTTAAAACTATTTGGGAACATACTAGTATTTAAAGATAAAATTGAGGTTGTAATAAATTTTACGTTTTTGGCCCGTATGTAAAAAATAAAACAATAGAAATCATGGGATTTTTAAAACAGCAACTTTTCTCGTCGCATTCAAACGCGGATTCTACAGATGAATAGACTGTTGTCTTTAATCAAAATATGTTATAAAGTTTCATAAATATTAAAATTAAAACATAAACAAAACGACATAGTGTGACCCTCTAGAAAAATACGTTTAAAGCGTAAGTTATAGAAGGACCGCAAACGTTTTATTTCGTTTCCTTAAAGGGATCATGGATATAATTTTTCTTAAAGTTATCCCTTTTTTGACTAAAAATAAGTAGAGACAAACAGTTTCCGCAGAAACATTGTCATCATTATATAGATATCCACAACCTGAGGTTGTAACTCATGTTAACATCTTATATTGACAACTTCTTTGAATGATTTGTTACCTTCAAAAATAAGTACGATTTGACTGCAAAACATCCATTAAAATGGAACATATCGGAAATCCCAATAGAATAGATAATTTTGTTATTTGGATGTTGCTTACTCAGGGTTTGAGTTGTCAAATTCATATTGTTATAAAGTTCAATTTCATGAATAAATTTTGGTCTAAACACAAAAAGTGTTTATAAAATAATTAATTATTATTACATAACAATCGATATATTTACTATATTATGGAATTAGGCTCAAACTAAAATGGACTTATAGCAAAACAGAGGAAATTCAGACTAAATTTTTCAGATTTTGTTTTCCGCTAAAACATGTCTGGCAGTAGTTTAATAATAAAAGTTAAGATTTCATTTGCTAGTAAATATGATTTTGCATATATTATACTGGTTTTATCTCACTTATTCATGAAGATAATCATATAGCATGCAATGCAATAATATTGAAAAATGCATAAAAAAGTAAAGACACCATATCTCAAAATTGTGATCATTGACTTCATAAAACTTTAATGCCAGAGAATAAAATCAATTTAAGTAGTTTAACACTGTGAAACGCTGTTTTAGAGATATATTCAAATTTTTGTTTAATTGAATCAAAAATAGGAAGGGATTTGAAAACTGATATAGGAAATTCGGACAGGAATATTTTTAAAAATTATTACTGTAAACTTCATGCTTCGTGTCTATTTAGGTAGCAAGGGGCATTTTCGGATAGAGTACAATATTTTTGTAAAGTTGAGAGTTGCTGTACTTGAAGGCTTATTAGTGTTGCTAAAATTCATGAAATGATTTTTAATGATTATCATTACTTAGAGGGATGTCTCTTGTTGAAATTGGTATGCAATATGTAATGTTCCCTTGTTTTAATTCCATTGTTACATTGCCAGTTAACATTCTCGGATAAAATAATAACACGAGTATCCATGTGATTGTGAAGAAAACTTCAGTGATAAAATCAATCTAATGACACCATGAGATATATTTCATTTCACTTTTAATTGTATTTGTATTTATACATCATAACCCTTATATTTATATCGAGAAATAATCAAGTGAACCTTTTTGATTGTGAACTTTTTAATTGTAAAAGTCCTCAAACCCATTTTATATGTTGTGCGGTTATCTTGTCGTACGACTTATCATCTCGTCAAAACTAGTTATCTCGCCGTGGTAGAGTTTACTATGTCCCATCCACTTACTTTTCACGTTATTTTACCTCCTGTCTGTAACTTGCAATTTCACTGCGCAAAGTCAACACAACAGTCATAGATGCAAGTTTCGCATTTTACTTCTCATTCTCATGTACCTAACATTAGGGGCCTTATGAAGTTATTTATTCATGATTTATTGATTGATTCATTATTTATTGCAAAATTGATGGGGTGATATTTTCTTTTACGTGCTGCGCTCGCTCCAACGATCTTGTCGTATAACATATTCAAGTGATACATCAAAATTTGGCTACCCAGGCCGTTATTCCAAATTCCCATTATCTCTTAAATGCTTAATAGTGTGACATTAATTAATGACGTGGTGATACGTACGTTAAATAATGCTATAATTTTGCACCCCATCTAGCAACAATTTAGTGAATTACTATGAGTTTTAAATCGCTGAATGTTCGTTTTGCATCGGAGTCTGCTGCATTTGTAACCTACTTTGTTAAATTCTTAACGGGTTTTCCAAAGTAAAAATCCGGTTATTGAAATGGTGAAAATAGCGGGCTGGCGGGCTGGCGGCTGCCAAAAGGGTACATCTATTGTAGGGATAACTCCTCCTACATTTTTCAATACAGGAAATTGTTGTTTTGCAGATCAATTGGATCTATATCAGAGATGTGCATATTACTTAGATTTGATTTTTGATGATTTATGAAAAAATACCAGCTGTTGAAGTTAGTCATTTTCTCGCACATTATTGCATTTAGGGTACTCTATTTCTCTGGATAGTTAGTGTTTATCAATTCAAGGTTGACAAATAGATTATTGACACAGTTCGTTCACATTGATAAAAGAAAATCCGGTTTGCTGTCACATTGAAAGCTTTTCAATTGTTTTACTTGGTCTATTTTGTATTTCAGTATTTCTTTATAACGCCTCTTATATCCTTTCTGCCGCCAATAGAATACCCCAATATTAATTGTGACGTACTTTTTTCGAGATGAAAAACATGTGATGACTAATTCAGCTAAAGCATTAACCGTGTTGAATAGTTGTGATGTCTAGAAAGATTATGAGATAGTTAGACTATACTTAGTACTAAATACCGCTATAATTTTTTATTTCATTTGTTATCTTCGTTCTATGTTTTGATTGTAATGGATGTTTCTTTTCTTATTTAAAAATATTACCTTTATGGGGCGGTTAAAATAATCCCTCTGAAACTCTTTGCTAGTAACTGTAGCCATCTAATCTCTTCTAAAGTCTCGATCATCCATCTCCAAATCCTTTTGTTTCTTTCCAGGATAAAGCAATTACCAACCGTTGTCGGATTTGTACGATTCGTTTGGTCTTTCCTTTGAAAATTTCTGAAAAGGTAAAATAAGGCTTAAAAATGTTTAAACATTAACTTTTCCTGTCGTTATCTAAATTTTCAATGTTCATTTTCCTTTATCTTTGGTGACAAAATAATATGCATTTTAATGTAACTCTATTAACGTTTTATGTCGGTAATATGAAAGGGAATATAATCGTTTTTTATATTAACATATAATTTAAATATTCTAACCATTTTTCAGTAAAAGTTATAATTCAACAGGCAATGCTTACAAATTTAGTTACTACTATCTACTCTGTATTTCCCCGGTAGTTTGTGTATATTTTATCGAAGATATGCAATATTCATAAACTCAGAAAAGAGAAATAACATTTTTGCTAGACGAAGAATGAGAACGAATGTTATATACAACAGTTTTTAAAAAGTTACAATTTTTCTTAATGACAGTAACTTACAATCAAGAAATTTATGCGTTTTTGTAGGACCACTCTCTGAGACCGCATATAGTGATCAGTCCGTTAGTCCTTCCGTCCGTTTTCCTTCCGACATCACTTGTCTGGAGTATTTATTTATTTATAAATATTATTATCTATTGGCTACTAATGGCCAAATGTGGCTTATACCTCACTTACAAATTGCTTTTGGATATGGGCTGTGCAGTGTCCTTGTACCAAGTTACCAGTTCTAAGATTATGGTTATGGCGGTGTATTGTGTAAGAGCATTGCCTAGGCCATACATTATCTACTCTTTGTTAAATCTGGTTCATACATGTACTTTACCCACAGATTAGCTTTTGATAAACAGTTAGCAGTGACCTAGAACTAATTTTCTAGATCTAAGGTTAAGATCAAAGTTAAGGTCATAGTTTAGGTAATGTGTAAAATGATTGTCCAGACAATTTATTACCTACCCTTGTCCCAACTGACTCATACTTCACCAACAAGTGTCTAAGGTAATGAGTGTTTAGTAAACAAGGTTTCTAGTTCAAAGTTCAAGGTCAATCATACCTTTGTAAATATCTTTGTCCGGACCATACATTTTATTCCCTCCTAAAGTATATCTGGATCATTCTTCATACAAAGAGAACTGGTGATTAAAGGGTACAATGACCTTGACATTAAGTCAAATGTGAAGGTTATAGCAGATAAAGTATGGTCTAAAACACAGTATTATACCATATTTTTTCTCCAGTTGCCCCAATCTTGCTCATAATTTACTAAAAGACTACCCTTAGGTAAGGGTGTGAAGAGACTTCAAGGCCAAGGTAATTTTTAAAACCCATGTTAAGACAATATTTTCTCTCCCCTTGACCTAATGTTGCTTAGACTTTACCTCTTTTACCTCTTGAAAGGATCCTTTTAGGTAAGATGTTAGCAGTACCGTTGATTTGAATTTGTAAAACGTCAGTTATTTTTATCATATTACAATAATGGTTTAAACAGTTATAAGTACATGTAATATGTGAAACCTTGTTCCATAAACAGGCGATCATTACAAAGTTATATTTTATTTTTTCTTTGAATGTATAAAGAAACTATGTAATCTAAAAAGCTACACTTAAAGTTTAATTTTGTTTATAATAATTAAATATTATACTGATTATGATAAAGAGCATATTTCTATATATTTGTAAATTGCGTTCAAGGGCAGTAACTCTTAAATTTACCTCAAAATTGTAACATAAAAAATGACATGTGGTGATAACGAACAGTGATCAAATTCAAAAGTCCAATGGAAAACTACAAAACAGGAGCAGAGCAAACACGGACCTCTTAAAAAAATAGAGGTAAGATCGGGTGCCATGGAGGAGTGAGCATCCTCTGCTGACCGGTCACACCCGCCGTGTGCTCTTTGTCATAATCGGGGGGAAAAAAGTGGAAAAGTCCATAGACAATTAGTTGATTAATTATGGTCTAACAATTAGTATCAAAAACGTCAGTCAGCATGCGACCCAGTGGAAGATTGTATTTGCTGACAAGGTCGTTGTATCGACCATAGAACTTACGAAAAGATGACTTCAGTTGAGACTGTTGGTAGTCCTGTTTTATCAACTTGGTTGTCAGTAGCTTGCCTCGCCTTAGAAATTGTTCATACGAAGAGCATGCCCTTGCGTATCGAATTAACTGAGAGACAAATACACCATATGCAGGTTATGAAGGTATATTGCTACATATGTAAGGAAAGTTGACTATAGAAAAATTGAAGTCATCACCTTTATCATATGGTTTTGTTGTTAGGTTACCATCGCTGTCCATTTCGAGTAAAATATCCAAATATGAAACAGATGACGCAGACTCTGTGGTATCTTTTATTTCAAGTTCACTGGGATGTATCGAATCGACGTAAGCATGGAAGTAACAATTGTTAATTGATAATACGTCGTTGATATATCTGAATGTTGAGTTGAAGGTATGAACATGTATTGTAATCAGAGTTATATTTCTTTGCAAATAATTGATTTAGTCGACTCTGTTGAATGATGTATTACCTGTATTTATATTTGAATTTGAATGCATATTTTTATAATTAAACACATTGTTAATATATTACTGATCATTTTATGCTGATACATTTTAAACTATTCATTATATTACAGAGTTGAATCACTTTTTACAATTAAAATAAATTGAAGAACCCTTAGTGGATCGAGTTACTTATTTCTTCGAGACAACCCACTTTTGTAGATGTAATGTAGGTGAATCAGAATGCAGACGCGATTCTTGATTTGTACATTCAGTATCATAGACAACTGTCTAATCATCAAATTTATCATTATACAAACTTTATCTTGTAACTCATGTAATTTAAAATCTACAGTTTTTATTATCACGTCAATGATTTTTGTCAATACTTTTTATTTTAAAGATCAAGCATTGTCTGGATTTTCCTAATTCTGTTACTCTGTTACATTCTAAATCTTGATTTATAATTGTAAAATAGTTTTGTTTTATGCGATAACAAACATTCGTGTTTGAACTACCATAAAGTACATTTTTTGGGATTATATGTATTTCAGTTTCTGAAATTAAGGTTAAACAATCATGATCAGTTTTAAACAAATATTTGCCATTGATTTTGTTTATGTTCAAGATAAAACCAAAACAATTTGCATGGCCTAACAACCAGTACATTATTCGTTTCAGCATAAGTTAGCTATTCGATTAATATAGAAATAGCTGGACTATGGTAATTTGTTTTATTATTTGCTATCTTGGAGGAATATTTATTTCGGTTGCTACGTATTATCTTCCTTCTAATATCTCCTACTTCTACCAGTGGGATATTCTCTTTTCCTCACAGCACATGACGTCTTTATGTTTCTTAGCTATGATTCAAGTTTTTGGTATCTTCCCAATTAAAAAACGCAGATAACCTTAGCGAACCCGCTGTAACAAGGAAAAAAGAGCATTTCATGACATGACCTGCTACTACTATTTTTTTGATAAACAAGTGGTTTGTTTATTTTCTATAAATCTTGCGAGCTTTATATGTCGACAGAAAACGAATATACATTCCATTTAACAAATTGGTTGCTACATGTATGAGGGCTGTTCGGACATTATTGAGACATTTTCCTTTATTTCCTTGGGGAAAAAGATAAGCCATTGAAATTATATGACAATTTTATTGCTTCATGTACTCTAAAAAGCGATGAATTAGAATGGCAATTTTTTGTTCATTTTCGAAGATAAAATATGACAAATGTGCTTAAATTCAATATCACAACCAATTCTGGATCACTGGTTTCAATTTAAATGCTAGTTTACCGAAAGAAAATATTGATATTGTTTTCATTAGAAATCTATTAAGATTAGTTTGATGCTTAATAATTCAAATATTCAATGCGTAATACTTCATACGTAAAAAGCAAACTTTTCCAGATATGTTTCATGATCCTTGTACCAGATGACATTAAATACCTTCCAACGCCGAATTAATGGGGATAGGAAAACCAAAACTATGTTAACATAACTCAAAGTTATACATAATGAAAAGTAGGCTGTTACATGTAAGGGATAGAGTTCTATTGTAACAATATAGGCGATATTATTGTTTGTGTGCGTTTTGATATAGTTATAACATCCGCCCCACCCAAATAAACCCATATTATTATTTTGAATTATAAAACATTTAACAAAACAGAAAAATAACAACTATGCTCTAAGATTTTACATTAAATGACCTGATCAAATAAGACTTTGAACTTCTAAGTAGCATTTATGGCTCTGTTAGTTTCTTTCTGTTTAAAGTAAACCGTTTATAATTAAGATGTAAAACAGCATACAATCAATTCATTAACGTCTTAATAGTTAGGCTAAATGATTTATATTCAGTAAAACAGTTTAAAATTAAAACAAATCCAACAGTGATAAATTCTTTGTATATGCTTATTTATATCCTCCGAGGCTTCTAAAATAAATATCTTTATTTTTGATTCATATTTCAGTAAATTTAATATTCAGTTGATTTATCTTACCTTTTAGTTCAGACAATTTTTCTGCACCTTCCACGTATACTATCCTGTTTGTTGATTGTTACAAAAAATGTTTCCTCTTATCTACGAGAAATATATTGTGATTAACAGCGTTCTAAACTTTCAGTCTACTCGTGGACGAATTAAGGCGAACCAGATTAGTGTACTTAATAAATAGACAATAATAAAGAAATAAAAGTTACATTGTAACATACACGATTTAAAATAGGGTTGTCACTATTACAAATAGAGAACTGATAGTGAGGCCCATTAACCATATGTTCTATACGAGGCAGTAGAAGGAGTTTGCAATTGACCGAGGTAAAATCTTGAAATGAGTGGGGAATAAAAAACAATTTAAATTCAAATTGTTCTACTACGTAACGTTATTCCATTTTGCAGATACAAATATATTTGTGGTACCCTTAGAGTTTAAAAAAATATTTTTGTCTCAAATCAGCTAAACGCAGCTCGTAGCATCGGTTTTGAAAGTGGGGGAGGGGCAGCAGACTCATCCAAAAAACCGTGACAAGCAAAAAACCAAAAACAAAAAAAACCCCAAAAACCTAAACCCATGAAAATCTTAATCCATGGGAGATGAGGTGTGGTAGCAAAGTGGCCCTATATCATCAAACTATTCATTTCTTTTCTTTCCCTTAAGATTTTCTACATGCTCCCGAAAAAATAGAAAGTGTGGAAGAGAATCACGTTTTATATGTAAATTTAAGAAAAAAGGTTACTGCGACAAAATGTGGTGGGGGTGGGGGGGGGGGGCAGCCCACCCCCCCCCCCGCCCCATCCCCTGATGCTAGGTGCCTGGAAATAAATGATAAGTAAATGACTTTTAATAAATGAATGTGTAATTTACTTGAAGACAATACATACTTAGGAATATAGCGTTGAATAACAATGTCTTTAAAAAATGCGATTTTTATAAACAATTCTATAAAATCATCACTAAACAAGGAATATGCTTGGACGTTGTATTGATATGATTTGATCTATATTTTGCATATTAACTTTTAAAACATTGACATACATGTAACAGGAGTAATTACAAAATGATACAGAATGCCTTGCACGGTGTGCGAATGTTAGGTATATTGTGTCTGAGTACATATGAACGTGGTTTCCCAATTGATATATATTGGTACTTAATACATTAACTGTTGAATTTGATGTTATACTTGGCTATGTAATTGATGTCAATGACGTTGTATCTGTTGTTGTTGTTCTTTGTGTGGCACATTTTGCTTTGGTTCGCTTGGTACAATGTAGTCGAAATTTGAATCAATGTTGTACTTGTTGATGTTGTTGGTGTTAATCCTATGGTTGTGGGTGTTTTTCATGGTTTTTACTTAATGTTAAACGTGATTTATTTTATTTTGTACTTGTTGTTGTCATCAGTGTTGTAGGCTTTGTTACATGTAGTGGCTGTTCGTTTTGTTACAGTTTGTTGTGTTGTTACGGCTGTTTGTTTTCATGAGGTTTATTGCTTTGTAATTATTGTTGTTGATGTTCTGGTTGCTATGGTAATGTAGTTGTTGTTATTGATGTCTTGGATATTGAGGTTGAAGTCTATTCTGTTCCAGTGGTAGTTGTTGTTGTTGTTCTGTCGTAATAGTAATTGGTATTGTAGTTGATGTGATGGTTTGTGTAGTAGTTGTTAGTTTTGTAGTCGTTTGGTTTGGTGTTGTTATAGGCTTTGCAATGGGTGTTTGTAGTGTAGTAGTTGTTGCTAGATTTATAGTGGCTGTTGGTCTTGTAGGGGTTGTTATCGTAGAAGTGGTTGTTGGTGTTGTAGTAATTGTTCTTGGCGTTGTAGTGGTTGTTGTCGGCGTGGCAGTGGTTGTTGGTGTTGCAGTGGTTGTTGGTGTTGTAAAAGTTGTTTGTATGGAGGTGGTTGTTGTTGTTGTAGTAGCTGTTAGTCTTGTAGTGTTTGATGTTGGTGTTGTTGTGGTTGTAGTAATTTTTTAGTGATTGTTGTTGGTGTTTTAGAGGTGTTTTTTTAAGATGTCGTTTTAAGCCCCTAATTTGAAGTAACTTAATTTGTTATAGTCGAAGATTTTTGTAAAATGTTAATTGAAAGCAATTATTGGATAGCTTCAAAAATTGGTAATTCCAGTGACATTTTCAATTTCTTTTTCAACGACTGTATTAAAAGACTGGTTAGTTATTTCACTATTTCCAGTCTCCAAGAATAAAAGAAAATTCAGTATTTTGCTTCCTTTTCTGCAAGTAACACAATAAAGCAGATAAGTTTCCTGAAATTTAAATTTTAAGATACTGCATTTAATGTTTTTATTACCGGAAATCGGTTACACAATACTTTCGTCGAAATAGGAACTCTGTTCGAATACCATTTTCCATCTACATAGAAGAATTTTAAACAATGGGTAAGGTAAAAGTTCACCGAACGAAATAAATGTTCTATCATATACAGTGAATTTTATTGATAAGATAGCAAAATCAGCTTTTATATATGTAATAATGACAAATGTATTTCGTTCCAGGTTACTATCCCGTGTCAACTAACTAATAGGATTTCTTACCGGCTCGGCTTGAATCAACCGCCGAAAATTTTTTAACTTTGATAGTATCTCGCTACCTTTGAGACCTCCCCGTAATCTCCTCCAACTCTCGCAAAAAGTATTTATTATTTTTTTCGGCGCGGTAATCGTTGCATCATCATATTATTTGTACCATAGTATCGAGGTTTTTTTTTTTTGGTAGGAGGGGGGGGGGGTTGACAGCTGTGTTAATTCAATAAATCTTGACGTGTTGCGTGATATTTCAAATTTTTAGTCGTAATTATCGTAAATCACGTTTGCCTAGTCGGATGGTTGGTAAAGCGGTAAGTTGTATATAGTTCAACGACAAATGTGCTACACTCAATAAGGCCGTTATCAGCATTTATGGACAATTCTGTAATTCCTGAGGTTATAACAAAAACTTGCTAAAGTTGTAAGAAGAAAGTTCCTATTAATTTAAAGGGACATTATTGCGGTCCTTGTGATACAGGTAGACGTACTAAATGGGTGACCTCAGACACCCTTACCTCTGCATTATCAAAACAAGATAATCGTATAGCCGCGCTAGAAAAAGACATCAGAAAGAGTCTTATACTCTTTAGCAGCAAAATACTGCTATCCTACTTTCCCTGGCCAAAAAAAAACTGTGTATTTCCTCTAACCGATCTACAAGCGAGCCATCCCCTGCTTCCGTTATTTCTCAACAAAATGTTTTTCTTCGGGGTAATTCAGATGAACAAGATGTGCTTCAAATTGGAGCGGAAGATATTCAAGATTCTGACGATTCAGAAATAGGGTTTTGTAGCGAGGGAGAAGATAAAGATCCTGGTGAAAATTAACGTTTGGTTGATGAATGTAGTTCGCCAGTTCAGATTGATAGTATGGCTAATGAGTTTGCAGGGACAAAACCCTACCTACACTAAGATAATAAAACAGGCCTTAACCTATCGTCTATGCAACAAAAAGTATGTGATGAAATACTTTTCAGTAAATCTCCCCTGAAGGAGCGTGCTTTTAAAGATGATGAGCTAAGGTCTTTGCTAGCTGTCCCTGAACACTTCAAGTAGTTTAAGACTCCTAAGTGCAATGATTCGTCGCTGTCTTATCTGTCCCAGATGCGAGGAAAATCTGGGAAAAGCATTCAACAAAAATTAATAACCCAGTACTCAAGGCTATTAAATTACCGCCTAGATAAGGGCATTAAAATGGGTTTACGATACACAGCTTATGCCCAGTGGTTGTCCACCAATCTTTGTCAATTTTTGAATGACAAAATAGACTTAGAAAAGGCTAAGGAAACATTAAATGAGCTGTTAACATCACTGGATGTTGTATTCCATTAGCTGTGCAGAACCTCTGTCATAAATACCACCAATCGGAGAAGAGTCATTCTACAGGAATTAGGACTCAAAGATGTGGTGAAGCAAAAAGCCATGAATTTGAAAATGGATGTTGAAGGGTCAGATTTGTTTCCAGATGACATTGGAAATATTTTGGATGAGTTTGATAAGAGAGATAAACAACTTAATAAAGTGTCAAAATTAAACCAAACTGTGCATCTAAGAAACCGTATTCTGACAAGGTTGGAAACACTTCCTTTGAACCTGCTTACAAGAGCAGGAAAGAATCAAATGAATCTCGTTCTCGGTTTCCTCAAGAAGAGAGACGACAAGGAAGAGGATTCAAACAGGAAACCTTTCATCCTAAAAGAAGGTACGACCAATGACTCGGTTATCCACCTCATTAATCTGGAGGAATCAGCTGGGAAGAGGATCCAGAACTACCACAGGAAGTGGACAGATATTACGATAGACAGTTTAGTAATCAATGTAATTCAAAAAGGTTATTTTTTTGGAATTTCAAAGTTTACCTCCCAAGACAGGAATAATAGAGACTATTATTCCGATGGCAAGATATGCCAAACAAATTCTATTCAGAGAGATAGTTTTGTTGCTGGGAAAAAAATGCAATAGAGAATGTTCCAGACCCAGAAAAATGCTTGGGGTTTTACAGTACAATTTTTCTGACGCCCAAAAGGTCGGGCAAATTGCGTCCAATTCTAAATCTAAAGAACTTAAAACAAATTTCTCCAGCAAAGAGATTCAATGTGGAGACCTTAAGATATATAAAAAAGCACTAAAAACCAACGATTTTGGCAGCTTCTCTAAATTTTAAGGACGGATACTTCTATGTTCCCATCTCTCCTCAGCATCGGAAGTTTCTCCGCTTTTCTGTAGAGTGAAGACAATACCAGTACAAGGTTCGTCCTTTCGGTCTATCATCTGCCCCGAGAATTGTCGCCAAAATGGTGTCAGTGATAGGGGCACACCTGAGACTTCAGGGCATTCCCATTTACCAGTACTTAGACGACTGGCTAATAAAAGGTTCTCACTTGCAGATTTTGAAGGAACATCTGGAAACTTTATTGAAACTGACAAAGGAGCTAGGGTTTCTAGTCAACTCAGAGAAGTCTTGTTTAGTTCCAACGCAACAGTTGGAGTTATCTGGGAGCAGGTTGGGTTCTGTCAGAAGGAATTGTCAGGCTTCCCGAGAGCAAATGCAATCTCCTTGTGGAAGAAGTAATGAAGTTTTACCATAGCCATATACAGACTGCTCTGGAGTTTCTTCATTTGCTGGGACTTATAGTCACAAAATTGGAAATGGTTCCACATGCCCGTCTATATTTAAGACCAATTCACTTCATCTTCTGGCTTTCTGGAAGCCAGCTGCAATGGATTACAACAAAACCATTTTAATAACACCTCATTTGCAGGAAAATCTGCTGTGATGGTTGCTGGAATTCAAACTTTGGAAAGGGAGTCATTGGAAAACAGTTGTCCATCCTGGACATGAACAACAGATGGCTGGGGTGCATACCTAGGGTCCAATGTTATTCAGGGGAAGTGGGATCAGTTGCAAGTGCATATCACATAAATCTGGTGGAACTATTAGCAGTGTGGAATGTGCTGAAGCATGTTTGTCAAATGATAAAGGGGTGTCATGTAATGATTCGGTCCGACAACAGCACAATAGTGAATTACATTATGAAACAAGGGGGAACCCTTTCACTACCTCTATGTATTTCGACTTGGAAAATGTGAACTTTATGTATCAATCAAGCCTTTCAGTTATCAGCCACTCACATAACAGGAACGAACAACAAGATAGCTGATGTACTTTCCAGAATGAGTATCAGACACACAGAATGGTCCCTAGATCAGCTAACTCTAAGTCGTCAGTTTATGACTTTCACAATGCCCAACATAGATCTGTTTGCATCAGCAGAAAATCACAAAATCACAAATGACTTACTGCTCATGGATAGAAGACCCTCAAGGTCGATATATCATAATTATATGAAATTTTATTGTTCTATGTCAAACTTTCTTTCTCGAAATGTAATATAATACAAAATGTTTTGTATGAATAAAAAGACATACTGATTTATATGTTTGCAAGACTCTACCAATAGGATTTCCTGTAGCCTTTCACTTCGATTATCATAGTATGGCTTAACTTGAAATTTATGCGTGTAGGAGATTACTTCTTAATGTTTATTTCCCAAATTAAAAGTTTATTCTGATTCGATAGAAACTTTATATATGTGCATGTACTAATTGAATCCCCATCGCTCCCTATAATTTTTCTGAAGTTATTTGTGGCGATTATTGAGTTATTTTACTTATTTTGGGGGATAAATAATGAATATTTGTTTTTCATCATGAAATATTTTTTTAAAAGAGTCTATTCATACAATGAACATTCTGTTGAGTTACATGTAACTTACCATCCAAAACCAAACTTCGCAATGCTTTATAATAGAGCTACACGTACAGCAAGTTTCTGATGCTTTTGCGCTTCGCATAAAGTATGAAATAATCACAGTTCATGATATTTTGAGGAATATTCTTCAATCTTAGTTTTGCAATAGCATCAACAACCAGGTCAGATAATCTTCTTTAGGTATATATCTACCTCTACATGTCCTCTATTCAGTCGTTATGATTGTATTTTGTACGTAATAATCATTTCAATCTTGAAATGTGACCTTTGATATTGATTGTCAAAATGTTCATTTGAATATCATATTGCAAAAAAGAATCATACAACCTCTATACTTTTGCCAGTTTATAAGCGTAACGTATTGAATTGTTCTTAAAATCTTCTGAATCCATCGATCAATTCATTCTTCAAAATTACACTGACACTATATCGAACGTACACAGAGTTAAGTATTTGATTTGTTTACTCACTTCGACAAACAGCGGTACCCAGAAGAGTACACTTCCGATCCTACAATGTTGTAATCAAGATGTGGTTGGTGAAGATTTTGTTGACAGTATAGGTTTGGTTGGTGGAGTTCTTGTTGACGGTAAAGAGATATTGAACAGAGATTTTGTTGACGATGTAGATCTAGTTGATGGAGATTTTAATGTTGGATATTTTGTCTCCGGTGTACATGTGGTTGGTAGAAATTTTGTTAAGTGTAGTTGTGATTTTAGATTTTGTTGACGTACGCGTTGTAGGAATGGTTTGAATTTTGTTGACAGAATTGGTGTGGTTGGTATAGATTTTGTCGACGATGTAAGTGTTGTTTGTGGATATTTTGTTTACAGTGTAGGTGTGGTCGAAGATTTTGTTAACGGTGTATTTGTGAGTGGTGGAAATAATGTTGACGGTGTAGGTGTTCTTGGTGAATTTTTTGTTGGGGGTATAAGGGAGGTTGTTGGAGTATTTATTGACGATGTAGATGTGGTTAGTGGGGATTTTGTTGATAGTGTAAGTTTGGTTGGTTGAGTCTTTGCTGACGCTATTTGTTTATCGATTTTTTATTGAGGGTGTTG
Organism: Magallana nippona; assembly: GCA_033439105.1. Taxonomy (NCBI): domain Eukaryota; kingdom Metazoa; phylum Mollusca; class Bivalvia; order Ostreida; family Ostreidae; genus Magallana; species Magallana nippona. The sequence continues at coordinate 27,899,526 of CM065920.1, read as the reverse complement.
GTGTGGTTTGTAGACGTTTTGTTGACGGTAAAGGTGTTGTTGGTATATATTTTGTCGACAAGTAAGTGTTGTTGGTGGAGTTTTAGTTGACGTTGGAGGAATGTACGGTGAAGATTTTGTTGACGGTGTAGAAGTGTTTGGTGGAGATTTTGTTGACTGTGTAGGTGTAAATGGAGGTGTGGTTGGAGATTTTGCTGACGGTGAAGGTGTCGTAGGAGTGTTTGTTGACGCTGTTTGGTAGCTTGATGGAGATTTTGTTAACGGTGTAGGTTGAGTTAGTGGATTTTGTGTTGGAGGTATAAGGGAGGTTGGTGGAGATTTTGTTGACAATATCAGTGTACTTGGAGACTTTGTTGACAGTGAGGGTGTGGTTTGTGGAGATTTTGTTGATGGTGTAGGTATGGTTGATATAGATTTTGTAGACAGTGTAGGGTTAAAGTATTTTTTGACGGTGCAGTTTTGGTCGACGGTGAAGGTGCGTTTGGTGATGTTATTGTTGACGGTGAAGGTGTGACTCAAAAAGTTTTTGCTGACGGTGAATGGATGGGTGGTGGAGATATTGTTACCGGAGTAGGCGCAGTTGGTGGAGTTTTTGTTGACACTGTAGGTGCGTTTGGTGGAGATTTAGTCAAGGGTGTAGATGTGGTTGGTAGAGTTTTAATTGTCAGTGTAGGGATGGTTAATGGTGTTTTTGTCAATTGTGTACGTGCGTTTGGTGGAGTTTTTGTTGACGGTGTAGGTGTGGTTGGTGGAGTTTTTGTTGACGATGTAGGTGTGGTTGCTGAAGATTTTGTTAACGGTGTAGCTGTCATTGATGGAGTTTTGTTCGACGGTGTTAGTGTCATTGGTGAGGTTTTTGTTGAAGGTGTAGGGGTGTTTGGTGGATATTTTGTTGACGGTTTAGAATTGGTTGGTGGATATTTTGTTGACGGTGTAGGTGTGGTTGATGAAGATTTGGTAATCGGTATAAGGATGGTTGGTGGAGTTTTTGTTGACGGTTTGGGGGTATTTGGTGTGGTATTTGTTTACGTACGTGTAGTTAATGGAGGTTTTGTAGATGGTGTACATGTTGGGATGGTTAGTGGAGATTTCGTTAACGACGTAGATGTGGTTAATGGAGTTTTTGTAGACGGTGTAGGTGTAGCTGGTGGATTTTTTGTTGGCCGTATACTTGTGGTTGGCTGAGATTTTGTTGACAGTGTAAGTGTGGTTGATGGCGAATTTGTTGACGGTAAATGTGTGGGTGGTTGAGATTCTGTTGGTGGTGTAGGTACTTTTAAAACTATTTTTCTGAATGACAAACTTTAAGGAAGCACACAAATATTTCCTAAATACAAAGTTCCATGGATATCTTCCATTCCTTTTTTAATCACTGTTTTTAAAGATTGTTCATCAATTTCCTTATTTCCAGTATAAATATATACTAAATAAATAAGAGGAAACCGACTGGTACAATTTAAGAAAGTAAAATGACTACAGTTTCGACTAGAGAAACATCAAATTTTGGTTTGTTTTATTCCCTGAGGTTGGTTACATAACACTTCCGCTGAAAAACAAAGTCTGCTCGAATATCTTGTTCCGTCTTCATTTGAAAACATTAAAAAAAAGATAAACACTTTAAAGCACTATATAAATGCAATTTCATTGTGTGAAATTTTTACAAGTAAAACAAACAAGAGGCCTGTGGGCCACATCGCTCACGTGAGCAACGACAGTCATGATAACATCAGCTTAATGGAGTCATATACAAAATATCTGAAGAATGTAGTAAAATAGAATATTTTTTTTTGCAGGATATTTTTATACTAAACGTTGAGCCTCTTTGGTATCTTGAGTTTTTCTTAGTTATATTACCTATTGAGCATTGCAGTTCACACAAGTACTTGGAAGTTGATATAAAAAAGATGCTGGAGTTTCAGATAGACAACATTTATGCAGTGTTTGGAAATCAGGTCTTCCAACAATCTGTTGGAGTTCCCATGGGTACCAATTGCGCCCTATTGTTAGCAGACCTAGTTTTGTATTCTATGAAGCAGAATTTATTCAAAGACTTGTATGTGAAAAAATAAATCATTTGCTATGGTCTTCAACTCAACATTCAGGTATATCGAAAACGTATTATCAATTAACAATTGTTACTTCCATACTTAGGACGACTTGATATATCCCAGCGAAATGCGTCATCTGTTTCATATTTGGATATTTTACTGGAAAGGGACATTGATGGGAACTTAACAAAATTTTATGATAAATGGGATGACTTCAATTTTTCTTTAGTCAACTTTCCTTACTTATGTAGCAATATACCTTAATCACCTGGAGTTTTTGATTCTCAGTTAATTAGATACGCAAGGGCATGCTCTACGTATGAACAGCTTCTAAAGCGAGGCAAGCTACTGACAAACAAGTTGATAAAACAGGACTATCAACAGTCTCGATTGAAGTCATTTTTTCGTAAGTTCTATGGTTGATACAACGACCTTGTCAGCAAATACAATCTTCCATTGGGTCGCATGCTGGCTGCCGTTTTTTATACTTATTGGTAGACCATAATTCATCACCTAATTGTCTACGGATTTTTCCGTTTTCCCGGTTAAGACAAAGAGCACACGGCGGGTGTCACCGATCAGCAGAGGATGCTCACTCCTCCATGGCACCTGATCGTTTCTCTAATATTTTAAAGGTCCGTGTTTGCTCTGCTCCTGTTTTGTATTTTTCCTTTGGACTTTTGATTTTGAACACTGTTCGTTATCGTAACATATCATCAAAAAAAGATCAAAAAGATCAACTATTCATATAAATATAAACCTACATCAAACTTTAAACCCCTTTTGTGTACCCGGAAATATTGATGGCCATAGTCTAACAATTAAGAATCAATAAATGTCAAGATGTTTGCATATAGGTTATACCATAAACTAAAACATTTGAGTTTTTGAGAATTATCAAATTTATTTCCTATGTGAAAATTCAACCAACCCTTCCTCCGCCCCATTGTGGTTCCAACCTAACCCCTGGGATCATGTTTTGAACAAACTTAAATTTAAATTTCCGAAGGATGCTTCCGCACAAGTTACAGTTTGTCTAACCAATTGGTTTTTGAAAAGATTTTTTTTTTAATTTTCTCTATATATTTCTGTTTTAAAAGTCGACAATCACTTGTCCCCTATTCTACTCTTGAGGATCCTAATTAAAACAACTTTGAATCTAAATTACCTGCTGATGCTTCCGCACAACTAACAGCTTGTCTGGCCAAATGATATTTGAGTAAAAGATTTTTTCTGTATATTCTTATGCCAAAAATATATCCCCCATTGTGATTCCCATCCTATCTCCGGGGATTATTATTTAAAAAAAAAAACCCGAAAATCTTCACTACCTTTGGATGCTTCCACACAAGTTACAGATTTCCTTGCCTATTGGCTTTTAAGAAGATTTTGAAAGAATTTTCTCTATATATTCCTATGTAAAAATTCGACTCCCCATTGTGGCCTGACCTACCTCAGAAGATCATGATCGGAACAAAATTTTCAATAAATCTAAAGGCTGAAGAAAACCTGGTTCTTATTTGAACTAACTTGAAAGTCCTTCCGCCAATAATCCTTTGTCCCAAGTTTAGATGAAATTGACCCAGTGGTTCTGGAGAAGAAGATGAAAATGTGAAAAGTTGACGACAACGAACACAACAACGCCAACAACGACGACGACGACAGACAACAGAAAAATTTGGAACAAAAAAGCTAACTTGTTCCTTCGGCCCAGGTGAGCTAAAAAGTTGCCTAACTAAATTGTTTTCAGATTTCCAAAATATATATATTAACTTGAAATTATCAAAATAAATCAAATACGACTTTGGAAAAGTCTGCCATAATAAAATGCATTCATCATAGTAAACCTATAAACAGTTTATTTTCTTAAAGTTCTTACTTCCTATGTCACTTTTCATCCAGTCTTTGAAAATTATTTTAAATGCCTCTTCAAAGAAATATCACAGAATAAGTGTACCAGAAATGACTGGAATAATAAGTATTTCAAAAGACACATTCTAAGTTATATTTCGTAAATGGCCCTGCTCTAATTTTGTAGTGTACCTTTGAACTTCATTCGTGTTTTCCCATGTCACATTGCGTATTATTATTTTTTTATTCCGAGAAATGTATTTTGCGATACATTTGAGCAACAAAGACAATAAATCCAGTTTTATTGGAAAACGTATGCAAAACATATGTACACGAATAAAACAAAGAAGAAATTAGAGTGGATTTTGGAAAAGAGGGTAGAGCGTAGATCTAAACAATTTTATAGGAAGGAAGTAACAATCTCTCTCTCTCTCTCTCTCTCTCTCTCTCTCTCTCTCTCTCTCGAATTATTTAATGCGTGTTATGATTAACTAAAGTGTTATAATGTTTTACATACACAAGCTTAATTTTAATAAGCTGTAAATTACCCAAATACTCAAGCAGAAGAAATGCATCGATCATACCTTATGTCTTCTCACAAATTTTATTTAAATAATCATTTGTGGAATAACACTAACTAATATAAGATTTAAAAATATGGGGTCACCGGGACCCACCGTCCTTATATTCGAGCATTTATACTTTAATATTAACCCATATAATTCATTTCACTTTACGTATATTTTTAAAAGATCATTAGCTAGTGTCCTTTCCGATATACATCTTGTATTTCATTTTAACAAATAAAATATATGAAACATATCGGAAAGGACAGTAGGCAATGTTCTGTGGTCAAAATGACTTTGATATTTTTAACCGGAAAATCAAATACTGGTAGATCTTTCTGAATGGAAACCCCACCTTCCGGCAGTAAATTTAGAATAAAAGTTCCGGCCTGTATTAGACAATGAACACATCTTTGCTTTGCACTAGTATGTAAGTTCAGATAGAAAAATATTGCAAACGCAAAAATTGAAAATTTGCTATCTTTTTATTTTTTTTATTTCTCTTCAGTTTATACTATATCTAATGCCTTTTCATATGCTTTTTTTTAATATATTATGGTTGATTCTTCTTTAGTTTATATATTTCCAGGTAACCTTGCTTTTGTTAATTTTCAGAATATGTTTTATTATTTTACACGGCTTTCATATTTCGAAAATAATGATATGAACCATGTACAAAATTATTGTAAAATATCACATTTCAAAGCATTTTGACACTGTAGAGGAAAGGTGATTTAGCAGACAGTATATGTAGCTGTCAGTTGTCAAAAAAATCATATAGATATACTACAGAAAGTAGGAATCCCCCCCCCACACACACACACGCAAACTCCTCTTTGAAATATTTACCGCTTATTCTATAAAATGCCCTTTTCCCAGGCTTGTTGCATATAACATAAACGATAAATGATGAATAAGTAAGTACATCTAATAGAAAGTGTTATACTTTTAGATATCCCCCATCCTTTGAAATGTTTAGAACTAACCTATACATTCTTACTAAAATCAAAGAAGGGACCCCACAAAAGCTTCTGAATCTTCAAGCGATTAGAGATACATTGATATCGTGATTTTGAATGATGCAGAGTATGGGTCGTATTTGACTGAATTCTAAGGAAGTCAAGCTTTTAATGAAATTTCTTGCGTTTAATTTGGAATCTACAGAACACCAAAGGGTAAATTCGTCATTGCAAAGAAGGATTTTAATATCAATCGTTCCAGATCTGCTTGAATTTTTATTTTGAATTTTATTATTGAACTATCATGCCCTAAGCATTTTCTATAAGATAAAAAAGCAATTATCTATACCAGTAAAACGTTTTGATTTTAAGAGGTTGTGCTTGATTTGTATAACAGAAAAAGGACAAACGAAATAAGTTGACAAAACGAATAATAAGGTTGGACACTGGTTATTGTTTAAAAAAGTTTGCATAAACAAGTTTGGTCCCCGTCCACAGAGAATAGTCATAAGCTTTTAAAACACTTACATGATAAGTCACCACTTTATGACCTATCAATTACGCCTTACAAACACTACAAACAATAGAAAATATATTACGTTATTATAAGTGTTTCAAAATTTTGACCTTTGTCTATTCTCATTTTATACATGCAGTCTTGGGCCAAGGAAAGTAACGACCAATCAATAGTAAAGTGACAACAAGGAGAAACAAGAAAAGTTGACTATTTAAAAAAACAACAACATCTGAGTTGTGGTTTTTAAGTGACTGGATCAAGTTACAGTTAAGATGATAAATTTATCAAATGCTCCTGTATTAAAAATTAAAATTGTTACTAAAACTATTTTGTTTTAATCAATTTTCACAACGCTTAATTATTGAACAAAGCCATTTTTAAACGAACTCTTTCGAAACGTTGAAAAGATGAACGTTATTTTTTGTGTACTACGACGTCAGTATCAGAGTGATTCGGGAAATGATATGCATAGTGCATGTATATTGATCAAGAAATAAGAAAAATTGAAGTTCATTAAAATAATTTTAATAATAATAAAAACTTATATTAATCATAGTCAAATATAGGTATTTTGGATCGGTGTGATAATATCAATGTGCAACAAGTGAGTGTACCATTCGCTTACATATGTGTCAAATTGGAGGTGTTACCACCTGAGATACTGATTAATAGCTACATTTTTATTGTGGTTAATTTCTTTTTTCATTTTAAATTATCTATTGTTTAACAGCAATCATTAAGGTTTTTTTGTTTCCAACTGAATATCTTATTGTACAGGCTTTGTTTTTTCTTATTTTTTCCGTAATATTTGTCCAGACGATATTTAAAAATCTATCAAACCGATCCCTATCATTTTTTTCAGTGGTTTGAATTTGATATATATATTTTTAAAATTTTGATGACGTCATTTCATGCTTAACTTATCGACAATTTTTTAACGACCCATTTAGTGAAGTTTGCTTCTGAGACTCTATTTATGATATGAACATGAGATTTTGAGGATAAGCTATCAAGTATATATTTCTTAACACAAAAAGACGAAAACTACCGGAATTTGGTAGGACCGTATAGCTGTAAACGAAAACATCGCATGCAGGACCTAAAGTGTTTAATCCATAGCTCAATTCTGAGGATTGTTTTGTTATACATGTACATACATACTACAGAAGCAGAAATGTTCTTTTTCTTTTTTTTTTTTTTTTTTTCCTTTTTTTTCACCAAAACAGTACTGATGCATTATAGTTAACCTTACATCCAGACGGATTACATATTACATCAAATATTTAACTTGTGGATATGACGTAAGAGTGACGGTTAAAATTCAAAAACAGTTAATATCAAATTATTCAGAGCCAATCACATTTAACCACTCCCTTATTTTCCATGCATACTTGATCCCACAAGAGAAAGGATATACGTTATAAATCATATAAATTTTATTTGAATCATTAAAATGCGTAAACGTTTTTAAGGATGCATATCAAAGATTAAGGATATGAAATATTGTATATTCTAAGACTTAGGCATAAAACATTTGAAACTGGCACCAACAGCAAAACAAAGAAAAGAATATAGAGCTGTATGTGTCGTGTTTGATGAATGTTTTTTTTTTAAAAAAAAATGTTTTTATATTTTCATCAAGCTGCAACATTTATGAACTATCTGCAATTCTAAAATTGAATTCAAACGCATTAAAAGTATTGAAAATAATTTTCAATTATTTTTTTTACCTTCCTTTCCGGACTATAAACGCCCAATTTTGAAATATTTAGTATCACGTGATATTGCAAGCTTGTCTTCAGTATGTTTACAAGAAGTCTACGCAAAAGCGAAGTCGGCATATTGATAGTAGGCTAACGTATTCGGAGACAACAGACAGAAAAAGACAAAGATATTAAAATGTTTAAGTCGAGGTTTCTTGATAAGTTTAAAATTTATTTTTTCTTACGAAAAGCTACGAAGGAATAGATTATTTTGTCAGCATCATAAAAGTAATATCAGTATATTTCATTTTGTAAACAAACTTGCTGCCATGCATCATTCTTTATGTTGTTTCTCTCGATTACTTTTCACACGGACATGCGCAAATTTGCATATATGTGAATGTTATAAATATGCATAGGAAAATAACAATTTTTTCTTACATTAAATAACCTTTGCACTGATTTAAAAACAAATGAGTATTATATGTCGCATTTGTCACAATAATACAGTACATCAAACTGACAAACTTTGGGTCTGGTTTCAGACATAGCAAAAATGGTGTTTAAATCGTCATAGATACAGTACTAGCATTAAATGATATGGTCTATTATGTTTTTTTGCTTTTGTTTGTTTTTTGTTACGTTTAATATTTTCAGGAGAAAGAGGAATTAATATGTTTTGTGAAAAATGCAATTTCTTATCTTTTTATTCTAAATTTCCACAAAATATATTCAGTGTAAGATAATTGTATGCAGTGCGAAAGAATGTAAAAAAGAATACTTACCGAGCTTATGCAATGTTTCTAAAAAAATAAAATAGAGTTAAATTTGTATAACAATTTTGGGATATATAAAGATATACAACAGATACCAAATGAAAGAAATTTCAGGACGACGCGATATTTTTTTTAAAACAAATAAATGCATTGAATATAATAAACATTAGGCCCAAGAGCCTTAACGATAACATATATAGTCAAAATGAAACCCTTTTAAAGACTTTTAGAATGGCTATTTAACAACTAAATAATTATGCAAAATAAACAAATTTCGATCAATATATCTTGCGCAAAAAAATGATTCATATGTTGGTGGAGAATAAAGAAAATAAATGGGTTTGGTATTTTGAAATTATAAATTATAGAAAAAACTAAGTGTTATCACCCTGATCAACCTAATCATGTATTTGGATTGTCTGTCAGATGTGACACGGTTAACAATGACATATTCATATATATGACGATTAAAGCCTCCACCAACTTCCCCGAAACAACACCAGTATCCCCAAGCCTGGTCATGAATTGCATAAATCTAGAAGAAACCTCTTTTCATCAAAGATATGTTTTCCTATAGCCTTCAAGTGCCCAATAGAAATTACAAATATTTTACACAAAATTGCCAATAAGGACATGGGGTAATGCATTTCACAATTTTGGCATTTGGTCTACCTGCTAAAATTAACTATGCACTTGCTTTGCCTTCTAGATTCCCTGTAGTTAGAGTAAAATATTTTTAAGAATAAATGCAATTCCTTAATATGTTCACAATACTCCACCCTAACACCAGAATCTCTGACCGTGAGACCATAAATGTCACAGTTTTAGAAGCCACGTTACTCATCATAACGCTGTGCTAAGATCAAATATTTTTATTTGTAAAATGTCAAAAACATGGGATACAAACAACAGTAAACCAAATTTAAAATACTATGGTATTGATGCGTTTAACACACTGCATTGAATAGAAAGTTTATAATGAAGTAGAAGTTCACCCGACTAATATGATTAAAATTCAATGCAAAATAAGAAAAAAAAAAATAATCATGTTTCACGTTACATCGTTTTAATAAAAATATAAAGTTTAAAAGGGTTTCCGGACTTAGGTTTTGATCGATTTTGTTTATTCACTATTTGGTTTGGCAAAGACAGGAGCAACAGCAAAAGTAACAAAACAGCTGGATGCAATAACTAAGATGATAGTTGTTCTGTATTTGGTTCGCCTATTCAGACTATCATTCGATCCGTTGTGTTCTGTTGGTATGTAATCATCCCGATGAAACTGGTTCTTGGCCATGGTGAATGGTTTATCTCCTATACTTGTTGACATCTTTAATACAAATTAGAATCTGACAACAAGCTATTTTTTCTACGAACTCATGTAATTAACCATTTAAAAGTGTAAAAATTATTTACTTGGCAATAACAAACCAAAAATACAAATTAAATATAAAAATGATTTGGAATAAACTACAGTATGCACTGTTATCAAGATTAACAAGTTTTTAAACCGCTTTGGTAACATATATGAAATTTTCTAGAGGTTTTGGGAAATTTACGTTTTATCACGTTTATTTGGGATTTTAAAGTAAATACGTTATACGTCACTTCCAAACGCAAGTTCCCTATATATATTTAGAATGATTGCTTTAAATGAAAATATGTTATGAAGATAAAGTGAGGTACATGCATCTTAAAAAAGATAACAAAAACAGATATTTACATTCACGGTATATTTCCCCTTATGTTTGCACTGGAAATCTGTGAGGTTCAATGATCACAGCGTATGAGCACAAATCAAATAAACGTACTAAATTGGATGTTTTATGATTATTTCATCTATCATTCATATCCATGACAAAAAACGTACATAATGGCTCTAAAGCGACGATACAAAAATAGTTCATTGTTATTGCCAGCATGTACATATAAATATCAAAATGAATATAAATATTGAGGTGATAATTTCGGTCGGGGCGTGTTCAAATCCAATAAAGCACGAAGGGCTTTATGATAGATTTGATAACGCCCCGACCGAAATTATCACCTCATAATATTTAAAGAATGATTCTTTATTACTTATATTTATATAATTTTCAGCAATTGTACGATTAAATATTATAATAATATTTATGCAAATGCCGCTTACGTTCCAACATCACGTCATTTGAATTTATTGGACTGTATAGTACAAAATTGATTCGTAGTGTTATTACAGATAAAAACACCGCAAAATGTAAATATGTTTGGATATGTAAGTCCTATAACACACCATGCTATGCATACAACGCACGGAAGAACAAGTTATTGGTTCATTAATTTTTCATTTATGTTCTTCTTCTCACTTCAGCTATAGTCCTGCTGGACACGTCATAACTGGTGACGTAAATATAGTAAATAATGATGACCTTAAATCACTTGTTCTTAAAGGTCCAAAATTTAGGGAAAATATACACATCATGAATTCTGTAGAAGAATACGCCAAACGATGGGCCAAACATGAAAAAGAAGACGTTGACACGTTGGGTATATGATGAGAGCGTATGCTCTGTTGAGGGAGAATATGTTGACAATATAAGATTTGTTCATATATATTTTGTTGATGGTTATGGAGTAATTGGAGGATATTTTATTGACGTTGTACGTGTGATAAGTGGGGATTTGTTGACAGTGTAGGTTTAGTTAGTAGATTTGTTGTTGACGGTGTGCGTGTGGTTGGTGGAGTTTTTGTTGACAGTGTATAAGTGTTTGGTTTTAATGACGGTGTAGGGATGAATGGTGAAGTTTTTGTTGACAGTGTATGTGTGGTTGATGGAGGTTTTGTTGAAGGTGTATGTGTGTTTGGTTGAGATTTTGTTGACGGTGTACGTGTTGTTGATAGAGATTTTCTTGACGATTTAGGGGTGGCTGGTGAAGTTTTTGTTACGGTGTAGGTGTGGTTGGATTCTTCTGTGGTTGGTTTTCTGGCTGTGAAAGTGTGGTTGTTGGAGATTTTGTTGACGATGCAAGTGTGGTGGAAGGAATTTTTTTGACGGTGTAGAGGTGGTTGGAGGAAATTTTGTTTTGGTGAAGGGTGGTTGGAGGCGATTTTGTTGCCGGTGTAAGTGTGGTATTAAAAAAGTTGTTGATGTTGTTAATGGAGATTTAATTGACGGTGTAGGTGTGATTGGAGGAGATTGTGTTGCCAGTATAGGTGTGGTTGGAGGAGATTTTGTTGCCAGTGTAAGTGTGGTTGGTTGAGATTTTGTTGATGGTGTAGAGTTTGTTGTTGATATACTTGTTCTTTGTTGAATAACAGTACTGTCGTTGTTAGCGTTTTAGTTGTCTTTGTCGCTAATGCTGCAGATGTCGAAGGTTCTTTTAAAACGCCAATTTTTGTGAATGACAAATTTGACAGAAGCATGCAAATATTTCCCAAATTCAGTCAGATGTTGTTGACTGTGTAGGTGTGGTTGGTTGAAGTTTTGTTGCCGGTGTAGGTGTGCTTGGTGGTATTTTTATTGCCGCTTGTAACAACAAGTGACCCCGTAGAATATTGAACGGGATTCGTTTTTCTACGTAGAAAAATGACCCATTCGGTTGTAGAATACTTGGATTACGTTACAGAAATTGTGGATTAGGGTAATTTTTTCTCCGTGGGGGTTGTAGAAAATTAAATTGAGTGCGCTTTTCTGATCACCTATTATTACTTATGATCGTTATCTTAGTCTGTCATTTAATTGTTTAATTTAAAAAAAATGAAAGATATAGTCATGTTTCGTTGATTAACTAAGTACACTGAATATAAAATGTTCCCTTCATATTACATCTTGGTAATAGAAGAAAAAGACGTACCTTAGATAACATAATTTTGAATAGATAGTTAAAATAGGTGCGTATCTAGAAAAAGTTAAAAGGTTGGGGGAGTTGGCGGGGAGGAGGGATGACGTACATGACGGTGTATGTATAAACCATGACTGAATAGTAATAATATCAATCGGAATGAATAAAAAAAAATTCTCACTTATTGTATGCGGAAATTGATACCATTAATTTACAGGGGAAAAAAATATTCATCACGGTCTATATCGTCATGAGAGATTTATTCACTATGGATCTGAAATAGGCACATCTCACATCTCATTACACGCGTGAATCCAGAAAATTTTATCCGGGGTGGGGGAGGGGGATCCGAGGGATAACAAGATATCTGTGAGCTAATGCTCACTAGTAATACCCCCGCTCTGATGTGAATATGCAAAATAAGCAAAGTCGACATTTAACAGGAAGTTGGCATCCGATCGGTACAAAAATACATCCCACGATAGCATGCCTAAACAAGTAGTATGTTAAAATTTCAAGCATCTGCAATAAATACATATAGTTGCTGAGAAATCTTTGACGAATTTTGTTTGAAAATGTAGGCTAAAAATAAAAAAAGTCGTCATTTAACAGGAAGTTGATGTCCGATTGGTACAAAAATATACCCACGATATGGCATGCCTAAACAAATAGTGTGTTAAAATTTCAAGCATCTGCAATAAATAGTTGCTAAGAAAAATGCGACAGAAATTTTTGTTACGGACAGACAGATAGAAGGACAGACGGACACACAAGGGTTAAACAGTATACCCCCTTCTCTTTCGGAGCAGGTGTATAATTATGTTTGCCAAAAGGGAGGGGGGGGGTCTAGGCCTATTATTGGTAAATTTGATAAGTGAATTTAAAAAGTTAAAATTCCCCCACTCCTTAAATCCGGGATAGCATCATCCCATTTAAATATTTCTAACATTTTTTTTTCTTGTTACAACAGGTTTAAGAAGGAAGTATATTAAACAAATACAATGCTTGATTAAAAAAAACAATATAAACGTCACAAATTCCAAAACTTCGAATCTAAAATTGAACAAAAGAAACAGAATACTTTATAGATGATTCTGTGTGAATTTAAAATCGATCTCGATTGTAATCAAAATTAAAATGTACTTGCAGAGATAACAAATCGCAAAGTAATACATGTAATGACACTTTACATGTAGCATTGACTTTGAGTCCAACTGAATACAACCACGGTACTTATAAATGACATTTGAATCTAGCAAATAATACAGGCATACATGTATTCTGACATAACTTTAAACTTTCCTTTGATTTAATAATAATAATTAATAACATAAACATGTTAGACTTAGTGTCCCAGGCATTCATACTCATTTTTAACAGTTTCTAAAAGTAAAAAAAAACCAGCGGTTATTTTATTAGTGATCTCTTAACTGAGTGTTAATAAAGTATACCATATATTGAGATAGTTTGTTGATAAGTAAAAAATAAAGTCATCATCAACGTGTTGCATACTGCATACAGAAAGTCGGGAAGGGAAGTCCTTTACAGTATTGCATTGTATTTAACGGTTCATTACAGATCAGATTAATTATAAAGTTTATGTGAGGCAAAATGCATCTGTCAGGTAAAAAGCATTCGGTCTTATACATTTATAATGTTTAAATGGATTAAACAATATATTTTACTGTACATAATACATAGTCTAATATGATGTCATTTGTAAATCACTTCAACATTGCATCCTCCAATAACTTGATTCAGGTTTGCAGTTAATCATTACATTTTGATCAGAGTATAGTTTCTTGCATGTATTGTTTGTATATTTAGGAAACAATTTTTCTACTATTTGAGATTTTGATATCAGAATTTGAACAAAGCAAACCATTTTGCGACAATTCGTGTTGGTTGGAAAAAACAAACTGGTCTCTGCAGTTATTTTTTTTTTCTCAAACAAGTATTTGATATAGGTATTGCCTGATTCTGAGAGCAGTTTGAGTTAAGTACATTGAAAAAAACATGGTAATACAATGGCAGCATTACATTCTTAAATTACTTTGTAATATAAACGCAGACATGATCAAAATCTATTAGAATCAATCACTCATATCTGTAGTTATAAACATGTTCAATAGAACTATCACTATAAGACTCTTAAAGCCATCTAGTGTGGTGTTTGTTTTTGGTTGTCAGACATTCCCTATAGCTAAATAGAACAGATATTAATTTTAAAAATCCGCTTTATTTGTCGAAAATTCACTTCTTTCTTCTTGGTTTTTTCTTCTAAAAATATGCAATACATGTACATATATAGGTCATTATTTAGGTTTCTCTATGAAATCATCGTCAATAAAAGTGCGGCTTATTAAGCAGAACGAGCAGACGCGAGCTGTCGAATTATTACCGTCTTTAGTTATGTAAAAAGGGAGCGCAAGTGAGAGCATCATTATGCATGTACCTTTTAATTTAGGGAGAGAAACAACCCTAAAATGGCTTAGCGAAGGGGCACCATAAGGCAACCATAAGGCAACCATAAGGCAAACTTTAAGTTTTAGTTAAACACACAAACTGATGTTATATATGTAACAGGGAGACCCATCCATATTTTATATGCTTTCGCTGCCCCCTTTCCCCTCGCCAAACATGAATGCTACACGTATCACCCCTAATTTCTATGATTTCTATGTAGTTTATAAGCGATGTCAAAATTCTATGGGGTCAGTTTTCAACGTGTGGGGGTAGGAGATCTACAGGTCTGGAATGGTTTTCTACTGTAGGAAAAGGACCCTACAGTGTACTTGTCATAGAATACTGACCCTGGGTCAGTTTTCTCCGTAGAAATTTGACCCCCGGGTCAATATTCTACGGGGGTCACTTTTCATCGTTAAATTTTTCGACGTAGAATAATGACTCCCCTGCTGTAGAATAATTATACTTTTTTTAAAAAAAAGACCCAGGAGTCATTTTTCTTCATGTTAAACATGAAAAGAAATGACCCCCATAGAAAAATGACCCCCGCTGTAAACAAAAATAGATATGGGTTACCCCATATACAAGATATCTGACTTTGAAATAATTTGAATTTTCACTCCGCTCAGCTGATTTTGAAGTTAAAGCTACCGAACCTGTTAAGAAATCGCTGTATATAGTTTTTCATATCCGTATCAAACACACATTGACACAAATTGATTGTTTATATTGAGGTCTCTTCTCTCGTCGACATATGGTGGGAAAATGACGCTGCATTAGCGTAGAAATCTGTTGAACTGTACTTGCTACTTTACCATTAATGATACTAATGATACTAACATTTTATAAAGACTTATTATTTTAAAACGATATTTGGTTTACAAAATTTATGCACAGCTTGCTGAACTATATTTTATCGCGACTTTACAATTGCATCCGCAACAAATAGCCAATGTCTATACGAGTGCGATCAGATATCTGTACATATGTTGCATAACCATTCCGTAATAAAACAAGAGGCCCGTGGGCCACATCGGTCACCTGAGCAACGATAGCCATCATAAAATCAGCTTTTTGGAGTCATACACAAATTATCTGATAACTTTAGTATAATATATTCTGTATTAAAAAAGTTCAAATTTTTTCCCCTGGATATTCTAATTTTTATCATTAAGCCCCTTTGATAACAGGATGGTTTTATAGTTATATCATATATTGAGCATTGCAGTTCTCAAGTGTTCTTCGCAACTGTTTATATATAAGATATAAACCTATAAATCAAACTTCGAACCTCTTGTGAGGCCAAGGAATTGTTTAAGGGCTAAAGTCTTAACAATTTTAAGAATTAACAATTTCTCAAATGGTTGCATATAAGTCAAGCCATATATTAAAAAAATTGAGTTTTTAGAAAAATTCAAAATGTTTTCTTTTCTAAAATTGGACCCCCAAACAGGATACCATCCTACTCCTGAAGATTTTGACGAATTTGAATCTACTCTATCTAAGGTTGCTTTCTCTTAAGTTACAGCTTTTCTGGGCAAATGGTTTTTTAGAAGAATATTTTTAAAGATTTTATTTTATATATTCCTATGTAAAAATTGGACCCCCCTTGTAGCTCCATCCTAGCCCGGGGGATCATGACTTTAACAAACTAAAATCTACCCTACCTGAGGATGCTTCCATACAAGTTTCAGCTTTTCTGGTCAAATGGTTTTTTAGACGAGGATTTTTGAAAAACACCAACAAATTTTCAATAATTTTTAATTGTCTCCCCTTTAAAGAGGACGTAGCCCTTCATTTTTGACAAACTTGAATCCCCCTCATCCAATGATGCTTTGTGGCAATTATGGTTGAAATTTGTCCAGTGGTTCTGGAGAAGAAGTCGAAGATGTAAGAAAGTTTACAGAGAGGCAGACGGACGGACGGACAGACGGACAGACAGACAGACAAAAAGACGACGACGGACAAAATGTGATCAGAAAGGCTCACTTGAGCTTTCAGCTCAAGTGAGCTAAAAAGAAAAGAAAAACACATTTATACACAATGAATAATCAACATTCTCTCTCAGAGGAGATTGTCATAATTAACGAACAATAATGAAAGTTATATAATTGTTATAATAATATAAGCAATATTCATTGGTTAAAAAATTGTCGGTATGGGTGTGGTAGGAGATTTTATTGCTGGTGTAGGCGTGGTTGGTGGTTTTGTTGTCGGTTTAGGTGTAGTTGGTGGAGATTTTGTTGGCGGTGTTAGTGTGGTTGGAGGAGATTTTTTTGGCGGTGTAAGTGTGGTTGGGAGAGATTTTGTTGCCTGTGTAGGTGTGGTCGAAGGAGATTTTGTTGCCGGTGTAAGTGTGGTTTGAGGAGATTTTGTTGCCAGTGTAGGTGTGGTTGGAGGAGATTTTGTTGCCGGTATAGGTGTGGTAGGAGATTTTATTGCTTGTGTAGGCGTAGTTGGTGGTTTTGTTGTCGGCTTAGGTGTGGTTGGTGGAGATTTCGTTGCCTGTGTAGGTGTGGTTGGTGGAGATTTTGTTGCCTGTGTAGGTGTGGTTGGTGGAGATTTTGTTGCCTGTGTAGGTGTGGTTGGAAGAAATGTTGTTGCCTGTGTTTGTGTGGTTGGTGGAAATTTTGTTGTCTGAGTAGGTGTGGTTGGAGGAGATTTTGTTGCCTGTGTAGGTGTGGTTGGATATTTTGTTGCCGGTATAGGTGTGGTAGGAGATTTTATTGCTTGTGTAGGCGTGGTTGATGGTTTTGTTGTCAGTTTAGGTGTGGTTGGTGGAGATTTCGTTTCCGATGTTGGTATTGATGATTGATATTTTGTTGATGGTGTAGATATGGGCGATGATTTTTTTGTCGACGGTGTAGGTTTTGTTGATGATGTAGGGTTTGCAGTTGAAATTCTTGTGCTGTGTTGAATAACATTTGTCGTTGTTATCGTTTTAGTTGTCATTGTTGCTAATATTGCAGCTGTCGAAGGTTCTTTTAAAACCTCTAGTTTTGTGAATGACAAACTTGAAGGTAGCACGCAAATATTTCCCAAATTCATAGTTCCATTGACATTTCCTGTTGCTTTTTTACTAAGAACTGTTTTCAAAGATTGTTCAACAATTTTCTTGTTTCCAGCCTCCATAAATAAGAGAAAATTGACTGCTTTACTTCCTTTTCTGTAAAGTACAAATGAGGAAGAAAATTAGGGATCTGTAAAGTTTCATCTCGAAAAACTTCATACATGTACATGATTTTTATTACCTGAGGTTGGTTACGTAACACTTCCGTCGAAATACAAATTCTGCTCGAATATCGTTTTCCATCTTCATTTAAAATTATTTAAAAAAGATAAACATGTTAAAGCAACAGTATGAACGCAATTTCATTGTGTCACATTTTAAAAAGTATACAAAATATTTTAATAAATATAATTTTTAAAAGTTTTCCAAAATTTATATAACTGGAAATTATCAAAATAAATCAAATACCACTTTTGAAAAGACTGCCGTAAATTTCTTGTATGCATTAGATATTTTATTATAGACATCATTTGTGAAGTTTTGACACACGTTTATTTGTCCTTCAGCGATAACTGAAATTAAAAATGTTGTTTATCATGATAAACCTGTTCAACAGTTTATTATTTTAAATTTCTAACTTCATATGTCATTTTTCATCCTGACTTCGAAAATGACCTTTCAAAATAGTTTCACACATAATTAGTGTACAAGAAATGACTGGAAATAACAAGTATTTCTAAAGACTCATTCTGGGATATATCTTGTAAATGGTCCTGACCTTACTCTATAGTTTAACCTTGAAGTTCATTCGTGTATTCCCATTTCACATTGCAAATTGTTTGTTTTTTCCGCGAGAAATATATTTTGCGATACTGCTGCTTTGCATAAAATTGTAAGAAAGTATAATCGCGAGTTCTGGATAAACAAGACCTATGTTTCGCGCTACTCGGTTGTAGCTCTTGTACACTTTTTCAATTTTTTTTACAACTGTCTTCTGATTGGTACATAGAGATAGGCCAGGTCTATAAGCAGTTATTTGACTCATTTTTCTAAAGCACATGCTTATAAAGTTAACGATAATACCTATTGCTCATATCCATGTACATATACGTGTACATGTAACTAGCGTAGTGTATTTATAAACAATAAGTAAATACTTTTCATCTATTGCCAAACAGAGACGAGGCATTGGTGAAGAATAAATAAACTCGGTTATTTTGTCAGTTTCAAGGCACACAGGTAGCAACAGATAAGGGAGAGAGTTAAGGGTCCCTTTCCATATATGTTAAAATAAACATGACATTTAAGTAGACATTGTCGTGAACGTGAATTAAACGTGAACTTACAACCTTAGGATAGTCTCTGGACAAGGTATGTGCTACCCTTAAGTTAAGGAAAAGATTTTTGCGGTTCCTAAATTGAGGAGAGTTTCGAGAAACAGACTTAAAATTAAGACATATCCTAAGACGTACTTAGGACGCACCATATACCTCAGATAGCTTCATGAACATGCCTGCTGGTTCTCAAAATGTACATACATTTCACAGAAGCAAAAATGTTCCTTTTTACAGGGTTCTTCTTTTAAGTTAAAAGTACCTATGTATAATAATTCACCTTACGCCCATACTGATTACATCAAATATGTAATTTATGGGTGTGAAGTAAGAGTGACAGTTAAAATTTCAAAAAATATTTTGTGTCAAATTCAGAACAAATCACATTACGCAACCACTGTTTTCATTCATGCATTCACATTAGAAAAAAAATGGTATACGTTATACACAATATGAATATATTTTGAACCATAAGACTGCGCACACACTTTTAATGATGTGTATCATTTAAGCATATGGATCTATCATTATTTTTATGCAGAGGTTATTTAAGCATTGAATGCTTATTTTTGGATGTCGTCGGTCCTGTAACACACCAAGCGGTGGAGAGAAATAGCTTTGGGATATAAAACATTGTATATTCCAATAAAAAGGCCTATAAATGAGAAACTAGCACTAAATGCAAAACAAATGAAAGAAAGTTAAAGCTATATAATAATGTCGTGTTTGATGACTGTTTTTCAGGAAAGAAATGTTTGTTTTTTATCAAGCTACATAAGTTATAAACTATCTAAAATGATATAATTTTATTCAAACGGATTTAAAGTATTGAAAATAATTTCAAATTATTTTTTACATTCCAGTCCGGATTGCAAACACGTGATGATGCCATTTTTTCTAGCATGTAAACAAGAAGTCGACGAAAAGAAAGAAAAAAGACAAAGCCATATTTTTTTTTAAATGAGGGGTCTCCTAAATTAAAAGTGTAAATTGTCACGTTTTATTTTATTTATTCCCTGATCAGGTATGAAAATGGTTGTCTTTGTTTATTGATAACAATAATTTATTCTTTCGTGCCACGCATCCTCCCCCATGTTGTTTCCCTCGATTACGTTTCGCATACACATGCACAAACAAATATACACATGTGAATGTTATTGATATGCGTAAGAATAAAGCCATTTCTCCATACATTGAATAACCTTACTTCTCATTATAAACAAAATGAGTATTATGTTGCATTTGACACAATTTGGATATGGTTTACAACATAGCAAAATAACATTAAATACGTCATAGTTACTGTACTAACATCACATTATATGGTTATATTTTTTGTTTTTGTTTGTTTGTTTGTTGTTAACTTTTATATTTTCAGGGGAAATAGGAAGTGTTTGTTTTGTGAAAGATGAAATGTTTCTTATCTTTTTATTCTAAATTTAAACATAATATTCTCACTGTAAAATAATTGTGTTCGGTACGGAAAAAGGCAAAAAATACTTACCGAGCACATGCGATGTTTCTAAAGAAAAAAATGAGTTTATTTTGGATAACAATATTGAGATATATTAAGAAATGCAACATATACGACCAACGTGACGAAGAGATTAAAGACATTTCAGGACGACGCGACATTTATTCAAAAGAAATAAATGAATTACAAAGAATAAACACTATCCCCAAGCGCCTTAACGGTCACTTGATAAAAGCAATTTGCAACCCTTTTAAAAATGTTTAAAATGACAATTTAAGAATTAAATGATTATGCAAATTAAACGTATGTAGAGGAAACAATCTTGCGTAAATCAAGATTCATGTGTTGGTGAAGGATAAAGAAAATAAATCGGTTAGGTATTTTGAAATAATGAAAAACTATTTGTTATTACATTGCCCAATCTAATCATGTATTTAGATTGCCTGTCAGATGTGAAACAGTTAATTATGATATATTCATATATATACATGTATGATAAAAGCTCCAACCATTTCTACCAGTATTCCGAGCCCGGTTGTCATGAATTGCATAAATTTCGAAAAAAAGCCTCTTTTCCTTAAAAAAATGGTCCCCTATTGCCTCCCAGTGCCCAAAAGAAGTGAAAATATTTTTCAAAGTTTCATAAAGTGGCCAATAAAACCGTGGGACCATGAATTACACAAGTTTGGCAGAAGTCTACTTGATTGATTTAACTATGCACTTCCTTTACCTTTTATAAACCCTGTAGAATATTAAAATATTTTAAAGAATAATTGCAATTCCTAGATATTTTAACAAGGGCTCCACTATAACACTAAAAACTCTGACCATGACACCCTAATTTTCACAGTTTTAGAAGCCACCTTGCTCATCATAACTATGTGCTTAGATCAAAACATGTGAAACAAGACACAAGAAACCAAATATAAGATACTATGGCAAGAATGCGTTTAACACCCTAAATTTATAGGGATATTAATAATGAAGTGACAATTCATCCGATGAATATGATTGAAATGCACACAAGAAACCAAATATAAGATACTATGGCAAGAATGCGTTTAACACCCTAAATTTATAGGGATATTAATAATGAAGTGACAATTCATCCGATGAATATGATTGAAATGCAGGATAAGAAAAAATATCATGATGCATGTTACATCGTTATAATTAGAAACTTCAGACACTTTAAAAGGGCTTTCAGACTTTGCTGCTTTTGATCAGTTTTGTTTATTTACTTTTTCCTATACCTTTCTTTTCGTTTTTTGGCTTGGAAAAGACAAAAACAACAGTAAAAGCAACAGCAAGAGCAACAAAACAGCTGGATGCAAGAACTAAGATGACAGTTGTTTTGTATTTGGTTCGCCGTTTCAGACTATCACCAGTCGATCCGTTGTGTTCTGACGGTACGTAATCATCCCGATGAAACTGGTTCTTGGTCATGGTGAATGGTTTATCTCTTATACTTGTTGACATCTTTAATACAAATTAGAATCTAACAACAAGTTATTATTTCTGTATGAACTCATGTAATAAACCATTTCAAAGTGCAAAAATTATTTACTTGGTAATAACAAACCAAAAATACAAATTACATATAAAAATGATTTTAAAAACAATATTAAATTTTTTTTAAACCACTTTGGCAACATTTATGAAATTTTCTAGAGGTTTTGGGGAATTTACGTTTTAGAACGTATATTTGGGATTTTAAAGTAAATATTTTATACGTCACATCCAAACGCAAGATGAAGTGAGGTACATGCATCTTAAAAAAGATAACAAAAACAGATATTTACATTCACTGTATATTTCCCTTTATGTTTGCATTGGAAATCTGTGAGGTTAAATGATCACAGCGTATGAGCACAAATCAAGTAAACGTACTAAATTGGATGTTTTATTATTATTTCATCTATCATTCATATCCATGGCAAAGAACATATATAATGCCTCTAAAGCGACGATACAAAAATAAATCATTGTTATTGCCATGCATGTACATATAAACATCAAAATGAATATAAATATAGGTGTTCAATGCTTATTTAAGGAAAAATGAATCATTCTTTGAGTATTGTGAGATAATAATTTCGGTTGGGGCTTGTTCGAATCCAGTAAAGTCCGAAGGGCTTTATGATAGATTAAATATTATAATAATAATTATGCAAACCCTGCTTGCGTCCCAACAACAACTTGGACTGTATAGTACAAAATTGATTCGTAGTGTTATCACTGACAAATACACTGGAAAATGTATATATTTCTGGATATAATAAGTCCTATAACACACCATGCTAAGCATACAAAGCACGGAAGAACAAATTATTGGTTCATTATTTATTGAATACATGTACTTCCTTTAAATTTCTTATTACTAAATACAAGGTGACAATTGTGCAGTGAAACATCAAAAAATAGGAATTAAAATTTGGCTGCTCCAAGTGCCTCGATAGTGTTATATTTTCAATTCTATGATATTCTAGGTGCTTCAAGGACAAAGTCACGATTTTGGTCAAAATTATTTCTCCTTTTAAATGTTTATAATGCTTCAGTATGCATTTTTAGAACAAAACAAAACAAAATTTAAGTGTCAGCCGTCGAGTTAAAAACGATGTACAGAGCTCATAATTCTATGGTATGTAAACAATGCTAATGTAAATTTTCTTTACTAAGTCTACTCCTTGTATTTCTTACAATTATACGTGGACCATTGCTTCCAAACTTTTTAATTACAAAAGAACTCTTCAATGCCTCAACATCGAGCATCTGAAAAGTAGTCCTTCAATGTGTTCTTGTTCTTCTTCTCACTTCAACTATAGTCTTGCTGGACACGACATAACTGGTAAATATAGTAAATACTGATGACCTCAAAAATTTAGGGAACCCCGACCTTTCAACTGGCATTATAATCTTATATATATCATGAATTCTGTAGAAGAATACTCCAAACGATGGGCCAAACATGAAAAAGAAGACCTTGACACGTTGTCAGAATGGATTAAAAGTGTTCGATGTATGTTAAAATCTTGCATTAAGCGATTTTAGCGCAATATCAAAAATATTTATCTTTCTATTTTTAATAATTTAGAAGTGAAAAAAGAATTAGGTAGATTACACAATCAGTTTGTACTGTTCCCTGCTGACAAAGCAGGAAACAACATTGTCTTTGTTTGTAAGGATCATCATATAAATTGTGTTTTAGAAGAATTAATTCTGCAAGAGGCAATCCAACTTATACTTATAGCTCGCTTTCTAAGGAGGACATTCTTCAAAATCATATGCATAATATTTTTAATATTTCCAACAACCAAAATGAATTTGAAGTACCTTACTTATATTGGATACCTAAACTTCATAAAAATCCTTACAAAGGAAGATACATAGCGGGTTCCAGTAAATGTTTTACCAATCCTCTTTCATTACTCTTTACTAAAATATTAACAGCAGTAAATGAGAAACTTCAAGATTACTGTACTACAGTATATTCAAGAAGTGGTGTAAATAAATCAGATGTTGATACTTAAAAATTCCAAGGAACTTCAAGAAAATTTAAAGTCACATCATTTTACTAAAATCAATAGCATCAAAACTTTACTACACTTTTTACAACCAGTCCCCACAATAAATTAAAGTCCAGGCTTTTGGACATCATCGATAGTAGCTGCTTTTTCAATAAAAATGGATCTCAAAAATTTACTTACCTTGTCATCGGTAATTTACAAAACTATTTTGTTAAAAACCATTCGTATTGCGTACACAAGTACTCTGAAGAGGATATAAAAAGATGTTTCCGTTTCTGATTGACATTATCTATGTAGTTTTTGGAAATCAGGTCTTCCAACAATCTGTTGGAATTCCTATGGATACCAATTTTAGCCGACCTATTTCTATATTCATATAAAGCAGAATTTATTCAAAGACTTGTACATGAAAAAAAAAAGAAATCACACACTGTGGTCTTCAACGCGACATTTAGGTATATCGGAGACGTATTATCAATCAACACTTTTTACTTCCATCCGTACGTCGACTTGATATACCCCATTGAACTTGAATTAAAAGATACTACAGAGTCTGAGTCATCTGTGTCATATTTAGATATATTACTAGAAAAAGACATTAATAGTAACCTGACAACAATGATAAACGTGATTACTTTAATTTTTCTATCAACTTTCCTTAATTATGTAGCAGTATACCTTCATCACCTGCATAGAGTTTTTATCTCTAACTTGATTCGATACGCAAGGGCATGCTCTACGTATGATCAATTTCTAAAACGAGGCAAGCTACTGACAAACAAGTTGATTAAACAAGATTATCAACACTCTCGATTGAGGTCATTATTTCTTAAGTTCTATGGTCGATACAATTAACGACCTTGTCAGCAAATACAATCTTCCGCTAGGTCGAATGCTGACTGTTTTTCATACTTATTGTTAGGCCATTATCATTTACCGAATTGTATACGAATTTTTCCGTTTTTTCGATTACGACAAAGAGCACACGGTGGGTGTGACCGGTCAGCAGAGGATGCTCACTCCTCCATGGCACCTGATCCTGCCTCTAAATTTTGTAGAGGTCCGTGTTTGCTCTGCTTCTGATTTCTGAATTTTTCCTTTGGACTTCTGATTTTGAACACTGTTCGTTATCGCCACATTACATTTTGAATGTTGAAAAGAAAATTCAAGGTAAAGGCCTTAAATGAATCTGACAAACGCTAGAAACTGTTTATTTATGTTCCCAACGAATTAGCAGATAGAAAAATCAGCTTTAAAAAGAACTTATACTGGTATATTGTACCAATGTAAACAAAAACATGGCATGAACCTTGTTTACATAACAAAGAATTGTGAACTATGTATCTTGCTTATAACTTGAAGACTGACACTCAAATTTTGGTTCATCTTTAGAAATATATTAAAGCATTCATTTATTAATAATAAAAATAGAGAAAACAAATGAAGAAAATCATGACCATGCCCCTTTTATTTTAATTGCGATATTCATCAATGAACGGTGAATGTAGTGATACTTTCGAGCCATCTAACGTTAATAAATTATATGGGTGTTTTTGGGCACCATTTAGCGTCTATTAAATAGACAACAATATGTGTCACATAGCTGGTCGTTCGTTTTGCATTGGCGTCCGCAGCACTGTTAAGGCTTATTATGAAAATATCAACGGATTGTAACGTTCATAAAACGGTGCATCTTTTATTTCAAAATATTTATGTAAAGCTATTTTATCATGATATAAATTTGATATTAAATGTAACAGCATAGTAAATGGCACTTTGTATGACATTGAGTGTGGTCCCCTGAAATGACAGTCACGTGATGTGTGTTGATAATTCTCTTGAATGGAGGTCATAAACATATTTCAATATCGCAAGGGCCTTATTTGAATTAAACTTTTGATGATGATTCAATACTTCTTATCTTGTAGATTCTGAAAAGTGCTTCTGCTTTGTATAGAGTTCATTTTTATTATAATAAATATCAAAGAAATGAACTCCTGTTGAATTTTTTATGACCTTGCTTAATATTTTACGTAATTATTAATTCATTCTATAGATTTTAGCCAAGCAGCAGCAATTTTTAATAAATAAAAAAATCATTAATTTAAATGCAAATGATCGTTATGATCTATAAAGTGTATGCCCTTGTAAAGAGCGTATTTAGTGAACCTGTCCGATGTCAAATACATCAAACTTGTACATTAAACACTATAGAATAAAAAAGAATACACGCTCTAAAAATTAATTAAATTCTAGATCAAAACGAGCATAATGAATAAGATTTAATGGTATAAAAATTGTTTTTAGATTATGCTCCGTTTATTTATGAAATGCATATTTCCATGTTAAAAAATTAATAAACCCGCCTCTCTCTACATATAATATGCGTCAAAATTTAAAGTATGACGTCACATGGAAATGTGCATCGCGATCAGTCAGTTGTTTATATTGAATCTACAATATTGCATGCAGAGTTAAGTTTTAATGTACTTACTCGACGCGACCACAAAGTAAACCTTAACAGTGCTGCGTCTGCTGATTTTGTAAAATAGTTTCTTGAATTTTATATTTGCAATTGGTCTGTTTTGTATTTCAGTTTTTCTTTTATATCCTTTCCGCCTCTTATAGAGCACCCGATAATGTGACGTCCTTTTGAGCTGAGTATAGATGTGTAGAGCAATCGGTTAACAGATAAACTTCTGATCTACAAATCATGATTTCGAAACTAGCTGTGCATCAAAATTGACAAATCTATAATTAAGAAGTTTAAACTTTCATTTTATAGTTAAATAATAAAAGGGTTTGAAAATGTTAAAACAGTCATTACAATTTTGTATGATTTTTTTTCACCTGTATTGATAACTTATGCTATCCTACGCCACATTAAAGGAGTTGTTCAAGAAAAGATGTCACAACCTATCCTAAAATTTAAATACAATGTTGACTAAAAATAGTGCATTATTTGGTGTATATGATACTTCAAATTCATTATACACTGCCACGTATAGCGTTACTCAATATATTCAGTATATCGATGTCGATTTTTCTTTAAAATTTACCTTTATTGGGCGGTTAAAATAATCCATCCGGAAGTCTTCGCTTGTAACAGTTATCATCCAATCTCTTTTATAATTTGGATCCTCCATCTCCAAATCCTGTAGTCTATTATGAAGATAAAGTATATAACCAACCGTTGTTGAGTTTTTAACACTCATTTCGGTATTTCCTTAGAAAATTCATAAAAATCAAAAACAAATAAAATACAAAATAAAAAGGCTTAAATATAATCAATAACGTTATCTTATCTTAAATTGGCATGGTCACGAGTTTTTTCTTTTCTTGAAATACATGTTTTTTAATTATTAAAATACATAACTAAGGTATTTATAATGGCCAGCCAGAATTTCAACGTCACTTGTCTAGTTATAAGCTATGAAGAGCTAACATTTCTTTGTTATGTTAACAAAGCTCTTGTCATGCTTTTGTTAACATAGGTCGTATATATTTGTAAAAGCTTCGAAATCTATAATGTTTTTCTATCTGCAAGTTAATTATATACGTGTACATTAAAAATTTTTATAATATTGTCACTTTTTTTTACTTAATGTATTTCTATTCAGCAACCATTGAAAATGGCTAAGTCGAAAATCAAGGTCATAGTAGACTTATTTGTTAAATCCTATATTTTTCTTCTCCGTACACGTATAAAATGACTCTTGTATAATTGACGTGGAATTATCTTGTAGTAATATCTAATTGAATTTTCTTAAGGTCAAAACAGAGTCCTGTTTTTGTTCTTCTTTTAAACGGAGTCCATTGAGTCGTCATCATATCAATAAGGCGTAGTTATTGTTTATTTAAGTGTTGCTGGTAGGGTAGTGGTTACAATGGAGTACCGTAGGTAAATCATAACGCTAATGAAATTCTAAATAAGTACATTTAATATGTTATACAACTGTCTACAAATATATCATCATACAATAATCATCTAAATTTATGGAACGCATTTTACATGTATTCTTAAAACTACATTTTCAATCACCGAGTTTCTGCTAATATTTTGTTTGAAGAATGAAGCGTTTTCTGAATTTTTCTACTTCGATGACTTTAACTTTTATAAAGCATAATTCATATTTATTAATGTTTTTTTTCTGGGAGCAAAAAAACTTTTGTGTTCAAACTAGCAAAATAAGACATTTTTTCTTAATTTTGTGATTGACTTGTTTTGCAGTTTCTGAAAGTAAGAGTAAAATAAATAAAGATAGTTTTAAACGTAATTATATTTGCAATTGACTAATGTGCGTTCTAGATAACACTAAACAATTTACATAACAAAACATCAAGTAAATCATTCATTAATTATCTATTAGTTACACATGTATCTGATTTGTATTGAAATAGCATGCTTCATTTCCTTTATTCTTTGCTATCTTTGAAGAATTTTGTTTTAGTGGCTATGTAATCTTCCTATGTTTCATCTTTTATTTTCTTTTATCAAGAGGGTATTATCTTTTCCTATCAGCAAATACAGTCTTTTTGTTCTTAACTTTGGTTTGATAATCTCATTTACAACAATATTTGTTTTTGATAAACATTCAGTGAACGTACTGAGATAATCTTAACAAATCAAAAGAGAGACACCTGTTGTTAAACGTAAACACGAACATGTCATTTGATGACGCCTTACTGTTCGTCTTTTGATTGATAAAGACGTTTAATTTTATGCATCTCAAAAGCTTTTTTGTGGACAGAAATCCAATATGCATTCCATTAAACAGTTCGGTAGCTACGACGATGTTAAGCTTATCACTACATGTATTTGAAAGAATGGTGTACTAATAATAGAATGATCAGGTTTTGTACATTTTCAATGTTAAATAAATAAAGTATGTGTTCTGTGTTATGTGTTTGAATTCATTATCACGACCCATTCTGGTTTCACTGTTTGAATCTTCAATATTGTTTTACCGTAGAAAACCGTTCATATTGGGTTTTTTATTATTTTTGTTACGTGCTATACAAATAAAATCTTTACTTTGCATTATATTTCTTAAAAAACAAAATCTCAAACTTCTTAAACTCCTGTTTCGTGATGAAATCAAATAACGTTCCCATTTATAATTCGGGCGAAAGTATAAACAAAATTTAAAATGTTTAGTCCATATATTATTAAAACTTAAAGACATATTAATGAGTAAACTGTTTAGAGACAGACTGAAGTATATCGCTAGACTACGGCAATAATTCTGTTTGGGTGCGTTCTAGCCTACGCTCCCAAATGTAAAAAAATTAACAATCTGATATTCAACAAACACAGAAAAAAAACAATTAAGATCTTAGGTTTGTAATTAAAACTACAATGTTCCTAGAAGAATTTAACTTCAATTTCAACATAGAACGTTTATAACAGTGCTGTTGTCTGTTGAAAGTACACAATTCTTGATTACAATCAGTTAATAAATGTCTTAATAGGTGAACCAAATACTCTATGTCCATTAATTAAATGGGAAAAAAATCTTATTTAAAACACTGTTTCTTTAAACAATTCGTAAACTAGTTAACATCCTCTTAGGCTGCCCAAAGTTAATTCTACGTTTAACGTAACCCGCGTGCGTAGGTTTAGGATAAATTGAGTTTTGAAAAAACAAATAAACCCTTATCTTATTTTGATTTTTTCCAGTTTGATTATACTAAAATACTGTAATCTGTAGAAATTCGAAATGCTTAGAGCATATTATGGACTATAAATCAGATACTCAATGGGATTATCAGGAAAGATCACTATTAAGAGGTAAACTATATGTAATTTGAATATTCACTTAATTTGTATTAATGTAAATGAATGAAATTCATTTGATTGAAAATTTTGTTTGTTTTAAATTTATCGGCCTCCCTCGTAGGTTTGGTATTTTGAAGTGACGTTAAACGTAGAATTAATTTTGAGCGGCCTTAGGTTTTGAAAATGAACATCTTTATTTTGGATAGATATTTCAATAATTAGGACGTACTAGATTCAAAACAGGACAGTCACTATCACGACAGAAGTTTGCATAACGAAGCCCCTGAACCATCCAATATCACGAAGCAGTCAGCGATCGTAGCAATTGGCCAGTGTATAATCTTGAAATGAGTGACACACTCTCTCGCGAAAAGTTTAAAAGATTAGATTATTCTACTACGGAACTTTATATCGCTAATACAAATATATTTGTGGCATCCTTTGAAAAGATTGGAGAGTTTTTCGTTCGTTTGAAATCTACTTAAAAGAAAAGAGAAGTATAACAACTTTGATATGCAATTTGAATATTATGTATTTGACCAATACAAAAAACGCTAAGTGATGTATTTCGCCTCAGGGGACAAACATATCTGGGGCCAATGGCTAACTGATCAATTATTTTTAAATGGTGTCAATGACAAATCTCAATAGTAGAGTGCCCAACTTCTCGGAAGAGGAGGGGAAGTAAAGAGGTCGTTCATCGCGGATGATTATCAAACGGATCGAATTGCACTCTTTTGATTAAATGACACTCAGAACACGTTATCTAGTTATTGAATGAGGGGAAAGTCATTGATTTAACATGTAACATGTAAATAAAATTTGTTTTTCTTTAATTTATGCATATCATTCTGAGTTGAAATCCTTTCATTGATTATTTGTCGATATTTTCCAAAGGTTGACAGTATCAGTAAAACAAAGTGTTGATTCTGATGGAAACTATCGATAAATCATAAATATTTGATTAAATACAGATCTTACATTTTTTTCTTCACACGTTCATTTCATCATGAAAAAAGATGCTAAAGTTTAGGAAATACTTCAAGATAGAAACAAAATATTAGAAAATAAAACGAAATTTATTTAATTTTTCGAATAACATTTACAAAATGTCGAATAACAAAAAATAATTTCTTATAATCAAAATAATGATGTGTACATATACATGTATGTTAATATAAAAACATTATTCAAATGAAAATTTATATTCAATAAATAAAGGTATAATGTGAAATGATACCTTGAATGATAACAATCAAAATTGATATTATTGAGAATTACGTTGGAAATAAATTTATTTGACAAGTCAGGTAATAAGTTTTTCAAACCTTTTTAAATCAATTAAAAACCATCTAACTTGTAGTATTTTAAATATCTATTGAGCATTTGAGATGTCGAAAGCTTTATACAGTGCAAAATTGTCATTTCCGTTGTTCTTTTCGTCGCCGAAGTTGTAGGAGATAAATCTATAGATGAATATGAATTTAAAGTCTTCGTATATATAGTTGCAAAAGACGAAGTAGAGGAATCTGGGACACTGGTATCAAATTACTGTACTGATTATGGTGTGATTGCCATTGGACTTGCAGAATCTATTGATGTTAATGTCGTAGATGAAACATTAGTTGTCTTGAACATCGTTGAACTTGCGGCATTTAATGCATTTCCCGAAGTTTCCGTACTTTCCGTAGCTGTTGTTGTTGAATCCATAGACAAAGTAACAGTAGACGTTATACTATTAGATGTTGTGCCTGTACTCACTGTGGTTGTCGTTAGAGCTGTAGAAGGTATATGTCCCAATGTATTAGATGAAATATTAGTTATTATATCTAACATCGTTGTACTTCCATTCCATTCATTTCCAGTAGTTTTCGTATCTGTAGTTAAAGTAGATGGATCCACAATTGTAGTTACAGTAGATGCTGTACTATTAGATGTTGTGCTTCTACTTGGATTTCTTGTTGTGTTCGCTGTAAATGGAGATCTCACTGTATGTTATCAAAATAAAAAAATCTTAAATTGAAGTTGCTTACTATAATTCTATAAGTTATTCTCAATTGCTGCTCAGTTATGTGAAATGAATCAAACATTGCTTTTCATACACAGGTCCCCCAAAAATAGCACTTGCAAAATCGCAATCAAACGGTTGCTTATGGGTACACTGACATTTATAGCCATTAAAATTCGTTTTGAACCAAACAAGCATCAAACACTAATCTGGTAATAATTGATATCAGACCCCTACTGTATGTTTTCCCATTTTGCAGAGTATCATTTTTCCTGAGGTTCTGTAACGTTAGAAAAGGAAATGTCTATTCTTGCAGTGTATCAACAAACATATTTGTCTCACAAAAATTAAAGGGATACACTGTCAATTTAAGTTGTATAATATTATTTATCACATGTTACGGTGGATATCTATCATGTAATAATTTTTGACATTACATTGTGTTACATGGCATGGCAAGTACATGTACATCTACATGTTTTCAATCGATCGAAGGTTCTGATATCGATGTAAAGCGAGCGATTGAAACGATTTCTGCCCCCTCCCCCCAATTAAGCGATTTGATAGGCAATTTTGTTTCTAGGCGTTCGGAAATCTGATGGTTCCAATTACGAACCGAATACATTAAAAACATTCATGAGTAGCTTTGACAGACACTTATGGAGAATGAAGTATAGCAAACAAATAATTTTAAGTTCTGAATTTTCTAAAGCGAAGGAAGTATTAAAACCAAAACAAAAGGTTCTGAAAAGCGAGGGAATGGGGCACTATATCCAAAACATCAGACGCAATAACGAACGAAGAAATAAATCAATTATTGGAGAAAGTACTGTTGCGTGTAAACAATCCCAAGAGTGTGATCGATTCCCTGTGCCTTTGTAACACTATATTTTGGCATCAGGGGCTCCGACGAACACAGAACAATGTCATGGGGGGTCATCCTTTTACAAACAGACAGCAGCGGTGCCAAATTGTTAACTTTCAATGAACGACATTTCAAAACCTGACAAATGGTATATCCTCGAGACGCTCGCGCTGTCAAACCAAAAATGGGAGAAAATTTAGTACCTGATTGTCCAATAGAAATATAAAAGACCCTCTGATTTCTGCAATCCTGGTGACCCGTTTTATTTGGCAACTCACACTCAACAATGCACGATGGCAAATGAAGACCAATAGTTCAAAAGACAGTCGATATGTGTCAATAAATTAGGATCGATAATGAAAAGAAGGACAACTTCAGCAGGGATAGTTGGCGAGAAAAAATTAACACAGTGCTCGCAAACACTTTGGTCAAAAATTAAGCGAAAATAACATACTTACCAACCAATTTATGCAAATCACAGGACACAAAAATAAAAAATATCCAGTCTATAACCAACTACAGCAGTTTAAAAAAACTCCAGCACAGAAATAGTTTAACAATCCTTTCGAATCCAACAGCACCCCAACGTACATAGGGATCCACCACTTTCCAATTCACCTAAGACAACACTGCCTTTCGAAACAATATAATTACATAGCATTGGAGCCACAAGCACAACAGTAAATGTGACAGGGGTATCCAAAACCTGGTTAACGGAAATATTTGAAGTGGAAAAACTTTGTTAATATCCAAAACGAATCAAATTCTGCATCCAAAAAAGGCCGCATGTCATATTTGACTCCGACTCGGATGAAGGACTTATATTAGACCATGGTTCTTAATAGAAGCAACACAGAAGTCCAAGGTAAAAATTATAAAAACAGTCATGTGTATGATGTTTTGTATATTTTCTTTCATAGATTATTAAAACTCTGATGATAAATGATATGTTTGCTTGTTTGGCTTGGAACTTTTTCTTCATGCTTAATATTGTTGACATTACAAAAATGTGCTGGGCGGCTAGATGACACGAAGTTCTAATATGTAAAAAAAAAATCCCAAAGTTTAACCAGTTAACTTAGTCAAAACATGTGATAAAAAGAATATCTCATGGTTTGTGGATGGTATAAGATTTTTATCCAACGAGTTGTGTGTTTTCTATCCCCGAGGTGTGGCGAGGGGATACAAAACACACAACTCATTGGATCAAAATCTTATACCATCACAAACCATGAGATATTCTATACTTATAATAGCTCACTTACGTATATAGTGTTTCTTCAATAATTACGCCACATTGTTATTGACAATACCATAGTGAAACTGTTCTTTTTAGTGAGTAAAATGGGCAAAGTGCTTGTTTTTTTAATTTTGCAAAATATATGTACCCTAATTAATTCATATGGTAATCAAAATTAAAACATGCTAATTACAGCAAACTGATACGCTTATAATGAATGATTGAATTTTGGTTGTTCATCTTAGATTTGATTTTATGAAAATACTAAAAATGTTTAAGAATGTCATTTTCAAATAAATAATCATGACGAAAAAAGGTAAGGAAATATATCCAAAAGGCCTGCATCCTGTTAACATAATACTTAATATTTGACGTTTTCTCTTTAATTATGTTGAATTTATGATATCAATTATGACTACTTCTCACGTAAATTGGAATGGAATGTCAAGAAAATATTCATTTTCTACATAATGCATTATGGTTAAAATTAAGTAAATGACAGGAATCTTCAGTTTCATGAAATTTAATATATGTGCTTTTTCAACTTGTGTCGATTATATGAAAGTGTAGTTCTACCTTTAGTTACTTCAATTGATTGTTCTGTATTGGTTTCATTTGTTAATGTCATGTTTTCATCTGTAGATGGAATTGAAATTGTTGCAGGTGGGAAGCTAGCTGTTTTTGGTTGATGTTATCTCTGGTGTTGCTGATGTCTTTGTTGTAGCTGTCGTTTGAGTGAAACTGTGTGGCGTGCTTGTTTTTTGTGGATTAGAGGTTTTTGTCGTTGTCAGCGTTCTTGTTGTAATCGTCGCTAATGTTGGTGAAGTGGAAGAAGGTTCTTTTACACCATATACTTTTGAAAATGACAGACTAGATATCCTCACGGGAAGTTTTCCAAAAAAGATTTGTCCAGTGTCATTTCGCATTGTTGATTGCACGACTGTCTTCAAAGAATGGTTAGTGATATCTTTGTTTTCAGTTTCCATAAAAAGGAGAAAACTGACTAATATGCTTCCATTTCTGTAAGTAACAATTTTTAAATCAAATAAGGTCGCTTTAAAATCAAATGTCGTTTATCTTAACGATACTTTATTTTCAACTATCTATTACCGGAGATTGGTTACATAACACCTCCGTCGCAATGGAAACTCTTTTTGAAGACCCTTTTCCATCTTCATTGATCATTTGAAATAGGAAAAATATACGTATTTGTAGAAGAAATATGCATACAATATCATTTACTGGAAACTTTGTTAATAAACCAACATTTTTAACTTTCAAATATACATATATTTTGATAGAAACTTTTCAAAACCTATTGAACTGAATTATCAAGATGAATTAGATATACCACACTAGAAAAGTATGCTGTAAAGTTCCGGTATGTGTCAGACCTTTCATTGTGCAAATCATCAGTGAAGGTTTGCAGAATACTAATTTTTCCCTCAGTTATAACTGAAATCAAAGTTTTCATAGTTTCAAAAACATATTCTGAAATTCCTAACATATAATTAATCTATATATATATAGTGCATCATACCCGAGGCCCGTATTTAATTGAATTGCCCGCGGTTAGTTAAACATTCCCGTATTACCTTGCCACAGTTTATTCATAGCAATCGTTGCTGATTTTGATCTAGTGTGGAAGAAACTTCTAAAAATTACCTGTGTATAGAAGTTTTCAAGAAAGAGCAATATATTTTGTATCTAATGATTGACCGTAAACTCGTCTTCAATCATATTTTTTAATATGGGTTTTATAAAATAAAAAAAACCTCTCTCTTTCTCTCTCTCTCTCTCAATTGATCAAACGATCGACATCTTTTATATATCATTAACAAAACGTATCATATATATCATTATAGTGTTAATTGTTATTCATTCCTGTAGCTTTTGCATCTTCATATAAGTAGAATATATTTTTTCTTTAAACTACAGTTTTCCGATGATTTTTCGATAATCAATCATCGTAAATAATATTCAAAGGATTGTGGAAACAATTGCATGGTCACTTTAAAGCAAAACTGTGACTTTTATGTAACAAGTCATTTGGTACACGCAAAACATCAATTGTTCGAAATGTAAACAATATATCAACGTGTGAATGATGGTCAAAATTTCAATAATATGTACCTAATTTAGATCTTACAACATGTGAACTTCTTTTATCATTTGCATACAACCTCATTCATTTCCTTAATATTTCTTTTGACAAAACTAAGATAATCAAATTGAATACATTTATGAAACACACGACAACCTCAAAACTGTAATCATTATGTATGATTATTTCAAAATCAATATCTTTATGATTGATAATCGTCACACAATTTCCATAAGACGTAAAACGAAAACTTGTAAATAATTGAAAAATGACAATAACAAACTGTCAATTTCTATCTATCTATTTTATCTATATCAATCTATAAAAACTAGTAACACTTTATAAATTTCATCATTTACACCCCTTTTTTGTTTACGATTAGTTAATTAAGATTTTACTGAATATTGAATGTAGAAAATGAACTACTTACCAAACATGTGAGGTGAGTCTAGAAAATAATGTAAGAGTGTTATCTTTATTTAAACTCGTTTTTAAGGTTACTCGCAATTGTATGATTCATAACAAAGCAGATTATGTATAGTTCTCATCAGATGTTCAAATCAGTATTTGTGTCCACATTATTCATCGTCAAAGTTGAATAATAAGTTATCTTTAAAAGATTCATTCGAAGTACATGTATTATTTGTATTCTTTAAAGGGACCTAGATACGATTTGAGATCAATATTTTTAAAAAGTTTTATAGTTTCATTCTTAATGTACATGTACAAATTCACTTACTTGGGCATTTGAATCTTTTACCAAAATTTGAACATTTGAAGTTAAGTAACAGGCGAGATGCACAGGTCACAATTTATTGTTATTTATCACATGTTAAGCTCAATATACATTGGATATCATTCATATAAACAAAGCTCGAATTTTGCTTTCGTTTACAAATAATGTACCGTAACGAAATTAGCATAATTGAAAGAAACTGACGCATGTCAAACAAGATAAGCTGACTCAATGTGTTGAGAAATAACATTTTTAACAAAATAAAGCAATATTCAATTAAAATATTTACAAATACTACACATATGTAATCTCGAGCTTTGTTTTAAAGAACAAAGAATTCTATATTCTGTACCTTAATTGAAGCTCAATATTTGATATTCAAATCTTGATACATGTAAGCATAATAACTACCCATATTATCATTTTTAGACATTAATAAAGGGGGAATTTGAAAAAAAAAGAGCTCAAATGGCGTTTAGGTCCCTTTAAGTTGTTTCGATTGATATCAAAATTATTCGCAGTGTTAGCGAGATCTCTATGACCAGGATCTATTTCATAAATGAGAAGATAGGTAGTGATTACATAAATCAATTCATAGTTTACGACTTCTGATTAGAAAAGTGTTGATATCATGGATGAAAGATTGGGATAGTGTCTTTAAATTGACATTTCATATTTACACGATATTGTATACGTTACAACTTTAGGAAGCAAAACAACCCGAACCATATATATCATGATTACTTCATCAATCACAGGATAACAGGAGAAGTAAAAGGATAATTATACCCGCACTTTCTAAAGAAAGTTCGGGTATATTGTTGTTACCCTGTTCCGTCTGTCCGTCCGTCCGTCCGTCCGTCCGTCCGTCCGTCTGTCACGTTTTACTTTCTCAAACTGCTCTTACAGCTTATAAACCAGCAAACTGAACTCTTGGAGTATGATTTAGGGTGTCATGTTGTTTTGTAAACAGGTTTTGTTAGCGGGTACTAGTTTTACCCAGCTCTTTGGTTAGATGGGTTTCACGTGGTTTTCGATATGCAGAATAGGATTAATTTACATGAATAAACGTTTCTTTTGTGGTGATCAGCTAAAGGAATTCACATTTTGCTAATTGGATTATCATTATGATGTTGACTAATATAGGTAAGTATAATACATGTAGTAGCGCAATATTATGAGACACCGGTATACAAAACAGTTGAGTTTTACTTTCACTTTCTAAAATGTGATCTCCTTTTGCCAGCATACTGTATCATCATCTTTATTCAAATAAGCGTATCTACAGTTTCTGACATTTTAATTGCAAAAGTGATTTTTTTCATTTTTCAGACTCACACTATTGAGTTGACTCCATATTTACGGGTAACATTTTGTATTAAATTTGGGTATTAAATATCATGTTTATATGAGTTATAATAGGGAGGAAGGGGAAGGGGTCTTAACCGCTTCCCATCCCCAGGATGTTTGGATTTGATATACATTTCTAGTGAGAATGAAGGCTTGCTGCAGCTTTTTTTTCATTAAACCCGTAATAGAAAAAGAGTTAATGACTGTAATTTTCTTTTATTTTGCTTATTCTTTTTTGTCAAGAGATATGTGGTATGTCAAGATTTATGACTCATGAATTTGTGCAGTTAAATCCTGATTGTTAACATACATGTATAATTATGTATAAAAATACATGTGATATTATACTAGGGATCATGCAATCAATTGCAGAATTGCCAATCGGTTATTTATAACTCATTTTGACTGAT
This sequence comes from Magallana nippona, assembly GCA_033439105.1. Taxonomy (NCBI): domain Eukaryota; kingdom Metazoa; phylum Mollusca; class Bivalvia; order Ostreida; family Ostreidae; genus Magallana; species Magallana nippona. Next base: position 27,860,981 of record CM065920.1, on the reverse strand, counting down.
TAATTTGTTAATCATTTTGAAAATATAGACATTTCTAAATACATGTATAACATATTATCAATATTTTTTGAAGATTGACTTTGTAACTATTAACAACTTATTTAGGGCCCACTCTGCAGATGCCCTATAGTTATCATTCTGTCCAATTCTGCTGATCATGCCAAGATACATTTAAGACAAATTGCCCCTGCCCCTTGGGTCATTCCCCTCCCCCCAGGCGTTCTTTTTAAACCACCACCCCCCCCCCTCCTCTGAAATATTTTAATAACTGTTGAGATCCCCACCCCTCAACCATAATCATTCTTCCTCCTTGTGTCATTGCACATCAATTGGTACATGTATATTGGTTATGGCCCCTTTGAGACGCCCAGTGACTTTCCAGAGTTGGAACTAATCAAGTAATATATCTTATTCATATGTAGTGTAATTCCTAGCCTTAGCCCAATGTTGACCCTGCTTTGTTTTTTACAGCAAGGTTTTTGTTGACTGACTTTACAATTTCTATAATTACATATAACATTTTGTTTATCTTTAAGATTAAAAATTTAAAGATTTAAGATTAAAAAGCAATTTCCAAAATTTCTTTATATACCTCTGACATCATACAGAAAAATACCAACCAAGAAATGGTTTTGCTAATGTAAAAATGTGAGAAGAAATTCTGAATCTCCCCAACCCCTTCACCCCCCCCCCCGAATATTTCTAAAATATCCTCAAAATCATCAAAATCCCCACTCCTAAACCATATATATTTTTGTTTCTTGAACCATGACCATGTCAAGGCAAATCTTTTTGTGGTATTAGTAGGTCATGGCCTCTGGGGGTCAGCTTCACCCCACCCCACCCTCCCAAAATCAGAAATGATCAAATAACTTGAAAAAAAAATGCTTGTGATCCCCACCCCTAAAGCATATATGTTCTTCCTCCTTATGCATCTTATGCTTTATTTCAATCACAATAGATAAAAGGAGGTCCAGGAATTACTATGGTTCGGCCCCTGTTATATTCCTATAGATGATGTGCTATTCATTAAATCATGAGAGGAGTTCTGGGAAGTAGGTTTTTTTAGGAGTGGTAAACGTCAATTTTCTGCTACTATTTGACTCCCTGGATGAAATTTAAATTTTTAAAACCTTATTGCACAACTAAAGGACAACCCCTATCATACCCCAAGATATGATGTGGCTATTCATTAATACATGAGAGGAGTTCTGGGAAGTAGGGTTTTTTTTAGGAGTGATAAACATCAATTTTCAGCTGCTATTTGACTCCCTGGATGAAATTTAAATTTAAACCTTATTGCATACCTATAGGACAGCCAATATCATATCTCAAGAGATGACATAGCTACTGCATAAATTGTAAGAAGAGTTCTGGGAACCATATTTTTTTCGCAAAAACAAAACACGTCATTTTTTGATGCCCACAGACCCCCGTGATAAAAAAGAAATCTGAAACATGATTACACATCATCATGACACCCCGAATCATATTCTAGAAGATCATTTGGTTACTGCAAAAAAAGGACGTTTTTTGAAACCAGTTGTTTTTGTTAAAAAAAAAACCCCTCATTTTTCAACCATTTAATGACCCCCAAGACAAAATTGAAATTTCCGAAACCTTATTGCGCATCTATAAGACACCCTAAAACATATTCCAAGAGATGATTTGTCTACTGTTGAAAATGTAAAAGGAGTTCGAGGAAGAAGGTTTTTTGTGGACAAACGTCATTTTTACCAATTATTTGACCCCCAGGACTACCAGAGAATTTTTGAAACCTTTTTACAAAACAACATGACACCCCAAATCAAACTCCAAGAGTTCAGTTTGCTGGTGTATAAGATGTAAAAGCAGTTTGAGAAAGAAAAACTTGACAGACGGACGGACAGACGGACGGATGGACGGAACAGGGTACAGTGCTGCTATCGTGAAAGTTGACAAAACAATCCTATCCTATTCTATATCCTGTATCCTGCATCCTATCCTGCAAATAAGCTCTATCCTGTCCAATCCTATCCCATATCATCCAAATATAGGAATAAAAGTTAAATAAAACGAAATGTGAGAAATACATGATTTTATTAACTAATGTAGTACTCAAAATGACTTATTAAAACATAAAACCGAAAATTCTTAGAACGGGATAACTTATTTACCTGTGCAACGGTAAAATTAAATCGTATGCAAAGTGTACACAATAACGTAAACAAACAGGTAAGCGATTATATTTTTGTTTTTATAAGAGGTATTAAAACAGATAAATAACTTCGATGTATGTATTGAACTATTGTTTTAACACACATTTTATCAAATTATTTCCCCTATCACTTAAAAACCGATCGAGGGAAATCATCGGTAATCGGCCAATTCATTCGGCAATAAATGTATACACGATCTGGACATTATAATTCCTTTAGGAATCATTGAAACGATTGCATCTGTAGTTAACTTATTCGGAAATAATTTTAAGATATAAATTCATACGCATTTATAGTTAGCTAACTTTTATTAATTTGATCTGTTCTGTTTAATATCGGGCAGAAATATACGGCCCTGTTATCAGGCATCGAAGAAATTATATGAAACGTGAAAAGTACTCACAAACTATGTCTATTTCTTCTTTATATGTTTATCTATTTATATTCCGAATTGTTCGTCTATGAATTCAATTGAATTTTTAACATTTTGTAGACTTTAAATGAAGTAAAGAACTCTAATATGTAGTAATCATTGTGTGACATCGAATTCTCACAGTAACGCTATACTTACGTAAGAACTGACAAACATGTAGCGCCGACTAGCGCGCATCTATGTTTAGCACCCTTTTGTTATATAATGCATAAATAATCATTCTTAAATGTTTTAACTTGTAAAACAAATTAAATTGACATTGAAAATGCATTGTTACGTTAATTTTCGTTTCGCAAAATCACTCTGAAATTTATACTCAATTCTGATTGGCTACAGGATGCAGGATAGGATAGGATAGAACTTATCTCTTATATTTCTATCATGTATCGTACATCCTGCATCCTAACCTATCCTATCCTTGTCAACTTTCAGGATGGCAACACTGGTTACATCCCTATAAATGATGTGGCTATTCATTAAATCATGAGAGGAGTTCTGGGAAGTAGGTTTTTTCAGGAGTGATAAACGTCAATTTTCAGCTGCTATTTGACTCCCTAGATGAAATTTAAATTTTTAAAACCTTATTGCACATCTATAGAACAGCCCCTATCATATCTCAAGAGATGACATAGCTACTGCATGAATTGTAAGAGGGGTTCTGGGAACCATTTTATTTTTTGCAAAAAAAAGTCATTTTTTGATGCCCACAGACCCCCGTGATAAAAACAAAAATTCTGAAACATGATTACACATCAACATGACACCCCGAATTATATTCTAGGAGATCATTAGGCTACTGCCCAAAAAATTGACGTTTTTTGAAACCAGACTTTTTGTGAAAAAAAACGTCATTTTCAGCCATTTAATGACCTCCAGGACAAAATTGAAATTTCCGAAACCTTATTGCGCATCTATAGGACACCCAAAATATACTCCATGATTTGTCTACTGTTGAAAATGTAAAAGGAGTTCGGGGAAGAAGGTTTTTTTGTTTTTTTTTAAAACGTCACTTTTTACCTATTATTTGACACCCAGGACTACCAAAGAATTTTTGAAAACATTTTACAAAACAACATGACCCCCCAAATCAAACTACAAAAGTTCAGCTTGCTGGTTTATAAGATGTAAGAGCAGTTTGAGAAAGTAAAACGTGACAGACGGACGGACAGACGGACGGATGGACGGAACAGGATAACAACAATATATCCGAACTTTCTTTAGAAAGTGCGGGTATAAAAATATGATTTTAACTAGATTTATGATATTTGAAATATAAACGTCACAAGTTTGACTGTCACAATTATGTATGTGCAAATTGTCACTGTTTGCTTGTATCGCTCCAGTCGTTTGCTGAATTGAACATATTTTATTGTATAAATACATATACAAAAGGTTAGAAAAAGAGGGAATTGGACTTCGCATGAAACAAACAATCCTAAGAGGCAGTGCACATATTCTAACTGACAATGATGAAAAAATAATTTAAGGGGATCAATGTTCTTATTCATTGAAAAAGTATAGCTTTAGTTTTAGATAGATTAAACTCTAACAACCATTTTTAATACCATTTATCTAAAATACCGAAGTCATGATTCAAAGTAAATTCGATTTCGTTTAAATTTTTAAATGCATGTTGGATTGAGTTATCATCAGCAAATAATCGACAGAAAGACATCATAATTTCGACAACATCATTAACATAGCTTAAACACAATAAAGGTCCAAGAACAAGGCATAGAGGTACCCCTGCGTGCACTCGAAGACAATTGATCTTTTTACATAACTTTTTGGTTACGACAAGAAAGATAGCAATAGCAAGACGCGATCTCGTTGCGAGCGACGAATATGTCTTCCGTCGATTTTGAAATGATAATGTACAATCCTGAAGAGTTTTAAATTCCAAAACTCATTACAATTACAAAAGTCTCATTAGACACTAAATTGCAATTGCAACGACCATGATAAAAAAAGAAAAAAAAACATTGATCCTCAGACTGGTATAGAGAACCCAAAACCCATAAAAAATAATTTTTCGTCCTCTCTGACAACTTAATTAAAACATGACAAAAACAAACAACAAATAAAAGACGTCATGGTTACCTATTCTGCACATCTACATGTTCAATTCTATCTTATGGCAAAAGTTTAGTTGTTCAGTCACTAGTCATTATTGAGACCTTGCGCAGACAAAATCAGAAAAAAACATCTCAATAAGAAATCTCATATTCCTCGATGGAAAAAAATATTTGTTTACATACTATCTAATTGGTGTGTTGATTTTTTTTAAACAATCTGAGAAATTGTTGGTTTTATAGTTGTTGTTGGTTTTTTACATGTAGTTGTTGTTTGTCTGGTAGTGGTTGTTGATTTTTTAGTGTCCGTTTGCTTTGTAATGCTTATTAGTTTTTGTTTTGTTTTGTGACACTTGTAGTTTTTTGGTTCTAGTTTGTGAAGTTGTAGTGTTTGTTGGTTTTGTTATGATTGTTGGTTTTTTAATATTGCTGGTTTGTAGTGGTTGTTGGTTACAAAATGTTTTTTTGATTTGTAATGTTTGTTGGTTTGTTAGTGTGCGTTTGTTTAGCAATGGTTGTTTGTTTTTTATATGTGTTGGTTTTGTAATGATTGCTAGATTTGTTGCGGTTATTAGTTTTGTAGTGATTGTTGTTTTTGTAGTGTTTTTTGTTTTTTGTAATACTTGATAATTTTGTATGTTTGTTGGTTTTATAGTGTTTGAATGTTACGTGATGGTTGTTGGTTTTCTAATGTATGCGTGTTTTGTAGTGTTTGTTTGTTTAGGAGCGGTTGTTCGTTTAGTAGTTGTTGATTTTGTAATGTTTGCTGGTTGTGAAGTCTTTATTGTTAATTAATGTCTGTTGATTTTGTAATGTTTGCCGTTTTTGTAGTGTTTATTGGTTGTCTGTTTTGTAGTGTTAATTTGTTTTGCAGTGATTGTTAGGTTAGTAGATTTTTGTTGATTGTTTTGTATGTTTGTTGTGGTTGTGGTGGTTGTTGGTTGAGTAGTGGTTGTTGATTTTGTATTGTTTGCTTGTTTTGTAGATGTTGTTGGTTTCATAAGGGTTGTTTGTTTTGTAATACTTATTTGTTTAGTAGTATTTGTTGGTTTTGAAGTGGTTGGTGGTTTTGTAGTGTTTGTTTGTTTTGTATTGGTTGTTGATTTTGTGGTGGTTGTTGATTTTGTGGTGGTTGTTAGTTTAGTAGTGGTTGCTGGTTTAGTAGAATTTGTAGATTTTGTAATGTTTGCTGGTTTTGTAGTGGTTGTTTGTTTTGTAATGTTTGCTGTTTTTGTAGTGTTTGTTGGTTTCATAGTGTATGTTGGCTTAGTAGTGTTTGTTGGTTTTGTAATGTTTTCTAGTTTTGTAAGTGTTGTTGGTTTAGTAGTGTTTGTTGGTTTTGTAATGTTTGTTGATTTTGTGGTGGTTGTTGGTTCAGTAGTGTTTGTTGGTTTTGTAATGTTTCTAGTGGTTGTTGGTTTTGTAATGTTTCCTGGTTTTGTAGTGGTTGTTGGTTTAGAAGTGGTTGCTGGTTTTGAAGTGGTTGTTTGTTTTGTAATACTTATTTGTTTAGTAGTATTTGTTGGTTTTGAAGTGGTTGGTGGTTTTGTAGTGTTTGTTTGTTTTGTATTGGTTGTTGATTTTGTGGTGGTTGTTGATTTTGTGGTGGTTGTTAGTTTAGTAGTGGTTGCTGGTTTAGTAGAATTTGTAGATTTTGTAATGTTTGCTGGTTTTGTAGTGGTTGTTTGTTTTGTAATGTTTGCTGTTTTTGTAGTGTTTGTTGGTTTCATAGTGTATGTTGGCTTAGTAGTGTTTGTTGGTTTTGTAATGTTTTCTAGTTTTGTAAGTGTTGTTGGTTTAGTAGTGTTTGTTGGTTTTGTAATGTTTGTTGATTTTGTGGTGGTTGTTGGTTCAGTAGTGTTTGTTGGTTTTGTAATGTTTCTAGTGGTTGTTGGTTTTGTAATGTTTCCTGGTTTTGTAGTGGTTGTTGGTTTAGAAGTGGTTGCTGGTTTTGAAGTGGTTGTTTGTTTTGTAATACTTATTTGTTTAGTAGTATTTGTTGGTTTTGAAGTGGTTGGTGGTTTTGTAGTGTTTGTTTGTTTTGTATTGGTTGTTGATTTTGTGGTGGTTGTTGATTTTGTGGTGGTTGTTAGTTTAGTAGTGGTTGCTGGTTTAGTAGAATTTGTTGATTTTGTAATGTTTGCTGGTTTTGTAGTGGTTGTTTGTTTTGTAATGTTTGCTGTTTTTGTAGTGTTTGTTGGTTTCATAGTGTATGTTGGCTTAGTAGTGTTTGTTGGTTTTGTAATGTTTTCTAGTTTTGAAAGTGTTGTTGGTTTAGTAGTGTTTGTTGGTTTTGTAATGTTTGTTGATTTTGTGGTGGTTGTTGGTTCAGTAGTGTTTGTTGGTTTTGTAATGTTTCTAGTGGTTGTTGGTTTTGTAATGTTTCCTGGTTTTGTAGTGGTTGTTGGTTTAGAAGTGGTTGCTGGTTTTGAAGTGGTTGTTTGTTTTGTAATACTTATTTGTTTAGTAGTATCTGTTGGTTTTGAAGTGGTTGGTGGTTTTGTAGTGTTTGTTTGTTTTGTATTGGTTGTTGATTTTGTGGTGGTTGTTGATTTTGTGGTGGTTGTTAGTTTAGTAGTGGTTGCTGGTTTAGTAGAATTTGTTGATTTTGTAGTGTTTGCTGGTTTTGTAGTGGTTGTTTTTTTTGGAATGTTTGCTGTTTTTGTAGTGTTTGTTGGTTTCATAGTGTATGTTGGCTTAGTAGTGTTTGTTGGTTTTGTAATGTTTTCTAGTTTTGTAAGTGTTGTTGGTTTAGTAGTGTTTGTTGGTTTTGTAATGTTTGTTGATTTTGTGGTGGTTGTTGGTTCAGTAGTGTTTGTTGGTTTTGTAATGTTTCTAGTGGTTGTTGGTTTTGTAATGTTTCCTGGTTTTGTAGTGGTTGTTGGTTTAGAAGTGGTTGCTGGTTTTGAAGTGGTTGTTTGTTTTGTAATACTTATTTGTTTAGTAGTATCTGTTGGTTTTGAAGTGGTTGGTGGTTTTGTAGTGTTTGTTTGTTTTGTATTGGTTGTTGATTTTGTGGTGGTTGTTGATTTTGTGGTGGTTGTTAGTTTAGTAGTGGTTGCTGGTTTAGTAGAATTTGTTGATTTTGTAGTGTTTGCTGGTTTTGTAGTGGTTGTTTGTTTTGTAATGTTTGCTGTTTTTGTAGTGTTTGTTGGTTTCATAGTGTATGTTGGCTTAGTAGTGTTTGTTGGTTTTGTAATGTTTTCTAGTTTTGTAAGTGTTGTTGGTTTAGTAGTGTTTGTTGGTTTTGTAATGTTTGTTGATTTTGTGGTGGTTGTTGGTTCAGTAGTGTTTGTTGGTTTTGTAATGTTTCTAGTGGTTGTTGGTTTTGTAATGTTTCCTGGTTTTGTAGTGGTTGTTGGTTTAGAAGTGGTTGCTGGTTTTGAAGTGGTTGTTTGTTTTACAGTGGTTGCTGGTTTTGTAGTGGTTGTTTGTTTTACAGTGGTTGCTGGTTTTGTAGTGGTTGTTTGTTTTACAGTGATTGCTGGTTTTTTAGTTGTTGGTGGTGTTGTTGTTTTTGTAGAGGTCTTTGGAAACATCACAGTTGTGGTTATCGCTATTTCTGTTATGGACGGATGTTCTTTTAAAATGTTGGTTGAAAATGACAAAGTCGATGCATTCACGGGATATCTTCCAAAATAGGTAATTCCATTGACATTAAGCATTGCTTTTTTAACAACTGTTTTCAAAAACTGGTTAATGGTTTCCCTACTTCCAGTCTCCAAGAATAGAAGAAAACTGACTGCTATGCTTCCTCTTCTGTAAGAAACAACGAAAAACAAATTATTTCGCTATTATAGAAATGTTTTTGTTTTTATTTTAAAGATGCTTCATTTTATGTTTGTATTACCGGAGATCTGTTACATAACACTTTCGTCGGAATGGGAATTCTGTTCGAATTCCATTTTCCATCTACAAAGAAAATTTGAAAAGGAGTTTCATATTTAAAGAACAAATATATAGATCTCATTTACAGGAAAGTATGTTGATAAGTCAGCAAAATCAACTTCAAAATATGTAAGTATAATTATCTTGTAAAAACTGTATATAATTGAATTATAAACATTAATTGAATACCAATGTGGAAAAGTCTGCTGTAAATTTCTTGTATGCGTCAGAACTTTTATCATTGAAATCTTCCGTAAAGTTCTGAAGTACACTTATTTCTCCTTCAGCTACAACTGAAATGAAATTCAGTTTTTCGTCATATGAAACATCTCAAATCATTCCCTGAAAATAGGTAACTTGGTCATTTACATACAGAGCTGTAAAATAAGCTCCATATTTAAAGCGGATGACTTTGAATTTCATTGTGCATATTTTTTCGCATTTTTGAGAATATTTATTGTGTATTTATACTGTTAATACTGTTATACTGTATAATTTGCTAGATATTTTTATGCAATTAAACACAAAAAATATATCAGATCTATCAAGAAAAAAAATTGAACAATTTTTCCGTTGTTCGATAGGCAAATTTCGTCATTATGCTTTGTAGAAGTATGTCATAATAATAATTGAATGAAAAATGTATAAAGCGTAGACTTAGGCATTTTTACACGCACAAATATGCTACCTTCGGGGTTATTTTTCTATTATTATTTTATTATTATTCTTATTTATTATCAAATGATTCCTTTGTATCCTCTTTTGTAGTGCGATAACATTTCGATAATTTATGTTATTAGAAAGTAAATGTACATGTATTTTGAGATGGTCCCTAAATTAACAAGACAATAGATCTTTAAGAAACTTAGCAAAGCATGTGTATGTTCAAATTAATTCAAAATAAGAAGTGTTTCTATTTTTAGTTTTTTTACGCAAAAATTGCCCCAACCCCCTCTGTTAGTTTATCATTTCCTCATAAAAATGTTGCGATTTAGTTATCGCCAAGCTGCAGCAATTGGTAATCCGCCTCGGTGAGGTAAGGTAAACGATTGAGATTATCTTGATCACATGTACCAGTCTCATATCTGTGCTTTGTGCTTTAAAACAAAACTCTTTTATTTTAAAATAAAGTATTTCAACAATTAAACAATCGTATTTTGAAAAGCTAAAGCATGATTGTGTAATATCTCAAGATTTTGTTATTCTTCGCCTGTCTAAAGAAGGAGAAATTTCTTCTACCACTCGGCTCCATGCACTAAGCAACTTCGAATTTAATGTAATTTTGTTTATTTACTATTATTTTACATGCTTCCAAAAAGGTAGAGAGGCCAGGTCCTTCAAACAGGTGGATACAGGGGTTGATGGTGGTGCTGGGGGGAGGGGTGCATTGCCTGCTTGATACTTAAATTGTTCGAATAATCAGCTTGAGTACGCTTTTCTGATCACTTGTTATTGCTGATCATCATTATCTTAGTCTGCCATTTAATCTTTCAAATTCAAAAATGAAAGATATAGTCATGTTTCGTTAATTAAAGTACACTGAATATAAAATGTTCCCTTCATATTACATCTTGGCAACAGATGAAAAAGACGTACCTTAGATAACAACTGAATTTTAAATAGATAGTTAAAATAGGCGCGAATATAGAAAAAAAATTAAAAGGTGGGGGGGGGGAGGGGTTGGCAGGAAGGGGAAGAATGACGTATGTTTACGTTGTCAAACCATGACTGAATAGGAATACTATCAATCTGAATGAATAAAAAACTCGCACTCATTGTATGCAGAAATTAATACCAGTTAATTTACAGGGGAAGAGAAAATTAAATTATTCATCACGGTCTAATGAGAGATTTATTCAACATGGATCTGAAATAGGCACATCTTATTACACGCGTGCATCCAGAAAATTTTATCCGGGGGTGGGGAGGGGGATTCGAGGGATAATTATGTTTGCCAAAGGGGGGGGTGGGGGTGTCTAGGCCTATTATCAAAAGTTTGAATTCCCCCACTCCTTAAATCCGCAATTGTATGCATCATCCCATTTTGATATCTCGAACAACAATTATTTTCTTGTTACAATAGGTTTAAAAAGAATATATATTAAACAAATACAATACTATAAACGTCACAAATTCCAAAACTTCGAATTTAGATTTGAACAAAAGAAACAGAATACTTTATAGATGATTCTGTGTGACCCTGGGTCAGTTTTCTCCGTAGAAATTTGACCCCCGGGGCAATATTCTACGGGGGTCACTTTTCGTCGTTACAACGGAGCTTGGAGCTACAGTTACACCCATACATAAAAACTGTATAATTATTGCGCACAAAAACTTGCGCACGGTTTTTCACTTATTAAACTAATTTCGAAATATATTCTGTGAAAAGGACAGGGGCGTACAAGGCGTTGTATATCCCTCACTTGGAGCGATAAACACGAACGATTTTCAATTTCAGTTAAAATATCAAGTTTTGGCTTGTAAGCATTGTTTATAGTATAAATGTCATGGTGTGAGTCAAACATATGCTTTCATTCTGTAAACACGACAAATATGGGTTTCCAAATTAAGCTGCAAAAATCTTGATCATTTACTGTTCAAATTGCAAATTTTAGGTATGAATGGGTTTTGACTCCATCCTAAAAGTACTTTTATTTAAAGGATAAGTTTTTATTCATTTTTACTAATGTTTTATTTAAATGGAGTCTAAACCCATAGTGGGTCAAAATTCGTGGTTTTCACCAAAAACATTTCCCTTTTATTAAATTATTAATAATTGTCAAACAATCAAAGTTATTCACCGTTCCTTTAGTGTAGCACCGTAGCTCAGTGATATAGGCGGAGGCTTGTAGACTATCCTTATTGGATGAGAGAGTGTTAGAATCTTAGCCGACGTTTTATTTTTAATTTCTGTGGTTTTAAGTAAATCATTTAAAAAAATAAATATTAGATTTTTATGAAAAAATATTTAATACGCTCTAGATAACGATAAAAAATACGTCATGTTCATGTTCTGTTCACGGTGTCGCATAAAAATAGCGCTAGCACAGATATGAGATCATGAAGTTAATGTTTAGAAAATAAACTAATAAAACAAACGAGATAAGTACAAAGTATAAATGTAATTTTGTTAATTTTTCAGAGAATAATGTTTTACATTATACATGTACTGATGTACACTTTCAAATGTAAATTTCTTTTTATATGTATATGCCATTTCTACATTCTGGGTGCGAGGGATTTGTCAGGCATTGTACGCTCTTGTCCTTTACATTAGTTATCTATAAATCTGTAGCAATTCTATCATTGTTTTATGTACGTAGTAGCATCATTTTAGGAATATATCATATATCAATACGATTGACTTCTGACTATCGTTTTGTCCGTAAACTGTTATTCTATTACATGTATGTTGCATAAATTGATATTATAATCATTTTTTCTTTAAACCAGGTTGTGGTGTCATTATTATCAATCGCATTGCGCATATAATGTCCATAATGCTTGTGGATACATGTACATCTGAACGTTTAATTAATTGTAAAGTTTGTAATTTGTCTACCAACTTACCGTATATGGTATAAGCAAAATTCAATTGTGTGATAAATACAAATATGTTAACGTTGGACTAATTATCAGAATTTAAATAGTCTGAGTAAAAATTTTGAATTATTTACACGCAACAACACAAACTTCCTTAGGAAGGGTAGTTAAAATTTAGTATTAAGTTTTAAATTTAAAAAGGCGTGAATATCATCGGTTGTGCCAAGCGTTTTTGTTAATGTCAATTGCTTTCAAATTATCTATCAATTGAAAACTGAATGTGAAAAAAAATACTTACCAAATAAATGAGGTGATTCTAAAAGAAAAAAGATAACCAAAATAATAGTTTATTATAACATGTTATACTCCAACAATTCAACCCAGATTGCTTTAATCCTCTAGGTCCTTAAACAGCTTAAACATCGTTAGGAGTAAAATCGTTAGGATATAACACATTAACGCATACCATTACTATAATATGTGCGTGAATATTCCAATGCTCAGTAAAGAAAACTACTAAAACTCACGGAAGAAAAATCAAAACTAAAGAAAATTATCATGAATAGTGTTACATCATTATATAAACAAGAAACAAACTGACGCAAGCGTCAAAAGAACTGCTGCAAACCAATTCTTCTTCTCTCTCTGTTTTTTTTTTTGTTTTTTACCAACATTTGTCTTAAATGCGTGGATTTAAATTAGAGATTAAAGTTATTGCAATGCATAAAGAAATCGGTCAAGTATAACCATTTATGTCATCTGTACGTGTATATCAGAGAGAAAAAAGCTTGCTTCCTAAACTTGGAATGAATAACTATTAGAATTATTTCTTCGTAAAGTGTAAAAACAAAAAGAATAAAGTGTGATGGGAATATGCATTGCGTAAAGTACAACACGTATTGTATTATTTTTGTTGGCGTGTCTACTTGAATAAAATATGATTTTGGAAAGATAATAGAAAAGAAGATTTCGGGGTATCTATTGAAAATTTAAATTAATTAATTAAAACATAAAAAATTATCTCATGCTTGTTAAAAAATTGGCCTCCTTTGTTGAATTCTATTCATTTTTGAGAATGTGTAGGACAATACCTTAGAAATCCCAAAACAGTTTATTCTTCTTAATTATTTTTTAATAAGAAATTCATAGTTAGCCTCGACCTCTATGTGCATAGCGTCGAATTGTGAGTATACATGTAAGTTTGGTTAATCGAGACTTGTTCATATTACCTCCGTAGAAACGGACAGCTATTTGAAACTTTCATAAAATATAACCAACCTCCTTCTAACGACAGGTAGTAGAGTTTATTTGAGTTGAAATGGGCTTTAGGGCCTAGCTTTTGGTCAATTTTATTTCTTCAGCATGTTCGATTTCCATACCTTGCTTTTCGTTCCGTGGCTTTGCAATGACAAACACAACAGTTAGAGCAAGAGCAAGAGCCACCACACAACTGAAAACGAGTACTAAGATGATAGTTGTTCTGTATTTGGTTCGTCTATTCAGACTATCCTCAGTCGATCCGTTTTGTTCTGACGGTGTGTAATCGTCCTGACGAGACTGACTCCTGGATGTGTTATATGGTTCATTTCCTACACTGGTCACCATCTAATTTGTAAATCAAATCATAACAACGAATTGTTATTTGATGAGCATATTCATTGTAGAATTCTGACCGAACATATAGGAGATTCAACTTACCGTGTGGCGTTTAATTTTGCATTGAAAGAGCAACGATGAAATATGGTCAAATACTTTGAAATATGCATGGATCCTGTTAAGGATTTAAAAATTCTAAAAACCTTTCTGGAACGTTTTTCAAATAATCAAGACAGTGCTACATGTGTATCTCAAAAACAGTTATAAAAGAATCGAATTTATGGGTTTTTTTTTTTTTTTAAAATACCATTTCGTGCCGCATCCTTACTTTGGCTCCACGGTTAGAGAGACTGATACCTTTAATCAAATAATTTAGCAAAATAATTTTACATGTCAATGGAAATTTTCCAAAACCAATAAAATTGCCTTGATGTGACCAATACAATATGTAATACATATATTTAAATGACAAGTTGTATAAGGATTGGAAATGCCCCTTTTTTAATCTAGCTGAGATAGATCAATGTCATAGTTTTTAAAAGCTATCATGATTATTCATTAAATAGATACGGTAGACTAACTGCTTTCGGGATAAACTTTCCATCGTTTAGTAAATATTCACAACACTGGGTTGCACATCTATGTTAACATCCTATATTTACACTTCCTTTGCAATTGATTGTCTCACACATTCCGGAACAAGTTGGGCTTTACCACAAAATACCTATTAAAATGGATAACGATTTTCTGCGTTATGTTAAAAACGTTTCCAAACCCTTTAGATAATATTGCAAATATTCACGACACACTGATTTACTGTTACACTGTGCGTGCATCTAAATGTACTAGTATTATATGAATGAAATACGATTAAAGGTTGATACTTTACTATATATAGAATACCTTTAACTGTTACCTGCATGATGAATCAAAGATAAGGCGACGATTTATTCTCATTACATACGTCCCCCATATCTAAGGTAATATACCCATTAAATCCGTGTTTATTCATATTTTCTCAAATACACAAATCTACGATATAGTTTTTATTTACTCGACGCAGAAAAACTGAAGTACCAAGTAGCTAGATTATTTCCCTACATTTCAATGGTGTTCATTTTATCTTTAAGCAATTTAATTTTTTTCTATCTTATATCTATCATTTAAGAATGTGTAACGTTTGTTTCTTTTGTAGCAAAGACCTGAAAGATGGACCATCACTAGTGTTCAGACATAAAGTATATTAATTTTCAAGTCATATCAGAAGGTCAAAGAACAAATATGATGACGTCATCTACGATTATTATCAATTTTTACCTCTGGTAAATATCATTATTATACCTTAATAAATCTAAACTTTGCGGTCAAATTTTCGCTATTTTGATTGACTATAATGTTTACATTACAATTTCTGTTCAATTATAGACCTTTAAGTGTTGCAAATTCTTGTCTTAAAGGGTAATTTACAAGCACTGTAATTCATACATGATATTTCAGAATTTGCTTTACGTTATACCAGTTAGAATATTATTATTTGAATGTATTCACGTAACAAAAAGGCCTCTTTTATAAATATGTAGCAGCAGAAATATTAATTTTGTATAATCTTGAAAAGTTACAATGCAAATTCTGACAATGACAATTTCATTTTGCACCCCACTAAAAGGAGATTGTTATGGTAGGTTTGAAGCGAAGTGGGCAAAAATGCAAGGTCAATCCTTTCAATATCTACGGGTTATATTCCAAAGAACAAAATATCAAAGTATCCAAATTTGCTGATAGGAATAAGTTCTCTGTTATATATTTCCTTAAATGAAAATACTGTCTCGCATTAATGACTTTAAATTTTTAATATATAAATAAATTCATATAAATATTTACAGTCTTTGGACGACCAATTAACTCCCGTCGAAAATCTTCGTTCGTGACTCTGTTAATCCATCCCGGCGTTGATTCTTGGCCTTTTTTCAACTTTTGTACTTTTGTTCCAGTGTTAAATTCGTTTAAAGATGTACTGCATCTGTTGTGCACTTGGTCCTTTCTTTGAATTTGAATTCATGACAGAATAAAAGATCGTAGGACAATTAAAACGTATTAAAACCGATTGTTTGTTAGGGTTATCAATAAATGGTATTTGGAGAGTATTAAATTGGTGAAATGTAAAATATACGCTTACCCATTTCTACCATATTCTGAAGGATAGACCTCCATTCTTGTCTAATATCTTAAACAACTATTACCTGAAAGATGAATTGTGTGCTCATTGATTAGATTAACACATATTCTGCGCATGTGTCCTTACCAAATGGAGATTCCTCTCCACATTATCTGAAGATACGTTATCAAAACACAAACATTGGTGTAGTAATAGCCACACAATCAGAAATGTTTCTAATTTCTAGTCTTCAATAGGAAAACAAAATATAGATTTTTAACAAATAATCCATATTGCAGTTACAAAATTGTCTTTGTTTGCTTTGTTCTCTTAGAAGACGAGTGCATACCCTTAAAAAACAAGGAGTTACTTATTGACACAAGATAAATGTTATCTCATTGGTTAAAAAACCCTACAACACAACAACCCTTAAAACAGACAGTCACTTATTGACATAATGATACATGCTAACTTATTGGTTTAAAAAACCCACTTCATCCACCTGATTTAGAATAGAAATGATAAAATGAGAGATATGAATTTGCTGAAATAAACATCACAGCTATTATACTTGCCATTATTTGCTTGTATTTCAGCTTGGTGATGTGTGGCAAGTCACTTTAAATAAAAAAAACACATTTTAAAAACTTTTTAGAGTGCGCTATTTTTTTAACCAAGCAAAAACATTTTCAAACAGAATTGAAATCAGACATGCAACACTACGTACATGAATAACAACACGATCATATTATCAAAAACATAATGAAAGAATTTTTTTGAAAGTTAAACATGCTCGGAACATGGCAACTTGAAACAAATTTTGTGTTAAAAGTACTACATATGTATATTAATCCCAAAATTTCAGATATGTTGATTTCAGACAGGGAAGTACATACGTCCCTGTTTCCGAGTAATGTAATACTGATATTGTCACAAGCTTTTGGCACAATCTGTGCAACAAAAAGGTTTATTATATAATTACTGTATTATACTATATATACACACCTTTTTGTTGCTCTGATTGTGTCAAAACCATGTGGATTCGGTATTTTATTTAGCTGATAACCACGACAGAGGTTTTAATTAATGCAACTCAATCAGATTTTGTTCTAATTGGAATCCGTACACATAGAACTTCACTGATATGATATACTGAAATTTAGTTATACATTAATCATTAATTTTTTGAGTATTTCTTAACACACTTGGTGATAGCCTACCGTATTTGGTTACAACATAAATAGCTGTGCAAGAATTTAACCTCTTTCTCAACAACTGGTTGAAGAGTGGACACAGATGACTGGCCCAGCTTTTAAACTTTTATGCACCTTTGTTTTAAATTGTAAACAAGAAGTTTTTAACTGCTCTGCCATGCGCCTGAGCAGCATATATATATATATATATATATATATATATATATTTATATATATATATATATATATATATATATATATATATATATATATATATATATATAAAACTTAAATGAATAAAAACACAAAGTCAGAGTATATGTAAATGTAGTATATGAAAAGAGTATATGAAAAAACTGAAACATACAACAAGGACTCATTTGACAATTATCTCAGAATAGGGTACAATTATTTGTAATAGTGGTTAAATTTAGAATGTTGTCAAACAGCTCATACTGGTAGTCGAATGGTCAAGTAAAAATAAACAATTATACGTGACAATCTCACCTGGAGATATAAATAAAACACACACATGCACACAGAAACATTACGTTAACAAATAAACAAACATTTAATATTAATTACTTAAACTGGTTACATATTCCCCTTTTTGTTTAAATGGCTCCTGACATTTTCTGAAATCAAATAATTTATGAATTAATAAAATTCTATTGATCACCAAGCAATCATCACCACCATAAAACAAACACTAAATATCAGGGAACTTCAAGATAACCACCAGCTTATTCTACAAAACCCATCATCAGAACAAATAATCACTATTTACAAACATATAAATAAACCTAAATCCACACAAATTTCTCTAACTGAGCCTTTCCCCAGATGACCAACGTCCACGATCAACAATAAATGGATCAATAAATGCACAATGCACAAATAACAACTTTTCAGTTGAAACCGATCAATTCTTACATCAACAGCAATTTTCAAAGAGCTCGAGCATTACTGCCAAAGGTTGCTTAATTTGCATATTATATATATTGGGGATTCAGTTAAACAACATTCAATATGGAATAAAGTGCAAATTCAGTTTCTTACCCTCCATTATAAACATAAACATATGACAATAATTATGACAATTAATATAAAGATGGTTAAAATATCAAATCATTCACTTTCATTTTGTCTTTTCAGCATAAAAACGTTCTGTTCAATACTTTGCTGTCCAATTCCCATACCAATTTGGTCTCCTCTTTTCTCTGCCTGATCATCTAAGAGGCGGATTCTCTTCCCTTGTAGTTATCATCTCTTCATTCTCTTTGTTTCCTTCCTTTGCCGTCTCCTTCAATTCTGTCAAATCCGTATGGGTTGGAAGGCTTAAATTCTGTTCTGCTATCTAATTCGTTTCCATAGGATCAATGGGGGCTGGATGACTAAAATTCTGTTTAGCAATCTCATCCAATTCTGTACGATCACTAGGATGTGACTGGTTAATATCCTGTAAAGGAAAAGATACATTTTTGGTTAGTGAACTTTCTTCCTCAGACAAAATTGAACCCATACCCTCTGAATCATTATTCCTATCAGTCGTACGAGAAACATATCTCATGATAGCTACATCAGAATCGGAATCAGACTCTGATGAATTGGAATACATCCGCCCTTCAATCAATGAACCACCAGATGTGCCTTTAGATCTCACTCCCTTGTCATGCTTTTCTTTAGGCTGGGGCTTCTCCCCCTCTGAAAGATTGGGACAGGGTAACAGCATATTCCTATGCAATGTCCTCATTCTACAGCCCTCTGCTTTTACTTTATAAACTGGCAAATCAGGATTTTTCTCTTTTACAATATAAATTGGTTCATCCCACTTATCAGCCAATTTATTTTTTTCCTTTAAACCCCACATTTCTGATCAACACTTTGTCTCCCACTTCTAACCTTGCTTCCCGTATCTTAGCATCATACCTCTCTTTGTTCTTTTCTGCAGACTTCTTTGTTTCAGCTGCTGCTATGTTGAAAGCTGTTTCCATTCTCATCTGTAACTTACCAACATAACTACTGTGATTCTTGTGTTCCTCATCATCTGGATTTATACCTAAAAAAGAATCAATAGGAAGCCGTGGGTGCCACCCAAACATTACAAAGTGTGGAGAATAACCTGTCGCATCACTCTTTGTTGCGTTGTACTTGAACTAAAGGAGCTACACGTGATTTCCAATCTGCTTTTTGGTCATGTTCCAATGTACCTAACGTTTTAGGAGGGGCTGGTTGAATCTTTTAGGTGATCCCTTACCCATTGGATGGAACGGAGTGGTGCGAGTCTTTTTGTTGCCTAACATTTTACACAGTTCCTGGATAACCTTAGACTCAAAGTCCCTGCCTTGATCACTATGCAGGTTTTCTGGAAAACCATAGTGCAGGAAAAAAATTTCATACAATGATTTTGCTGTGACCGTGGCTCTTTGGTTGCGACAAGATATGGCCTACGCAAAACGCGTAAAATGGTCAGTTATAACCAATACATCCTCTGTCCCTCCTTTACTTTTCTCCAGACTTAAAAAGTCGATGCACACTAACTCCATAGGATGTGTACTTTCAATTGGAACTAACTCAGCAAAAGGCTTTACCTGGGTTTTGCGCCTTATACATCTAGGGCAATCTTCTACCTTCTGACTAATCTCCCTTTCCAAACCTGGCCAAAAATTCCTTTGCCTCGCCAACCACAGAGTCTTGTCTTTACCTGGATGACCTGTATCTCTATGGATTCCCTGAAAAACTACTTCTCGGTACACCTCTGGGATAACTAACTGATTCACCTCTCTGTCACCTATTTTCGCCTTCCTGTATAAAATTCCATCTTTAAGATAAAGTTTCCTCCATTCCCTGCAAAATTTCTGGATGGGAAAACTTCTCTCTTCACATTACCGGTAACTCTGTTGGGATAAAATCCTTGTTCAATAAGTTGTATCACTTTTGCTATCACGTGGTCCTTCGTCTGTTCTATTCTCCAATTTATATCACTTGTGTGTTGAACCTCTCCAGACTCCACATAAGGAGTAGAATTAGCTACAGAGTCAGCTCCTATACTATGACAGTATGGTATAGCACATAACACAGACTGACATATGGCCTTGACAACATCGAAGAACAGCTCTGGCTGTCTGGACAATCCATCCGCATCAGCATTCTGCTGACCGGGTCTGTATGTTAAAGTAAAGTTATAACTTTCCACGCAGCCACCCACCTTTGGCTTGTTGCATCTAACTTAGCTTTGTAAAGCACATAGGTAAAAGGATTGTTATCAGTGACTACCTGGAAAGATGTTCCATATAGGTAGTCATGAAATTTGTCACTGACCGCCCATTTGAGAGCCAGAAATTCCAACTTATGGGCACGATAATTCCGCTCACTTTGTTTTAATCCCCTACTGGCATATGCTACAATTTTTTCTTACCGTCTTGCACTTGATAAAGAACTGCCCCTACACCAACACTACTAGCATCGGTGTGCAAAATAAATGGGAGTTTGTAATTTGCAAAACCAAGAATGGGAGGTTGGATAAGTTTTTGTTTAATAGCCTTAAATGCTTCATCCTCTTTATCAGACCATTTCCAGGGAACAGGTTTTACCTTGTTTGTGTGTCTCTTCACCTGCTTGTTGGTTCAATGTCCTTTCAAAAGATCATTCAAAGGAGCAACTATCTGGGCAAAATGTAGGACGAATCGACGATAATAGCCGGCAAAGCCCAAGAACTGTCTCAGCTGCTTGAGGTTTCTAGGTGCAGGCCATTCCTCCACAGCTGACAATTTCCCCGGGTCTGTCTCTATTCTCTTTTCTGAAATGATGTGTCCTAAATAAATCACTGACTTTTTAAACAATTCACATTTTGATGGTTTGAGCTTGAGACCACGTTCAATCAATTTGTAAAAAACATTTTTCAACCTTCCACAATGCTCCTCAAAAGAATTTGAAAAGATCAAAACATCATCTAAAAATATTAAACACTCTCGCAAATGCATTTCGTCCATACACTTTTTCATGGGTCCCTGGAATGTGGCCGGTACATTTGTGAGACCGAAACTCATTCTGTTACATTCGAAAAAAAACCAAGTTACCCACTTAAAATGCCGTTTTATGCTTGTCTCTCTCTCTTCTAACTCCACCTGCCAGTAGCCTGATCTTAGGTCAAGTTTTCTGAACATTTTCGCGCCATTAGGGGTATCAATAATGTCATTGAACCGTGGCAACATGTAACAATCTTTTCAGGATGGTTTTTCAATGAATTGTAACCTGTTTCTGACAGAGTAGTAACCATTGACCCACTGTCAATAAGTGCATTTACAATTTCACCTTCAACAACTATCTTCGGTCCCCGGTCAGCCCTCATCAGAGACTTTCATGCGTTTGGGTTACTTGACTTTGTAGCTCGGTATCCTCTTTGCCCTTGATCCTGAACATGATAATTTCTCTTATCAGAATAATTTCCTCTGAAATTTCCTCTGAAATTACCTCTTTGGTACCCTCTCCCTCTGGAACCTCTTCGGTAATTTGTCCTTTCTCTCTGATCATACCTGTTATACTAGGTTCCTGGTCTTCCATCTACCTTCTCTAAGATTTTGTTAAACTTGTCATTGATCTTATCTTCTAATCTTTGTTCTAATTCACCTATTTTCTTGTTCAGTTTCTCTTCCAAGTCATCCTCTACTGCTGACATCCCATGTTGATGAACTGGCTTTCTGTCTTTAGAGTTTGCAAAAAATATCTCTCTCTCCCTCTCTACCCTTCTTATTTCTAATAAAAGCTTGTAATAATTTTTTTATGGAATCATATTTGTGCCTTGTTTGACCTTTTGAATTCCCTGAACTGAGAGATGTCCAGAACTTGTGTCTAAACAAATCATTCTTTGCAGTTCTTTCTAAATAACCATTATAAATTGCAGTCTGTAGTATCGTTTTAAGTCTGCAGCCAAATGTTGTGACACACTCACCAGGCCATTGAAAAGCATTAAAAAATTCTTGCATAATCATGCCGTTGGTTGAAATCTCACCAAACAAAACATCAAGCTTTTACAGAATTTTTTTAACAGTTGCTTTTTCCCCTAATGGTATGAGCATAGTTTTAGCAGTACCTCTCAATGACCTTCTTATATACTTTGTATCAACGAGTTTGGTTTTATGTCAGGGTCACCTACTAAACATTTTATCTCAAAACGCCATTCTTTGTAAGACACATCCCACTTCTGAGGAGGTTCATCGCCCGAGAACTGTGGAATTCTAGGGACATTATTGGCGAATTCATAAACCTGAGTGGAAGTATTGTTCCCAAAATTGAAACCTGGATTACTATCTTTAATACCTGTTCTATTGGGCATTTTCGGGATAGTGCCTTTTTGTTTCATAATTTCGGGTTTTAAAGGCAAGTTAAATTCATTCTGAATTTCTTTCGGAACATTATGTTTTTGCTCTTTGGTTTCACCCTCATTCAACTGACCTTAGGTGTACTAACATTTGGTAGACCAGCAAAATCAAACCCATCTTCATCTGAAACACCTGCAAAGTTAAGTTTCAAATCCTCTTCCATTTCTTTCTCTTTATTTTCAAATGACATCTTTATCTTATCTGCTATTGACGTATTAGACATCCCCAAACTGAACCAAGGAAACACTCTACTTGTACACAAAATCATCTACCCAGTAACAAAACTCAATGACCTTCAAAAAATACACCTCAAACCAGAATTTGAATTGAAATCAATTGCACATAAAAGTTATAACTTTTTTGTACCTTGATTAGACAAACTTTTTGCACTATAACTAAAATGTACCTACATTGAACTTAGAAATTTCTCAGTATAACTAAAATGTACCTACATTGAACTTAGAAATTTCTCAGTATAACTAAAATGTACCTACATTGAACTTAGAAACTTTCAGTATAACTAAAATGTACCTACATTGAACTTAGAAATTTCTCAGTATAACTAAAATGTACCTACATTGAACTTAGTCATTTTGTGTATGCATCAATATCACACTGATTTTTTGCAGTAAATGCAGTTTGGACGTAATTTTTTTAGTGTCTCTTATCCAAAAAATTCAAGTCTAAAGTAGACTTTTCTCACAATATATATAAAGACAAATATAAAATTTAGTTATAACGTCTTTTTTTTTTTTAAATCACCGTAAGTGTCGGGAGGGGTGGGGGGGGGTCAGTACATGTATGTATCACACACTGGGTAGTTAAAATCACTAAGATTAGTTTAAAAACAATGACATAACCATCATAACGGGAATCCGGTTCATCAATTGCAACAAAGACACCTGCCCAAATTCCATTGTTTTTATAAGACACGAAACACAGGAAATCACTTTCCGCCTGAACGCACACTCATCCCAGGTTAACAGTAAAGGATGTCAAAGAGGTCATGATTAGTCCGTGCTGTGTTGACACTGATGTTTGTTTAAGATAAAAAGTTCAATGCAGAAGTTATTGTGTGTGTTTTGACCAGTAGAAATTTTTATTTTGCTTCTGCAAGTATTATTTTGTTGTTTGTCTGCTGAACATCATAAGACATTTATGATTTCGTTTAAATACTAAGCGGTAGCATAAACTTTTTATTATCACTGAACAAACTTCAAAAAGTAACCAGTAGGCTTACCCCATGTATGATGGAGTTGAGTGGATTTCTTGAAATTGATTCAGAATTTTCCCATAACATTGAATGCAATTGGAAAAAAAGGGGGTACGGGAGGGGGGCTGGTGGTATTGTTTGTTATGATGAGATGTATTCACCTAGGCTTTATTAATTCACATATTTGATTAATAGACATGTTGTTAACAAAGAACAGTGTTGCTATTTCCATCTGTATGTTTTCCCTGTACTAACACTCATCGTAATTTATAACAGTACATAGCTAAAGAGTCTGTTATTTACTTTGTGAAACATGATTTATTCTAAAAGATGTTATACTTTTCGGTTTAACACATTCATCTCTTGAAAAATGCATTAGTATTTAAATGCATCTAGTTTTTAAATTTCCCTCATATTGAAAAAAAATATTCAAAATGGCGGCTCTTGATACCGGAAATGCCGAGTTTTGATGATCGGTTAATAAACTAAGAGGTTGTATGGAAAGAAAATATTACTTAAATTTGTTTCATTAAAATGCAAAATTCCTACGATAATATTAAATAAATAATATTGTGTTTTAACTAAAAGAAATTTTAAAGATTTCTCCCGATATTAATCGTGTCTGTAACGCGATTGGTGAAAATTTCAAATTTTGATTATCGTGAATTCTGATTGGACAATTGCCATTCCGCCATCAAATTTTGAAATGGGCAAAGGAGATAGGAGCTGTTTGGAAGTTTTTCCTGATTTTTTCAAGAAATACGCAGAATTACAGCGTGTTGTATATAGTAATGAAACTGCAAGCAGTGTTTTGATAATGATAGACATTTATATGACCTGGATAATATGGCTGTACTTGTGGAAGACCATTTTCATTCAGGGTAAGTCTGATATACAAACACGCCATTTTAAACAGAATGTTAAATACATGTAATTCATTTGTGTTTGCTCATTTCAATTTTCAGATTATTGTTATGTACTTGGAAATGAATCCCATTTTGAATATTTCTAGAATTCTCATAAGAAGTGCATGATTTAATTATCTATTTATCAAAGTCTATGCAGCCATGTTTATCTGATGATAAACATTCTATAATCAAATTATGGCCGACTTTTTAAAAAAAAAAAAGGGTATCACTGTATTGCAGAAAAATCACAACCAAGTCCAGCAGACTGTACACCAGATTGAAGACACATCATAAATACAAGATTAAAAAAGTAAGTATCTGTGTTTATCAAGTATTCAGAAATAAGATATACAGATTTTAACTATACATAATGTATATTTTTCAGTAAAATAAATTATTGTAGATCAGAGAATATAATGGCAACTGCTGTAATTTTATATCAGTGTTACTGATATTTAATTATAATTTATGCTACATATATTGAAAATTGTCAAACAGTATCATGTTTTAAATTTTGTTGTCTTTTTTAGATTGATGGAGGACGAGGATATACTATGATGAAAGAGATCTGTCAAGTGCAATCCTTCCTGTAAAAATACATGCAGCCATGTTAACAGAAGCCAGTTTTCACCTGCCAGGTGCTGGTCACATATATATTCAACATGGGTATGCTATATAATTTTCTGTTTTATGTAAAAGTTGTCAAGGATTTTTACAGTTACAATGTAAGTACATGTAGTAAGAAATTGCCATAATAAAACATTCTTTTTTATACATTTTAGGAACAGATTCAAGAAACAGATCCGGTTGTTTGCTGATACATTACTGCAGGTCATTGGTATCTAGAACCAGGACTGTTTTAAAAATCACTAGCATGTTAGGAACCTAAAACATGTTTTATAAAATTTGCAGTCAATTTTTGGTTTACAAAATAATGTTTTTCAAACTTTCTATTCAAATTTAGTAAGAACATTTGACATACATGTAATCCCAAATGCTTTTATGTTAGATTATTGCTTTAAATTATTTCCAAAACTTACAAATGGGGTCTGTATATAGTATGTGATGGTGTATGATTTCACTTGTTGAGTGATTTCTATATCCTTGCAAAGGCTTGGGGATAGAAATCACATATATAACTTATTTGTTAAAAACCACTGACCATCACAAACCATGAGAGATTCTTTTTATCAAATGTTTTAATCATGTTTTATTAATTCTTGAATAGAATTTTCCATGCAATACTTTCGAATGCCATTTCAAAAGAAATACTTAAAAATTCCCTTGTGACAATGTCACAGTGTAATGTCAAAAATATATTACATAGTGATATCCACCAAATATTGAGCTAACAATGTGATAATTATTTAAACAATAAAGTGCTTTCTTTGGTAATTTATGCGAGATATGAATGTGGCGACATTGCAGAAAAAATACATAACCCGCATTAGTTTATGTTGATTTTTTATGCAATGATCACAAACCATTTTATTTATATTTACATTATTATTAATTAATAAATTGGTCATAAAAAGTAAGTTTTTACTAAATTACTGTTAATATGCATCGGTATGTTAGCTAAAACTTTTAGTAAAAGAAACAGCCAAAACGTCTCCTATGGGAATTTGAGTCTGACATCATCCTGATTATTTTGTGCAGTTTATGATTTTTCTTAGGTCGTTGTAGGTTTTGACCAATCGATAAACGGGGCGTGTAGATTTCAGTCTGGCTGTGTCTATAGAGCTATGAATTAATTATAATTTTCCGTAAGAAATAGAGGAAAACATACACGGTAGATGTAAATATTATTCAATAAACTCTATAACATATTGATTGACAAAAACAATGACTTGTGTACTTTTGCTCAAATGAACAGATATGATTTGAAATTCCTATTCAAGAGCAAAAACAATTTGATGAAAAGTTCTATGTGTCAACATTGGGGACTTTTCTTTTTTTTCATCTGTATAACACCTGTACCTGGGTTTTTTTCCCCTGAAGTTTATGATAAATATTTTGTGCCTACATCGATATGTAACTTTTCTGTACCTAAATGATAACTTTTCTGTAACTATATGTATAACTTTTCTGTACCTAAATCTATAACTTTTCTGTACCTAAATGATAACTTTTCTGTAACTAAATGTATAACTTTTCTGTACCTAAATCTATAACTTTTTTGTACCTAAATGATAACTTTTCTGTAACTAAATGTATAACTTTTCTGTACCTAAATCTATAACTTTTCTGTAACTATATGTATAACTTTTCTGTACCTAAATGATAACTTTTCTGTACCTAAATGATAACTTTTCTGTAACCATATGTATAACTTTTTTGTACCTAAATGATAACTTTTCTGTACCTAAATGATAACTTTTCTGTAACTCTATGTATAACTTTTTTGTACCTTAATGATAACTTTTCTGTAACTTAAATTTGTAACTTTTTTGTACCTAAAAGATAACTTTATTATAACTTTTTAATAACTTTTTTATACCTACTTTATTTTTATGGAAAAAATAAATTGTCAATAGTTACACTTTAGTTATGACTTTTTTGTACTTAAGCAAAAAGTTACAATATAGGTATAACTTTTTGATGCTAATTTGGAATCATAGTTGATCAGATGGTTCCAAATTGTGCTAACTTAGTTATGACTTTTTTGTAACTTTTTTAAGGGTTCATAGGTATAACTTTTTAGTGCTTTTTTTTGGTATGGGCCGGGTTTACTTTCGGGTTTTACTTGGGGTTTACTCTGGGTAAATTTGCGTCCACTCGGTGTTTACTTTGAGTTTACTCGGTGTTTGCTTTTGGGGTCCACTTTACGCACTGAAGTGTGAAGAAGACCCGTCTTTTATCTTACCATGTTACTGCCTGTAATTCCTGCCCCTTGTATATTCCAAATACACATGTAGCGTCTGCTTTCAGGGGTATGATTCTGATTGGGGTTTACTCTCCGTTTCCACTTTGGGTTTACTCTGGGTTTACTCTGGCTCCACTCTAGTAAACCTGGAGTAAACCCCAAACGTAAACCCAGGGTTAAGTTGGGGTTTACTACCTGCTAGGTTGGGTCTGATCCGTAATGTACATATTATAAGTTTTAAAATGTATTTTTAGTTTTAGATAAAATGTATGATAGTAGCATTGTCCGATTTGAAAAGGACACAGAGTTTCAAATAAATGAACAAGTACTCGACTATCGCTCGAGTAAAGCCCCCTATTAATCGACTAAGCCAACCGAGTAAAATTGACATCCCTAATTTAAATACATCATTGGGTGATAGTATTGCCCTTAGATGATGAGATCCCCTTGTCCTTGCATCCCCTGCAGTGACATAATGGCTAGGTGGTATCGCGACATCACCATGGAGAATCTTTTACATCATGGTGAGTCTTGTCTTGGATCTTCTTTGTTGCAGGGTCTCCCAATGGTGTTGTTCCAAGATGTTAGTGATGGTTCTAGGAGAGTAGTCGTGGTAGTTGTTGACTACGAATCTAGCTGCCCTTCTCTGCGCCATTTCGGTGGAGTCCATGCAGTTTGGTGTATGTTGACTGTTGAGCCATACTCCAGGGATGATTGCTTTGTAGGCGTTGTCCTTAGTAGTTGGTTTGCAGCCTCGCATGTTCCGTCTTATGAATCCAAGGGGCTTGTTTGCTTTGTTGGTGATGTTGTTTATATGGGGGTAACATTTCAAATCCTGGCTGTTGGTAACTCATAGTTACTTGCTGGTTTCCTCCCTCTCTAGCGTGTCTGCATGTTATTTATAAGTTGTTACTATTAGATTCTTCTTGGAAACATGCATTACCGTCGTTTTTCTGAGTTAAATGACATTTGTCAATCACTCTTCCACTTTTCTAACGCTGCTAGGTCTTCTTGCAGTTTGATGGTATCCCGACGCGATTTAATTGGCCTGTAGAGAAGGGAGTCATCTGCGAAGAGTCGGATGTCAGAACTCTTACAATCAGACATGCCATTGATGAAGCTTGGGAATAAGAAGGTCCGAGCACCGTTCCTTGGGGGAGACCAGAAAGTATGTCTGCTGTTGTTGATGATCTCCCCTCTGTGATGACCTTTTGTGTCTGACATGATAGGAAACTTGCGATCCAGTTGATGGTGTGACTTCTAATTCCATAGAACTCCAGTTTCTGTAGAAGTCTCTTATGGCCCGGGGAGACCTGTTCTCCGGCTGCCATACCCCTGGCTAGCACATGGATGGTGATGATGGGTTGTGTTTCACAAGATATCTTTGATCTAAAACCTTGTTGTTGGTCGGTAAGTATATTCAGATGGTCATAATGGTCCGTGATGTTACTATGTGTTCTATAAGTTGGCAGGCTTGTGTTTCTCCCCTTTCTTGAAGATGGATACGATCTATGGATATGGATACTATCAATGGAGAACTGGAACAGTTTTGTAAGTACATGTATGTTGGAGAGTTCCATAGCATAGTCCTTCAAGAATTGGGTGTGTATCATATCAGGTCCGGTGTTTTTGTGTAATTAGAGTCCCCGTAGAAGTTTATGGACAACGTGTGGCCGTTTATGCATACTTATGTCCTTCATAGATAGATGTGGTGATGGCCCCTTGTCTAGTAAGTATGAGAGGTCCTCCCGAGTATAAGCTGACTGGAATTGGTTATTCAGTAGTTCAGCCTTAGTCTCCGGTCACTTTGAAGAAGTCCATTTGCATCCTTCAATGGTGCCACTCCAGTTGTGTGTCTTGCTTTTTGCTCTTCAAGTACATGTAGGTCCATAACATTTTGAGGTTGTTTGTTATATCCCCGCTGATAATCTAGTCCACGTATATATCATGTGTTTTCCTCACTTCTCTTTTAGTTAGTTTCTGTAGGTGTTTATATTTATCCATATTCTTAGGATTCTTTGATCTTCTTGCTTTTTATATGCTTTTTTCCTCTCTGCTAGTCTCTTGATGTTACCATTTATCCAAGGATTGCTGTGCCGTGAGGATGTCATTTTCGCTGAAACGTGTTTTTCAATTATCTTCTCGCAGAATGTTCTAAATGAAATTCATATGAAATTAATGTCCGTGAAGGTTGTACCCATGAAGTCTTTCTCATATTCATGTATGTCTTCCTTGATATTGATTGTGTCAGCTCTGTCCTACTTGTATATCTTCCGTTTTGCTGGCTTACTCCTTAAAGGTGATAGTAAGGCGTCAGTCAGAATGAAGTCAAGGTCACCCTTGCCCAAAGGTGGTAAGGGCTTATACCTGTTCACTAAGGAAGGGTGTGATGTGAACATTAGAACTAAGGTTTTATCGTTGAGGGTTTTAAAATCCACTATTTTTTGTGAGAGATATGTCGTCTGCCAGGTTGATAATCTGCTGGTTGACATGTTGTGGGTATGATTTACCAACTATAGTTCTCTGTGGCCATTGTAGATCAGTTAAGTTAAAGTCCCTTAGAGTTATGTCCTTAGTTCTTCCAAAATCTCTTAAATGGGACAAAAACGCGTCAAAATTTCACTTAAATGTTTCGAAAAACATTTCTTAACATGTCATATTTAAGTCATATCTTTAAAACTGTTTACTTGTATTACACGAGATCGAGTTTTAAAATAAAAAAAAATCCCCCAAACTTCGATCGTGCAAAACTTAGAAATTGGACCTATCGGGAATACAAGTACATACGTACACTACTCTGTTTTAACACTGGTAAACTGAGCCTCAGTGCAAGCCATGATTGTATCTGAAGCATATGTCATTGTGTCATTACTCCAGTTTTGTCGAAGATTTTGAAAGGTTTAATTGGGGGGGGGGGGGGGGGTAGGAAAATGCCTTTCAAAAATACCTAAATACCCATTATAACATTATGAAATGTGGTTTTTACAATAACTTGTACATGCAAATATTAAACATATAAATATCAAATTATGAAAATATAGCAGACAGTGCCCGTGGTTAACTTATTAAGGAAAAATGAAATCCAAGAAAGGTAACTCTCTCGTTTCCTTAATCTTTTAACACTAAACATATTGTCAAGTTAAAATTATTCCTTTATTAATTATTTCATTTAAAATACAAGAAAACCAGTTATATTTTTTGTTGTTGAATAATTCGTTGAAACTTATTCTTGTCCTTCATTCAAATGTGTTTACATGTGAAAATATCATTATAGCACAAATAGTTATATCAGAGACATAAATAATGTTATTTATGTCTCTGGTTATATATATTAATTGACTGAAACTTAAGGAATGACATTTAATCATCAAATTCATATAATTAAGTTGAATATTTTTAAAAGGGCTATTTCGGTGTATTTATCAGGCATTTCACTAAATCACGAGCATTGTAGTAATTCTATGTACCGTATTTTTTTTCTCAGGTGTCTACAAGCCTGGTTTTGAATTAAGACTGTAAATAATTAGTTTTCATTCAATTTGGGTAACACTTGTTTTAAACACACTTTGAATACCCATAATTAGATATACACTTTCAATAAACAACAATCAGCTACTCCTTAGTTCTTCAAATAACTATTTTATGTTGCGGATTCATTCATCAAATGAGTGCCAGGTCCATTTCACTTTCGTAGCGACTGATTTCATAAAAGAGTCGATGAAAATCTTACTCTCATAAATCAATATTTTCCCATAAACAATTCAGGTGGTAAATAATTAAATAGTTCCTAGCAAAAAATACAACAAGTACTCAAAATGCAACAAACAGCAATTCAAAAAGTAGACATATTAATCTTACCTTATAAACACACAGTTGAAACATTATGCAATAAATGTATAAGATATAAAGATAAAGTATTGGTAAGAGATCTAAAATAAAATCAATAGAGACCTATATCATAAAAATGTCAATCTTGCTTTGGTGTACTTAATCTCTTAAAGCTTCTAAACAATAATCCTCTTAATCCTAATAAATGAAAACTCACATTTTCTGCATTAATGTATCATAATTGTACCGATTGATTCTTGGAATCTTGCTTAACGAATTCATGAATTATTTTGAAAAGTGTATCTATATGTATGACTTTAAAAGTGGTATACCACACTCCTAAATAACCAATAAAATATATACTTTAATAGTATTTTTGTCACAACAGCTTTGTAAAATTAGAATGATCGGGGATAAAAATATCAAAAATAGATATCGGAATGTCAACAAAAATATACTATAAAAATATATATAATCAATATTCACGTAACAAAAAACAAAGCAACAACAACAGGTTATAATATAGTGGTCCCACTAGCAACCAGATATTAATACACAATTAAGAATTATCATTCAACAGTTGAACACTGGTATATTAAAAGCTCATGTTCCAGCAGCATTAAATAAAAATATCACTTTTTATAAAACTCTTATTTGATCTTTGATTAGATCATATTTTACAAAATACATGTATAAACATATTAGAACTAATGTATAATCTACTTGATTGTTCCATTTTGATTTTCTCTTATTCCCTCTTTACTTACAATCACTTTTTTATAATCATAAAAATATATTATGCTGTGGCAAAGTGATCATGAGATTTAAAATATATTGAGTACAAAAATGTGGATTTGTACCATGAGCACAGTGTAATAACACATGAATATAAATCTGTAATTTACTGTAAAGGATACATATAAAAAGAACATATGTACATGAACATACACAACTAAGGAAATATACACATACAGTCAAACTTCGTTATCTTGAACTAGATGGGACTGTTGAAAAACTTCAAGATATCTAAGTATTCGAGATATCGAGGGTAAAATACTTAAAAAATAAGTGCTTAGGACTTACAAATCACTTTGACATATTCATTGTATTCCAGATATCAGTGTTGAGATATCGAAGTAAAACTGTACAAACACAAACCAATTATTATAATGTATTATAATGTATGTATGTGTATGGATATAAATGAGATCACATACACATTTTAAAAAAGGAATGCAAGTTCATATTCATCCAGAATAAACATGATAGGATACTGACATGCATGTACAGTTAGATGTTATGACATATAAATGGTATAACAACATATATAAGTTCTTCTCCTGGTTCTTTCTCTGTTCTCTGTACTTATTTGATTCATCTCAATGTGTCCGTTTCAGCCTCTTCTTCATCTCCGCGGAAAGCGAGTACTTTCGATCTATTAAATAAATGGATTTCATAAAATACAGATGGAATACAGATACATTTACACATTGCTTCTACCACATTATGATGTGACATCCATCCATCCTCTCCCTCTTTCTCTCTCTCTCTCTCTCTCTCTCTCTCTCTCTCTCTCTCTCTCTTTCACTACATTTGCTAAAAAAAGAAATTAGTTCAAACTAAAAATTTAATCTTTATAGATTCGCAATGAAATAAAATATAGGCAGTCAATAAATCTGTAAAACCCACCATCATATGAGACAATCTCGCAGCAATGGGCATATTCTATCAATTTCTGGTCCAGGATGATCTGAATCTCGTGACAGAATATTCCGGCCTGTTTGATCTTGTCGTCTTCGCTCAATCCTGCAATCTTCACCCTCCACATGTCGTCCAGACATGTAATGGCTGCTGCATACTGACCGACAAAAACATACTCCTGTGGCGAGAAGATTGCACATCAACATTATACTCCTTCATTATTAGACAAATGAATTGAATTTACATATTCAACATCATACTTCTGAATCAAAAGGATAAAATGTACATCAACATTATACTCCTATATGAAGAGGATTAGGCCTGTTATTTGATGATTTAGCATCATTATACTAATGTAAGTTTTTCAGTCTCGTTATGATGTAACTAGCGAGGTAAACAGGTATTGACATCAGTGTGTTGGATAAGGTGGGTTAAGGAAGGAGTCTTCTCGTTATTAGACATACTTCTTATAACAAGAAATTCGTGAAATTTTTACATGGTCAAACAGATCAAATCACCAAATGATTGTATCAGTTTAATCAAATTTGACCTCCTTGTTTTCGCATGAAGGTGAGGTCAAGGTCATTACCTTTTTCTCTCAAATTGAAGGATGATAAAAATAAATGTAGTTATCTGCAGTTTTGTAGACATCTATTTAAGATATGAAGTTTGTATTCTTCAATGAAATGATAGATTATCAGAATGTCTACCAGCTTATACTACTAAATTGAAATAAATATTTAAACTAAAATTGATATTGCTTAACCCGCATTTCCTCTAATTTTCTTAAATTTTGAAGATATTTTGATCATTTTTCTATGCTTCCAATAATAAAATATTTCTGATTTTTACATATAATGAAGACTATACATAAAGATATAAAGTGACAAAAAATCTTATATATTGACCATTTTATAAGAGAGAAAATCCGATTTTAGTGATTTTTTCACACAAATCTATTTATAGAATGAGCACTTAAAAAGCTTATAAAAATGTAATTTGATAGGCAAATCATGTTTTAGAAACATATTCTAAACCCTAGTATCTTATTATTAATTCAAATTAGTTGAAAAAATCCATCATTAATGTTATTGCTTGGAAAATGCTAAATAAACTAATGAATCTATAGCACTCTGAATTGCAAAAAACATGTGATATTTTCCTACGCCAATGTTCCACCAAAAATATAGTCCTTGTTAGATTCTAAATTTTGATTATTATTTCTATGCCAAGTTGTAAAATAGTAAAAAAGATAGAAAAATATGATATTTTAATTTCCTTTCATCTTCATTTAATGAACATTTAATCAAATTTACCTTTGACAAGTCAAAAACCAGAAAAGACTCCTTCCTTAAAGAAAGCAATTTCATATAAAACTGGTCACTAACTAAGATTTACAGTAAACTGTTTTAAAGGTTACAGATGGAAAGGTTATTACTTTTATGATCTATCAAAACAATTCCTTCAACTATAGCGATTGATTTTCTGTACAATTTAATATACTGCTTCACTCTTATTATACACAAATAATTAGTACTTACTTCATCTTTGTCCAAAAATGTGTACATGTCGAAACTATACTTTCGACTGTTGCCACTATGATCCACATATATTGGATGGATGGTATCCAAATATGATATACTATCATCAGCATCACTCAATTTGGCTTTACAATCACAAGAAAAAGGAACCAAAATGTATACTTTTTCTTTGTAAATTGATGATCCTTTGTTGTGCTTCTCTAAAGCACTGATGATAGAATCACCCAATCCTACAAGATGGCCGAGTTGAATAATCATGAATACTTTTTGTGAAATTAATTCTCCATAGATAATGCAGAGTAAATATTCAAATGTAAAAATCTATCTGTTTTAGTTATTGTCATTATTAAAACTTAATAATTGAGATTTTGTACCTTGCAGAACAAATGCTAGATAGTTCAAAACATATGTCCATGCAAGTCCATAAGCAACATTCCCTGCAGGTATCAAGGTATCTCTGTCAAAAGGGATTTCCTTTCCTTCATACAAAAAAAAAAATCAATATTAATGAAAGGTATACATAAACATCAAAATGTACCCGAGTGTTTTGAAAATGCACAGTATCTAATTATCAAATTGTTTGGTCACGCTTCAAAAGAAATTCTTTAAGTATACATAAATAATATGAAATCTATTGAATTTCGCCCTCTAACATCTAAAAATGTTGAAACAATTTTCATAAATTTAATGTCTTAATTATTATCTTTGAAACATTTTTCCTTCGTAAGAATTAATAGTAACTGGTTTTGCAGCTTATTTTAAAAAGTTAAAGGTTCATTTTATCTAATTTTCCCAACATCTAACAATTAATTCTTTGGTAATTCAAAAGACCAAGAATTACATATAAACCTTTGAAAGAGTGTACCTTTTAAAGTGCAAAAGAGTCTTTCCAAGTAACTTTTGTTTTCATCAACACCTACGTAAGTCACAAATCGGATGGCATCTGGAATGTCACCATATCTGGTGTCAACAAGAACAGGAATCAGGCGAATCTTTTTGTCCTCTAAAAATGACTCTAAAAGGCTAATCAATTGTACAGTGAATGTTTTATTTTTCAGTGCTTTCCTTGTCAATATCACAACGGTCCAGTAGCAATTCTTAATGACATATTCAAGATTTGAAATCTCCCCTTTCCCTGCTCCCTCCTCTTCAATATATAGCTTAATGCCTCTTTTTTCCAGATCATGAAATATTTCAGTCTTTATCTCATGACTTTCATCATCATAAAACAAAAAGGCATCATGCTTAAAATCTGTTGGCTCTCGTGAGCTTAGCCTGTCCAATGGTCTCTCTATCTGAATTAAGAAAACGAAACATAGGCATAAAAGCAAAAGGTTAAGCTACATGTACATGTATATTCATCTATTGATCCTTTATTTCTTAAACTGTTGCAGTAGTGGGTTTTTTTTCTCCTTTTACCCAAAAGATTTAGCTAAAATATTGTACTGATTTAAAATGTAGCAAAAAAGTGTAAAAATTCATTTTTTTACATTGAACATTGTTTTAAGGGGAAGTGAGCATGAAGCTGACACAAACCCTTCCTTCTTTGAAAGATCCCACATGCAAGTCTTCTTTAATTGCCTTAACCAGAACATCGGCCAGCACAAATCCAGGTCTGTTTTCTTAAGAGAGCATTATGATAAATGAATGAGTGATTGTAATTCTATCCATGTCCAAATTTTCTGCAAAAATTAGGACATGTATATTTCTAAAAACATATTAATTTTTTCTTACCATTGTACATGATTACGTTGGCTTTGTTGAGAGTTTTTTCCAAACTTTCATGCCGCAGTAAGGCGCTGAGAGTGTAGTAGAATCGCCCTACCTGGGTCCGCCTATCACACTCCCGTAACTTGGAAGATGTTTCTTCTATCATCTTTTGCATTCCTGCTATAACTGCGGGATATTCCGCTACACAGTAGTACTCCTACGTAGAAACAGTTTGGGTAAAGGTTTGTTATGAAGCTAAAGATGCAAAAGTTAAAGTCATACATATACAATGTACATAAAAGCCTTTAGTTGTGACTTTATCTTTATTCTTGATCTATCTTCTCAGACAAAACAAAAATTCACCTAAGTAATTACATGTATTCCAAAATGGGAGATTGGTTGATCAAGATGAGCTCCCTGTAAGCAATTATATTTTTGTCAAACATGGGTGGTAATTAATGATGGCCCTATTGTCACCATAAGAATAGGCCATCATTGTCATTCCAACCACAAAAATGCACATAAGCACTCTTTAAATGCTATTGGTATACATGTATATACATACTGTGCCATCTGTGTCTCTGATGCAATAGATTGTCATTTCCACGACTCGTTTGTTTCCTGACCGTGTGTAGCTTAAAATTGGTAATTTTTCTTTCATAACAATAATTCTCTGTTCTGAGCTATCTTTGGGTATGTCTTCAATAACTCGAGGACACTGGCAGTTTTCTGGAACCAACTCGTACAATTTCATAGAAAATCTGGTTGGATATTTCTTATAGATTTCTGTTCTCTCTACAAGAGCTGCCATATCTGTAAAATGAAAAAAGGAAAATACTTGGTAACATACTCTGTAAAAATAATATATATGATGCAGCAAAAGATATCATATTATAAAAGAAATCAAAAGTCATTGAAAAATAAAATGTAATCTGCAAAACAGTCTAAACTAAACCTGGAAGAAGATACTGCAACAGTCCAAAGTAATGAGACCAAACTTGTGCATGCGCAATGTTTCCAGCAGGCAACAGTTCTTCAGTTTGTTTCCTTTCTACAAAATTAAAGCAATAAAGCAACTTGTTATTTACACAAATTATACACAAATAAAATTAACATCAATCCAAATTGTTCCAGGAAACATTACCTTTGATTTTAGAGACAAGTTCATCTAGTTTGCCCTCGATGTCAACGTCATTTTGTATATCCACGTGCGGAACATCATTCAGCATGTCCAATGCCTTAAACAATAAGAAGAGCAATCAGAATTATAATGTAAAACTATAACATTGCAAATATATCCCTTTAAACATAAAATAATGATTCAGTTAAAAATATAAATGTAAGTGAATGCAGACTATAAATTTCAGAGATTAAGCATGTACAGAGTTTGCACATCAAGAAAAAAGCTGGTAAAAATTAAAGAGATTAGATTATTAACTTAAAAATGAATCATATATTGATTCATTTTAGATGCAATAAGGTGCCAAAGATCACTTCAAAATGAAAAATCTTTTTAAAAACCCAATTACATAGACATAAGAGAAGGAAACACAAAAGTCACATCTACAAATGGAAAGACAAGGTAGACAATGGAATTCAAATTACCAGCTGCTGTTCAATAGAATTTCCTTTCCGCAGAACGACAACAGACATGATGTTACGTCGGTGAGATTTCTCTAGAGCCAGCAGCAGTTCCAGTGAACACCATGGACTTTCCCGGGAGTGTTCCGTCAATACAATCAGTGACTTCCTGCATCGTCTGACAGCTCTGGCTATATTGGACAAAACAGGTTGACCCCCTCGGAAATCTTCTTCATCGACCAGAACTTTTAGATTTTGACCTTCAAGCAATGGCTTCAGTTTTAACAGTGCAAACTCTTTGTCCTCCTTTGGTTCATTGGCGTGAATCAAAAACACATCATGAGTAAGGTCAACATCGGTACCTTCATCGTCTGCCATTACCTTGTTTCCACCAGATTAATGTAACTATTATTTAGTATTAAAATCCTGAAATAAACAACTGCAAATTTAAGAAATAATTTATCATTTTGATTTCAGTTGGTATCAAACTTCTGGGCAAATAAACAGACTGTATCAATGAAAATGCAAATTTTATTAGAAATAATTGTAACTTTACGGTTAAGCATTTCTTATTTTTAAATCTTCTGTTGCCATTCTCTGTCATCGAGTGGCTACATCAATACAGAGTTATCTCTCTTGCTAGATGGTAACCCAAAGGACAGTCTGCTTAAAATCAAACCTTCCACTTGCTCCTTTATTTTGATGGTCGCACAATGCATGATCACCAAACATTTAAACAATGAATTACGCATTGCAACATGGGTAATATTTACGCATAATTTCATAGAAGTTCTCCGATTTCGTACTCGAGATAGTTTGCCAAACCTTAACCACGTAACACGTTATCTGAGGCGTGTTCAGCAACGCGGGTGCCCGCGAGCGCTCGCCAAAATTTGTGTTGCAGGTAGGGAATTCTCTGCTGAACACACCTCAGTTATAATGTTATACAGTCATGTAGATAAAGCATGGAGAGTAAACAGAAAAATAAGACACGCGTAAAACTAACGGTTCGTAGGGGAAAAACTTACCAAAAGCTTATGTTTAACGTATGTGTCAAAGTCTTAACAACACTTAAATGCAGCAAAATTTATGATCATGTCCACGATGGAACAGAAGCTTTTGGAGTTTTGGGGAATTCCATAATTTTCACTTTCGATTTATATTTACTCAGCATTTCGATCCCGATCTTAAAAAAACTGTCATTCAAAGAGAGAAATATTGTTGAACTATTAAACGTTTTTCTTTATTGTACGGTACATATAAGTGTAATAAAATTTTACATATAGAATTAGTTGTGAATATCCTGTACCTTACATTCTTACATGTATTTACCATTTAAAAAAATAAATCTAATAGATATGGCGCGTCAAATTCACAAAAATGAGCTAAACATAATTTCACAGTCGATAAACTAGGCTCATCGACTGTTAACTATAGTTTACGAACCGTAAACTATAATTAACGATTCGTTAACTATAGCTTCCATCTGTAAACCTATGTTTAACGGTTGTAAACTATAGTTTACGAATGCTAATCTAAGTTTTTCTGTCTGTTTATAAACGTTCACAATTATAGATTTCACTGATAAATATAGATTCACATCTGTAAAATATAATTAAAATTTGTTAACTATAGTTAAGAATTGTTAATCATAGTTTCACAAATCGTGAAACTATATTTATCAAATAAACTGTGATTTGCAATCACAAATGGTTGTTTTCAGTGTTAATTATTATAATAGTTTACACTTCTGAAACGTTAACTATGGTTAATTTACACTTACAGATCTGAAATATTGATTAACGTCGTTAACTATAGTTTTCTGTTCGAAAACTACAGTTTACAACCGATAAACCGACATCAATTGTGAAACTATGTTTAGCTAATTTTTGTGAATTTGGCGTGCCATAAACAGATAACTGATAAATAGATACAAATTAAAAATGTATAAACATATACCTGCAGTTTTATATAAAGCAACCGTTCCATGTTGAGACAAAGGCTTGTATAATGTTTACTTATTCATTCATTCATTCATATTTGTAAATGCGACGTTTTGGTGTTGTTTTTTTTGTTTTGTTTAAGGACCCTGGGTCAATGTTGGGTGATCTCCCTGCTCCTGCGGCAAAAATATTGTGGATTCTTAGTAGTTGTATTTAGAACCAGTAGATCTTTATAAATCTATCGAAGACGAACACAAGTTTCTGTGGTAAGACGTGTATTAGAGAGCAAGTAGTAAAAGTCCATTATCAATCCGCTCCGCTTTTGCTCGCTCTCTGCTACCTCATATTCTCTCTCCCCCCTTATATACATGCCCGGCACCTAACATTATTAGGCCTCCCCGTTAGGGCATTAGGCTCCCTAGCTGGGGCGCCTGTTATCTAGAGCATTATAGGCTCCTGTGTTAGGGCCTGCTGCACCACCAGTAATAGGTGTCAAGACACCTAATGCATCTAATATTAGGGTACTCAGTAATAAGGCTCCAGGATTTGGCCACTAATTAGGCTCCAGGATTAGGGTACTAATTAGGCTCCAGGATTAGGGCACTAACTAGGCTCCATGCTT
Source organism: Magallana nippona (assembly GCA_033439105.1). Classification (NCBI taxonomy): domain Eukaryota; kingdom Metazoa; phylum Mollusca; class Bivalvia; order Ostreida; family Ostreidae; genus Magallana; species Magallana nippona. The sequence continues at coordinate 27,820,609 of CM065920.1, read as the reverse complement.
AGGGCCTTAATATAACTATAACAATTCTATTTCTTTAAAAAACAACTAATAAAACATTAGCATATAAACAAAAACAATACATTTACAATACAGGGACGTCATTTCATTATGTAGACAAAGTTCACAAAACGTCCCACTGCATTCTCGTTAACGATTGAGGTAAACATCTGCTTGTAATCCATGCATAGATTGGTCCTTATACATTTGTGTGCCCTTAAAAATATTGATCATTGGGTTTTTGCAACTTTTTTACGAAGTAAATGTTTTTATTTGGTAATGTCCTATGGAACTGAGATTTAAAAAAAACTTTCATATATATATATATATATATATATATATATATATATATATATATATATATATATATATATATATATATATTTAAATCCATGATTTTCTTCCAAATGATAACAGATAATAATGGATATTCTAATGTCAACTTGCTAACTTTTTTTAGCATTACTTGGAATTAGAATTGCGGTTGCGCTTGATGTGATATAATACATCATAGTTAAAATCAACACTCTTTGCAAATTGTGTTCTTTTGCAGAGTCAACCCAAATGTGACAGGAGGAAAAAAAATAAGTATATAATAATGTTCCTCTTCCTCTTTGCATACAAATTAACATATTACATATTTAGAATTCGCCCAAACAAAGTTGTGAAGTTGTGTTAAGATAATTTGAGACATTGGAATTCGCCCAGTCTTAAATTCGCCCACTGAGTCAACGAGGGCTAAAGGGCGAAAATAAAACTGGGGCTAATATTATTTTCCCTGTAAAGTGTATATAACTTTGGGGAAGTGTACACTACTTCTAGTACATTAAAACAATTGGATATTGAACTTCTTAAGATAAGTCTATAGACATTAATATTTACATGTAAGTTAACTAGAGCTTCAGTTTTAAGAGTTCTATGTCAACGGTTTGAAAACCCTGACGGCTCGTGTGAGAACTTATTTGTCTGATGGTAGATGGGGTCCTTTGTTTAGGTTCTATATTTTAATCAACACAGTTAACACGATAAACAGAAAAGACATCTCAATTTAAATGGCTTTTTATCATTTACAAAGGGAAAGTCAGTATTTTAGAATTAAAATTTTAATTATGAATATCGCATTTATGTTTTCTGTCATGAATTTAAATATTAGATTGTGAACAATTTAACGAGATGGAACAAAACTGAAGATATTTTTACATTTTGACAGAAAAACAAATTTTAAATGCAAAGAGATGATAGAAAACGACTAATGCATTGGTACAACAGATGAATATTTCTCAGGCAATGCCCCAGATACTTGGCTCGTTTGGTCTACCCCAAACACATAATTCAAAAGAAAATTAATATGATAAAATGTTGTGATATTGTAAATCTAGAAACCTTATATATCTATGGCTTAAACATATTTTATTGAAATTAATAAAATGGAACTTCTGACAACTTCCTAGTTCACCTCTGCAATATATCTATTCATGAAATCATGTACATTGTATATCTATGAAACTAAATTGGCAAAACTCTTCATGCAAAGTTCCGTATTACACGAAAAGGGCGGCATAAACGCACACCGCCTGTCTGACAATTCAAAGACCCTGAGTTAGAATTATTACAAGTAGTTCTATTCTTTAATCACTTCGAAAATATTATCATATTTTCAATTTTTAACACAATTGATTAAACAAATTAAATCTCCGACAACAGATAACAGAAAAAATACAGTAAAATTATTCACCAAAATTAAAAGATCTTAGAACTGGACAGCAGGCACAACCTTCTTTGGTCATCTGTCCGATCACAAAGTCACGAGAAACAGTGCTTTAATTAGACATTTGATATACATTAATTATAATATTAATAAATCAATTTAGAGTCAATGAAATGAATGAAATGCGAAATAGAATAAGAAACTAAAAAGAGAATATATAAAAGGAATGAAAAAATATACACGAAATAAAATCATACATTGGAATTTTTTTCAGATGTAATGTTGTCTATATGTATTTGCACTTATATTTCTTACAATCAGCAGTTTTATTTGTATTTATTGAAATAAGAAATAAGCTATATATCTGGAAGTCTAGTCGCGTACTTATTTCTTGATTTCAAAGCACTGAATTCACCTAACATACTTTAATTAAACTTAATAGAAAAAAAACAGTCGTTTAATTGAAAAAATTAAACATTGAATCGTAACAGAAGACATAATTCAAGATTAGCTAGAAAGCACTTTATAAACGTATTCCTCTCTGATACTTCCAAGAGCGCAATTAAAATATCCGATTTAATTAATCAACCACGCAAACCCTGGTGATTACTAAATTGAAACTATCTTTTATGACATCAAACAAAATATGACAGTGAGCTTTACGTATTCTACAGAAAGGTCGCGCAGCAAAAAAAAATATGAACAACCCAATTGGGCTTATTAAATCTCATCATTATCCCCAAAAGATATTCCTGTCGACACGCCGATGCTTTTTATGGCTTGGATAACGATTCTACGTGTTTGAAGTGGCGTTCAAGATGGGTAATTGTTACTCTTGATTTGCATTTTGGCGATAATTGTTTGCTAGGAAGCAGGAATTGACCAAGTCCTGTAGACAGTTTGTATAGCGAAGAATCGGCTGTAGAAATGGCATTGTTTTTCTCGTCCATTCCCGACTTGACAGCAATGGCTTGGTCCGGTTAGGGAGCCCTTTGTATACGTGACTGGGGCGTGATCCGTGTATCTATCATCCTGCAGAGTCAGAGAAGATTAAGTTTGGTCTGGATACCAGATGATCTGTAAGATATTTAAGCAACAGATATACTGTATTAGAATTGCTTTTTTTGTATCCTAATGCTTTATTTTGTTACAGTATTTCATTTTCTGTCTTTATTATTATCAAATATGAACACGTTTAGGCGATTCATGTACCGCATATGCCTCAAATAATTATATCATTCTCTTTCATATATTGTACTTATCGGACCCATTCTTTGCCTACTTCATCTGTTACTCAGATTTTTTTAAATGAACCCCCATCGGACAGTCGGTTGCTGGAGATTTTCTGTTGTTGAACAAAAACTTTTCTCTATAATATGTAAGATTAATTCAGATGGACAAATCTTTGATTTCGCTATAATTAAACCTTTCAAAGCTTTTCTAATTCATCTATAAGACTAGAGCTCAATAGCAAATCAGTTTCTATTCCATTAGTAGACATTAATTAAGGCACGCTGCTGACTTAAACAAAGTTTTAATCTAATTACATTCCATACAACATTGTTGCAATACACAGAGAGGGGGCAATCCTATTACTGTATAATTTCCAGAGAAAGTAATCGGCTTGTCCAGTGCCTTGTTGGTGATAATAGAAAAAGAAAATACCCCTATACAGAAGAGACAATCTGCCTAATACCCCTTGTATAAAACCAGACTGCTCCTATGCCATTCTGCGACTGACAAATTCAATGGATCTTCGTTTTCAAATACAAAAGGGACTGGTGGTCTTTTGTCTTCTTCAATGAAATCACCTGCCTTCTGGATAGGTGATACAAGAAGAATTGATTTTTTTTCTTTTGAAATTTACAATCAGCAATAGGAAATTTTCATTAGAATGTGTGATTATCATGTGTTTGTCACATTGGAATAATACAGTCCTTAATAAGCCCATAATCATCATTTTGTTCTGAAATGAAATCTAAATTATAGGATGAAGTAACATATATTGATTGAAATTGATTTTAATAATTATATGGATACATCGTAAAAATGGTCCTTTCCAGTATTGGGACCGGGAATAATAGAAGTTTTGGGTTGAAGGACATGTCCGAAATCATGTGGTATTAGCGAAGGTAGCTAGAGTTTAACTTTTTGCAGTCTTATCATATAAATGTATTGAGGTCCTATTTTTGCTGTATGATTTAGCATTCTCAGTGTAAACATCCAGAGAATAATTGCAATTAAAACATGGCACTCCCCCTCGGAAAGAATAAAATGAACACCATTAAAACATGGCACTCCCCCTCGGAAAGCATAAAATGAACACCATTAAAACATGGCACTCCCCCTCGGAAAGAATAAAATGAACACCATTAAAACATGGCACTCCCCCTCGGAAAGCATAAAATGAACACCATTAAAACATGGCACTCCCCCTCGGAAAGCATAAAATGAACACCATTAAAACATGGCACTCCCCCTCGGAAAGAATAAAATGAACATCACAATCTCTAGCTGTAGAAAAAAACTCCATGGTTTTGTAATAATTACATTTATATTAATACGTACTTACTTTAACAAATAGACAATATTAACCAATATTATTTGTGCTGAATGCCTGCAACCACAGAGGGGCATAGTTTTGAAATGAAATACAGATAACACAGAATGAAAACGTTTTAAATACACTTCAGAATTGTTGAATTGCTTTGACTCTTGAACATAATTTATGGTGGATTAATTTGACGGTAATATATATGCATTCCACTCTTGTGTTACATCTTGTGTCATAATTTATTGCTTCTTTATGATTTAAAGCAAACAAGAGCCATTATTTACCAAAGCCTTGATTGGAACGCTTATCTTCATTGAAATAACAAGTTATATTCACAGCAAAGGTAAAATATTTGACACTGGAGGCTGTCCCTTTGAAGGCTATTTATGGGGGTATCTTGAAACAGGTAGCGACTGGGTGTGCACTAAAGTCTGTAACCGAACTTTGGCTGCCATTCCAAAATGGCCGCCAAGAAAAGATTTATGCCATAATGTGAAATGTAAGGCCCGTATTTGAACCATTCTTTAAACATTGAACGATACATTTTTTTTTATAAAGACAATATATAGCAACAATAACACTGTACATATATTTGATGATGAAATAAAACATGTGGAAGAAAGTGAAAACCATTGCTTAAGAATATTCTTTGTATCCGAAGGGGAATCTTCTGCTGATATGCCTAAATAATAATGAACTTACTTCTGTAAGTGGTGCAGGTCTAGATATCTAGATATTTATTAACAATGAAAGATAAAAAAAAAAAAGGCAACGACGCGAACTGAGGCATATCATATTATATCAAAAATTAAGCTATTTAAGGAATCTATGATCTGTCTTTTTATTCAAATAAAGCCTATCCTTTTTTGTCTATTTATAGATTTTCCGTTCCTCTATTTCTCAACAAACATTATGATAAATTAATGTAACGATATTTACAGTGACTTATCGGAAATCAAATTGTACAAAATGTTTTTAAGATCCAAGGTCAAAAACGTTGCTGAAAACGTGTTTTCAACCATTTCCGCAACACAAATCTACGAAAACCCATTTATGTCAAATGCTGTCACTCCTGAATGTTGCAGATAACTGCGGCTTTATTTTTGCTACTGATTTAAAATAGAACAAAACAAATGCATACCAAAATGAGCATAAATGCAATTTATTAATTACAGTAAACCACAAAAAATAGGTAACACAGATAAGTACGACACTAGCAGATACCAAATTAATCTTGTTGAGCATATAACTATGCACATGTAAAGAGGAGGTGAACACGTACGCGTTTTGATTTCACCCACCACATAAAGGTCGCAGACATTTTTAGGTCACTTGATCAAACACAAATTTTTATAAAGATTGACATATCGTTAACAAAAATTCAAAAAAGGTGGTGACAAATATGGCATCATTAATAAAAACTGTACATTGATGTTTCTTTACATCATTGCAATTATTAACAACGCGAAAGTTATGCGCTTATTTACCAAGGGTTGGCGTTGTATCGCGAAATACATGAAAACTCATTTTATTTTTTTTTCATTTTATTTTTGTACGATAATGAGCTCAATGGTCTTTCGTACATTACGAACCAAATAATATAAACTCATATTATTACACCGTGACGATAAAATATGTCAAGATGAAAGACAGAACACCCAAAGTAAGGGGGAAAAATTGATGATAAATGGTTGTCAAAGTAGATTGTAAGACAATATATACATAACTACATATGCATCAGGAGCATCATGCTCTCGTGGATGTGTCTTCATCGATAGGAAAATATTCTTTATGCCTAATGTTGGCTTGATCACCAAAAACTTATGACCCGTGATCCATTTATTTCACCGATCTATATCTGTGACCAATTCTTTTTTTTCATAATGTGCTTCCATGTCAAACGATCAAAACTTACAAGAATGTTATTCAGTAGGAATGTGTTTGTTTATGGAGACATAGATGATATAGGCAACAGGATGATGGTATCTCCAACTTCTGATGTAGAAAGTGTACTATACAGCCAAACCTCTTTGATTCTAATCTGAATTATCTTTACTCAAATGTTCTCAAAACAAAACCATAAAATGCTTCGCTTCTCATCATTATTCTATGAAGATGAAAAGAATTTGCTTTCTTAAATTTTAATTTTTTAGGGGATGGTGATATATCGGGAAAGAAATTATTATTATCTTTTATTTTAGCATATTTTTCCGATTTTTATTTCCCATATAATAATTGATGGTTGTGTTATAAAATCGTAGTTATGGGTTTGGCAGGCTTTTTACTTTTTTACAGAAACTTGACGAACTCGTCTGACTCACCAGAGGTAGAATTGTAAACAAAACCGTCAAACAAACAAAAATCAATCACCTATCAGTGAGATGGTTTATTTTGTAACTCCCGTAGAAACAGACATATTGTATTATTAAACTTCAAAACGAAAAGTATAAAACTATTTCAATCTGCCTTTACAATATTATTTGCACATCTATACTAGGAGTCCAAAACGATTCCCTTAAGTTCTTTTATTTCGCCAGGCAGTCAGATCAGTCTAATATTTGATGTCTTTGAAGTTTGTGTGTTTAGTTTGAGAATAAGCGGAATCCAGAGCATAGATGTAGAACCTGATTGGACTACCATCTAGTTAAACGTAGAAATCCATGATCAAATCTGCCTGTAAAAAGAATGTTTTGTTTCTTTCTTGCTTAACATTCGGATAAAGAAGCACATACATAGCAAATAAATAGTAAAGGGGTTGGGGTAAATCGTTATTCCAAGACTTATACAATAAGGAAAACTATCTTCAAGGTGAAATGTCGATGTCAGTAAGGAGTCAAGGTTATTAGTGTTGAGAACAACTACTAGTTCTTCTATTGGTCATTGTCGTGAAACTATTGTCAAAGTTAAAAAAAAACACACCTTGAAGTAATCTATTTCTGGAAAGTGTTTGAAGATAAAGACCAATTCGATTTTTTTTTTCATAAATATAAAATATTAAAGGAGGTTAAATGTTCTTCGTCTAGAATATGTCTTGCTCTTCCGCATCCAATGGCACGTGTAATCGTGCTCTGTAAGGAGTACATGTGCGGATCGGGGTTTGGGAGGGTAGTCCAGACCCCCTAACCGGAAAATTCAAACTCATTAAATTCCTGTAGTAAAATACCCCCCCCCCCCCCACCCGCCTGCAAAAACAATTATCCTTGCCCTTCCTCCTCCTGGATAAATTCGAGTATGGATCCGAGTATGAAATACATGTACATGTATCTTAAGAAGAAGATACCCACATGTATAAAAATATATAATTCAATTTTTATAGATCAAATAAATCAAGAAGAAAAATATGTGTGAGTTAAGAACCTCAAAGGAAGTGTGAGTCGATAAGCTTCAGAATCTCAGAATCTCTCTCTCTCTCTCTCTCTCTCTCTCTCTCTCAGTTGGTGCACTTCTTAGTAACTACTGATTGGTCAGTCATTGATAAACACACTGTAGCCTTTCTTCTATAATCTTCTTCATAGGAAATTACATCCTAATTGTGGTTAGCAAAGTAACATATAACAGAGAGAAAACCCCTGAAATGATTCTGCGTGATTATACCTTGCTTTGAACCTGTTATCGTGGCTTTCATTTTATACTAGTTAATCCAAAGATAATCTCTTGGGAACAGGTATTGAATGCTTGTTATCGACAAGTTAACACACAACAACAAAGACCTTCATTATCCATGAACCACTTTAGATAAATTCAATTCTTCATAAAAAATATAAATTGCTTTTTCTCTAAAGGGAATAATCTTCAACAGTTGATGAGAACAGAGAAATAATTATGTTACAAAGGCGGGGAATAAAGCATCTATTATTTACTCATTGTTTCGGAAACAATAATTTTGTCATAAACTGAAGAACTGTTGATCTTGTTGATAATTGTTTTTCATCACTACAAAAGAATTCCACACCATTAGACGAAATGATAGCTATACAATACACAAGACAAAGAACTAAATCAACATCGAGTGCCACGCTTCACTTCCCGCGAAAGAGGGTAATAGGCGTGACGTAAGTACAGAAGCAGACGACATCGATTTGTCGCCTGCTTTATGTCTTTCGGGCTCCATTTAGTACTCATTGTTTTAATTGTGGTTTGAACACGAGTGTAATGCATTCATATTCCTTTGCTCAACTTGTTCTGCAAATCGCATCAGCCTGCAACCAATGTGAATTGTTTCTTTTCATATTTGCATTATGTTTATGATTAGAAAAGTTCATAACTACCTAAGTACGTTAAATAAAAAAAAATAAGAAATATGATTTCGCCTTATAGTCAAATTATCATTTGAATTTAAGCCATGTATTGTGGAATCCGGTTTTGCTTTTATACACCGACTATGAACTTCCGGTAATAGACTAGTGAGATGCGATCAGATATTATTCAGAAGGTCTGCATACCTTATTTCGGAGTAACCAGGACAAAATTACACGATCCAGTAAGAATAATAAACAAATCATTGACAAATAAAAGAAGGAAAAGATCTTAGATTCCCTCTTTCTTTGACTAGTAAGACCACGATTTCAAATTGGTTTACCGTTAATGAAACAACAACTATTATTTTATTGCAGATGTATCTTTTATCAATAAGAAATTATCACTGCTGTCATTTATGGATTGGTTAGGAATTATGTTACAGTATGCTTATCTATTGTTCAAATTTTTGTTGTATAAGTACAGATAAGATACAAGTTTTATAACATGTAAGTCGGTGAACGCCTTTTGATAAATCAGTCGCCTATGTCCACTAGATATCATAACAAAATATGAATTATTCATGTACAATGTCATATCTATATTATTAGTGATAGTGATAACTATAAAACAGTTCACGCGAGTTTATACCTTTGGTTTTGCCTTATATGAATATTTTAACGTTTTGATAAGCCTTTTCAATAATTTCAATTATCTTAAGAGAGAGAGAGAGAGAGAGAGAGAGAGAGAGAGATAGAGATTAGTTAAATTGTTTCTTGTTTCATATATGTAGGTATAAAGGTTGCTGGCACTACAGAAAAACTTACCATATCGGGTTTTGTTATTTTTTTGGCAATAATTATTAAGTTTTACCGTTATAATATGCACAGTAGCCCTTGTGAACAGAAGAGAAAGCATTTGTTTTATATAGTTAAATATTTTGTGATTTAAAGTACAAAAAGTACGTAAAATATTAAAATATTGCATAGTCTATCAGTATGTTGAACAGAGGGAAGAATTGTTACATTTTTACTCAAAATACATAACCAAGTTTGTTATGCAATTATCCTGGGGGGGGGGGGGGGGGGGGGGGGGGGGGGGGGTCCTTTCATATTCAAAGTTCGATACGTTTTGTATTTGGGTGATGGGAGAGATAATACTGTCCTATTTCTCGAATCAAAACAAATAGGTGAACGTGTTTTAGAGAGAACATTTTGAATCATATATACTTCTGATACATTTCCTTATTCATTAAATGTATGCTTAGATGTAGGCTGAAACTGTATGCAATACATTCTTAGGTTGTACACTTATCAGCAATACATCATTTTTTCCGCCCGTATGAGCGATTTTAGAATGCGTTAAACTGTTTTTCTCTCATTTTTCTCTGGAGCTCATGAGAATCATTATATCCATATGTGTAAATCATCATAAATAACGATATGTTAGTTCAAATCTACATGTACATAGAAGGAACAGCCAATGTTGGAAGTATGGCGTCATTTTGTGCAAGCCATGCTCTCGAGGAAGGTAGAGTTAACGTTTTGATCTATCAAAATATAATATACGCACGAAAAACCTAAAAAAAAAAAAAAGTATAAAAAAGTTAGAGACACTATTTACCAATATCAGCTTTATTTATCAAATATATTCAAAATAAACGTTGTCACTTATTGAACTGACCTCACACTGCTAAATGTTGCGTTTGAAGAACACCATGACAGGTTCCACAGATGAGTATATTCATACGCGGACAAAGGGATTAATGCTGATGCGATTCGCCTTTGCCAGTGGTTATATGAAAACGATTGGATTCCCTAAGAAAGAAAAGAGAAAACGCCCAGAAGATGTAAACATGCAACAGCCCTGTGTGCCCAAAGTCTGACCAGTTGCAAACTGAATTAAGAAGTACTAACTGAATACTAGTACCTAAATTGAAACTAGCTGTTATAGTTTCGGGGTTTTTTTCTAAATACTTTTGGTAAAAAAAAGATCTTGTTTACAATGTTTTGAATTAATTTTGGCATGATTGTATTTAGCTGCAGAACTGTAGCTCCACGGGAAATTCGAGTTAAAGGACCGTAGAGATACAATTCCATCCATACAAAAAAAAACTGTATATTTATTGCGCACAAAAAGTTGCGCTCTGTTTTGAACTTATTAAACTAATTTAGGAATATATATTGTAAATATTTTTATCATAAAAATAATTCCTGAGATATTTTACTACTGATTCACCACTTTACTTGCCCCAAACGTTTCCCAAAACTTACCGACCTCAGAAAGTGAAGTATGTTGATTTCACGTCGCCATTTTTACCAGTAAACACCGTTACATTTTTACGTGACTGAAGAATGTGTTAAAAAGATATTTGGAGGCAAGTAAAGTAACGACATCAGAAATATTTTGGTATTAAATTTTTTACAGTTTTTTTTATATGGACGGAACTGTAGCTCCACGGTCATTCAATCCGAATTTCCCGTGGAGCTAGAGTTCTGCAGCTAGATTGTAATGTCAGTACAGAGACAATAAGAAATAAAATAGATATTATTTCCCGTCTTAAAAAAGGCTAAACGTTTGATAGGTTTTGATACTTATATGTGAATTTATCAATATATTTGCATTATTATTATATTGTTTTGCTTTATTTGATTTATTTGTCACTATTAATATTTGTCATAATTCATATAAAACGGATTGACGCTGTGGGGAAACTGTTTATTAAAAAACATAAGATATAGATATGATATTTTATTCATTTACCATCCGTTCTCACCAACGATCAAGAGTACAGACCGCATTATGGAGCTTGTGTTATTTAACACATGACGTACCATTGTCTTCATCAGATATGACCCACAAAAAATATAATTGGTGTGTCGGGCCTTAAGTGTCATAAATTTTTATCTTTTAAACTTGGAAGGGAATTCGGTGAACTTTCAACATAAAAATTGTTTTGTTTTTTCAATGCACCGACTGTCAATCGTTAAGTTTTTTTTCTTAAAAGTGAAATAGCTGAGTTGGGTCTGTGTCAAAGACGGAAAACTCAAGAAAAGTTAAATAACGTGCAAGTGCACGTGTATGTACAAGATAAATTGTTAGGAACAAGTTAAACAAAAAGCCGAGTATATCTAAAAATAACAGCAGTCCATCTGTTTCATCCCATTGTTTTCATGTACTGCATAAAGAGACCCGTTTCAAATGCCAAATAGATATAAAAAGTGTTCCAGTGATCAATGTGCATATATATTTTTGTCGTGCATATCATAAAATGTGAATTCAAAATAAAAAAAAAATATTTCTTTTATTTTCTAATTTTTCCGAAGGTCATAATTTTAAACAGTCATTTTAAATGTTTTCTCAATAAATAATATACATGTACCAAGGGTTAATGATTAGTGGTTCTCGGGCGTTGAACATATAGAGAAAATGTTTGTTTTCGTGGTTTTTTGATCCTCGTTTTATAAGTCTTTTCACATAAAGCGCACTATTCAACTGTTAATGAAACCTCATTAATATTACAAGCTAATTAAACGCATCGCATAGGGTGTAGAATTTGTGCTTACATTTATTACGCAATGCTCTTCAAAATATCAATTAACAACTCTCATACTTTAAAACTGAGGGTGCTTGCTTCATTGACTAGACATTTAACATCTGAAGATTTTAACTTTCATGACGTTATTCGCCAGTCAGTGACCTTCAAAAAGATGAAATAATGCAAACAAAACGTACTTTGTTAGTACACTATTTATAGAAATACACCAAGAACAGTGTCGCTAAATTAGGAGGCCTATAATTGTTACAGCCATTTACAATGGATTCAGAGAACACGGTGAATAACCTGTAAATAATTCTTTTAAATAATTCAGCTACCGCTCAATGATTGCAACACGTGGGAATTTCTCCAAGCTCGAATCAACCACCAAATCCAACCACGTCTTCGATAATTAAAATTGGAAGCAGAAAAGGAACATTATCAAAGAACAAAATATTGTCTGATCTAACAAATGCATTTTGGCGTCTGACAAAATTTAATTATATCTGTAACATTGCAGTGAGCGTTTTCCTTTGACGAGCTGTGTGTTTTTAGTTTTGATACACCATAGTTAAGCTGGGGAAAGTGTTAAGAATAAAAGGAATCTTCCATAATAATCTGATTTTCTAGAGGTTCCGCATATTGGGAGAGCAAAAAATCCCGGCCGTCCTCCATAATTATCTCTCTGCAAACTGACTCGCGCCTTCAACTTGTGATCTCATGGTTTCAATATTGAGTTCCGATTGGTTAAATTTTGGCCTTGCCTATTCATGTTAGATCACAATTTTATTATCAAAACCGATGCAATAATTTGAATACGCAATGATACAAAACATTTAGAGTAACCTTTGAACTCGTGCATCTCGAGGGCTCCGCCCCCTTGACCAGTATCGGAAGATACACTCATTCTATTTTTGCATGTGAAACTAATTACATTTTAGCAATAAGTTAACAAACACCCAATTAAAAAGGGATTGTATGTTTCTTTTGTATGAAATCAAAAGATTTCTACCGATTCTACCAGAAGTATATAAATAACTTAATGTAAAAAGTCTTTTAAAAAGAAGAAGAAAATTAATATTATTTTTTGTTACCAAGATATTATCGCGTGCCTATGGTTCGTTGTACTCACTGGTACTTGACAGTGCTTTAGAACTATACGAACCTTTCATTGATTTTATTGATTGAACTGAATGATACTTAGGTAAACACGAACTGGAAGCAAATATATATATATATATACAGTTTATTCCATCATTTAGGACATGTTTGCTTAAAGCTATACTCTGGGTCTCTTTTCTTTAAAACATATTTAATAGTAATTAGTAATAGTAATTAGAATGACTTGTATACACAATAAATATCAAACTCATGCATTGTAACAAAGTATGTCAAGATATAGTGATATATCGATTGAAAGCTTATTTCGATTTGCGTCAGAATTTTTTTCTATATATTTCCATGTTACAAATCTGTGTTTCTTTTTGGACCAACCAAAACCGATCGCCCATTGAACCTTAATTATACTAGCAAGCTGGGGGGTTGGTATTACTAAAACGAGACATTTTGTTTACTCTATATTGCTTTTGACAATTCACAATCTTCATGTTTTTTTAATGTATTAAAAGTTGTTTCCTTTTCTTATATTACTGGCTATTTTGTTAACGAGATCTAGAAGATTTTTAAAATGGTCTTATCAACATGTATTTACAATATTCACTAATCATCTCCCTTTAAAATGGACCGATCCATTTTTTGAATAAACTTTATAACCCTTCAGCCAAGGATACTTTGCGCAAAGTTTGGTTGAAATCGGCCCCGCAGTAATGGAGAGAAGGCGAAAATGTAAGACAGTTTAGAGGCGGTCGGACGCAGACGGATGGAGGACAGAGGATGCTGGAGCTCACTATTCGGATGAGCTAAAAAAAAAAATGAAAAGTTTGTGTCGATGTTATTTAAGCCAGTTCCGTCCCATCTCGTCATAAATAGACCCGGCTCTGGTACTTTAGAGTGACTCCTCGTCTTATACAATTCAATGCTTATTCAGTGGCATTGCACAAACTCCAAAGTGTTAAAATGAGTTGTTGCTTTAATATTTTAACAAATGGTTTCTATCTTTTTTCCTTTAATTTCCTTTAACGCTCAGTCTGTTATGAGTTAAACGATGGTATATATGAATGAAATTTCGTATTTGATTTTGGTGCTATAAAAACATTGTCCAAGAAATCTATGATTTGTTGTTGTTTTCGGCAGTAAAATGCTTTTGAGGGAGAAATCTTCGAGTTTGAGTAAAAAAAAAAAATCTTAGCGGTGGTTTAAAGATTATCTCTCTTTGGTTGCCATTTTAAAGACACATTACACCTAAAGAAATATTTATGTGAGAGAGAGAGAGAGAGAGAGAGAGAGAGAGAGAGAGAGAGAGAGAGAGAGAGGAGAGAGAGAGAGAGAGAGAGAGAGAGAGAGAGAGAAAGAGAAAGAGAGAGAGAGAGAGAGAGAGAGAGAGAGAGAGAGAGAGAGATGTACTAGCTCAGAGCATTTTAATTATCAATAGGTGGATGCACAAGGAAAATAAGAATTATATTTGTTCATTATTCTATCGGATGTGGCGCTTTAGAATACATTATATCGTTTTTGCCACATGGAAAAAAACCGATTTCAGAGAAATGAAAATTTGATTAAAGCAAAAAATTAATGACAGTGTAATGTTAATTAACATCATGATTATTTAACTTCAAATTTAAATAAGCATGTGCCATGCAAAGTGTCGTTTGAATAATTAAAATTTATTCCCTTTCAAAACTATCCTCTTTGGTTTTGAATAAAAACTCCTTAATGGGTCATTATATTCAGCATCATTTATATTTCATAAAAGAAAATAAATGTAAAATATGAGAATAAGAAGCAGTATTAGAGTGTATGAAATTGACAACAGCCCCTCAATCGAGAGGTTGCGTAATTTGACTTTTTAATTTAGTATACATGTAACTGATTGTCTTATTTTGTGTTACTGAATCGGTAAGGTGTCGTAGCTTATCCATTTTTCATCTGAATGACACACTTGAGATCAGAATCAGATTCTATGATACACGTTTCCCATTTATGTGCAAAATCAGTCTGAAAAATTAATGGATATCCATTGGTTAAAATGACGTCTTTTTGAAACCATCTGTAGGAAACTGCACAATCATTATTTCATTTCAATTATTTCTCGTTGTTGATCAATTTTAATAGAATGCAATTATTTTGTACAAAAGAATGGACATTACAACTTAAGTATGCCAAAAAAATACTTGCTTAGGTAAATAATTTCACTCACAATTTGAGAGAGAGAGAGAGAGAGAGAGAGAGAGAGAGAGAGAGAGAGAGAGAGAGAGAGAATCTCTTCCTTATCTATCTCATCGCTTTAATAATTTATTTTATTGCAATTCGAATCATAATTCCACATTACTCGTTATAAAATGGATAAAATTACTGCATACATGTGCTTGAAATAAATTGTAAATTTATTCATATTTTGAAATCAATGTCTTTGCCCGTTTTTTATTCAATTTGAGCTGTATGTTTCGTTTGTGAACTTCTTTATGGAAAAAGGCAAAAAGTTAAGTCTAAAAAAATGGACAATCGTAATGAGTTGCATGGACAAACTATTCAGAAGGTATTATAGAAGCAAATGTAAAGTACATCACTGACGTCCTGTAAGAAAATGGGTTGCTATTGGATAAATATATTCATAGAATTGCATTTTTTCAATTAACTGTATGTTTAAATCTTTAGTATTTTAAAGGACATTCGATGTTTAGTAACATGCAAACTATCTATATGGCACATTTACACAGCAAAATAAATTTCTGATTAAAAACGCTCATATTTGTATATTTTTGCATGTAATGTCAGGGATTGTCATATTATCTTGTACATTAAAATATTTTTTTTGGTTTGTGATGTTAAATATAAATTGTTTATGTATATTAAAATTGACCGGATAAAAAAAAACACTGACGCAAATTGTATTTAAATTGCCAAGTCTGTGATGAGAAAAGAAATATTGCAAATATCCTAATGTATTAAAGACTCCTCAAAAATGGTTTACACATGTTGTTGTGAAGTTTTATAGTTGTAAATCACCTTCTCCACTTTTACAAATCGCTTCATCTTTGTTTTCTACTTTGTTCACTCTTTCCCCCTTTATCTGATATATGTATTATTGAACAATCATGTTTATCCGCTTGAAATCGCAATAACAACAAAATATCCGTGATCAGTTGATTTGATATGGTAAAATAATGTCAGCAAGAAAAATGTTTCTGATTTGGATCATCACTGTGCATGAAGCAGAGTCCACATTCATCCTTTAGTGTACTTCCATTTTATTTCACACAAGTAGCGTGATTATAACGTGAAACGAAGACGTATCAAATTTCGGTAAAATCATCACTAAATCAGAGACTTATTTAAACTCTTACTTGTCGATGACTGATATAAAAATCGACAAGGCCTGCCACTCAAACCCCTGCGCCTGGAGGCTGGGTTTGAAGGTAGTAGGGGGCGTGGCAACCCATTCACACTTTCTTGAATGGGCATGGCGTCAAAGTTTGAGCGACATTGGAATCAGTAAATAATATATGTAAAGAAAACGTGATATCTTGTTATCACATAAAATGATTGGTTCGAGGAGAATTTGTTTAAATTGTAGCGGACAATTAGAGCTAGCTGATCGATGGAATAGGAATTAAAAAGACTTTTGATCTCTTCATACTCTTCAAAATTATTTGTCATCTCCAATAGTTCGGGTGCAATTACTTTTTATCGTAGGAAGGAAGGCAGAGGAAAAAAAGTTGTTACAATTATACTCGTATAAAACGTGCACTTGTTCTCTTTGCACGTGACTGTGATATTAAGGATACTATTTGAACAGAAAAAGTAACTTTTTAACAAGAAAAAAACTATGTCAAGTTGTGATGAAATGAGCCCACAGGATTTATCTTCTAGGGGAGACCCTTGTGATTATGGCGACACCTCCAAACTCGGTGGTGGAGGGGGCGAGCATGTCAAAAGACCCATGAACGCTTTTATGGTGTGGTCCCGAGGACAGCGAAGAAAAATGGCCCAGGACAATCCAAAAATGCACAACTCGGAAATAAGTAAGCGGCTCGGTGCCGAGTGGAAACTGCTATCGGAAGAGGACAAGAGACCATTCATTGATGAAGCTAAGAGGCTCCGAGCACTTCATATGAAGGAACATCCGGACTACAAATACCGGCCCAGGAGGAAGCCGAAATCTCTGCTCAAGAAAGATAAGTATCCTTTCCCCATGGCTATGCCAATGATTCCCGGAATAAGCCCGCTGGGCGGCCTGCCTCCGGGCTTTGGTTCTCTAGTCCCGACATCAGAAGCTATGTCGTTAAACGAAAAAATGAGAGCATTTCTCCCACCTTCTTCGTCGACTCACTCTCCTTTTAGTCACATGGAAGGAAGTGGTAAATTGGACAGTGGTATTTCTAGCGGTCTCAGTGCCCACGATAGACTGTACTCCCCGTATCTATCCGCGTTAAACGCCCACTCCTCATCAGCAGCCGCTGCCCTGAGCGGGATGCCCCCGGCGGCGCATTCACATCCAGGACAGTACCTACTCCCTTATTGCCCACCCAGTTACATGCCCTCGCAAAATGACATAACTCGGCCACTGGCATATGTATTTGTGAAACCTGAAGACCATTATAACCGCCATCCCGCCATGATTTGAGATACTTTTTGTACAACAGGTGATTTGTTTTTGTTCGTATGAAAAAGAAAAGTATGTAAGCGTGTTCAAAATGTGCTAGTGAGAACTTATAAATTTCTCATTTCGTATCTTATGTTTTCGTTATTTGCGAAAATGATCTCTGTCTACCGTTAGAAACGGACTACTATTTTATCAAGAAGTGCTAGAATGAAGACTTAACCACGACATTTTCTCTCTTAGACGTTTTTTTTTGTTGGTGCTTAATTAAATACAACGTTTAATTGTTTATATTCTTTTTTATGATATAAATTTATAATGTTCTGTATGTACTTTGCAATAGAGCTTTTTTACCTGTAGATTCATCTTTGAATTGTTCTTAAATGGCATTTAAGATAACGTGTACTTCATTCAATTTTAATTGTTATTTGTTTAAAATACCAAGTCCAACGTTTTTTTCCCTAAATAGAAACTTTTAAGACCTTTAAGACTTGTTTTAATGTTCTTGTATTTCTCAAGCTTGTTTTTTTTCTACCAAAATAATGAAGAGAGGTATAGAAAAATACCCTTTTATTTTTTTCCTTTTCAAAAAGAAATAATTCTTTTGATAATATGTTTACATAAAAGTGTATTTTCTATAAAGATATTTGAATAATAAGGAAGTGTAATACAATAGGTCGTTATCCAATGATTATATTTTTTGATGTACAATTTTTTGCATTATAATTTTCATTGCCTTTTTTTAAACACCTGATATTTTGTATGTTTTGTATTCTTTGTTGATGCATATGAACTTTATAGAATAACAAATCTTTAAACATATCTACATTTTCCTGCTTTTTATTCTTATTTACTTATACAGTTTGTTATCTTACGATAAGTAGAGGAAGCGTATTGTCGAATTCCTTAAAAATTGAAATTCATCCAGGTAATGATATTATTTATCTATTTCATTAGAAATATTTAAAAGGTCCGCCACGACGAAAGTAAATGACTTGTACGTGTTTCATATTTAAATGTATGTATATCAAAATACTTCCATCATAAAGAAGTCATGAAAACATTAAATAACATCAACAAATCAGATATTTTTAACACAATATTTTAAAAACATAGTTATAGCATTTATAATCATTGTAAACCAGATTTTTTTCCCCGAATGACAATGTAACAAGAGTTCGAAAACTTAATTTCAAGCCTTCTTTATGCTATTATACAATTATTACTGATGTCTGATGCAGTTGTCTTATTATAATCAACGTTCTAACACTACACCATATTTGATACGAGACAGCGGTAATTGTAATTGTCTATTTCTATCTTAAGCGGAAATAGAAACAGTTCAGCGCGGAACATCTGTTCACTTTAATGGATGAAGTCAATACAATTAACATATTTCCCTTTTGTTGCCTTGCTACATATTGTCCAAACGGACATGCGACTTTATCAAAAGATAACTATGTTTTGGGTGCAGGTAAAACGTTTGATAGAAGTCGATTTTACCGTTCACCTTATGTGACAAAAAGGACGCCGAATTTAATTTATGACTCGTATTGAACGACGAAAGCGGGTCTTAAATATCCCAGAGATAAATATTGTAAGACAATGGCATCCCATGTCGTAACATAGGGTACTTCAGTCGGCTATTTTTCTTTTTAAGTACTTAAGCGACCCCTTGCCCTCAATGGAGACGCCATTGTTTGCTCTTTTCAAGCAGCCGACCATTTTTCTACTTCGGCTACTTGGATCTTGTCACTTTTGTATTTTTGTGTGAATTATTGAGGGAAAGTCGACCATTCTGAATCCACCATCTTCAGTTTATAAATCGTTTTCCCCTCTCATTCGAGTGCTTCTCTCTCGAGTGGTTTGTTCTGCTCTTCCCGCCAATTGTTTCGGCAGACGATTTGTGTCGACCTTGTTTGGTAGGTATAGGAGCTTAACAGACCCAAAGAAAGAGTTACAGCATTCACACGACGATTAGGTATTAATAAATCAGTGCGTTTTCTGCCTTTATTTTATATCAGGTTAAGTCAGGTCAGCATTTCGTTCTGTTATCATTTCAAAATGTTCATTGCTATCAATAAGACTTGCCATCAACACCTTTTTAACTCTGACTCGACTTCGAAAGTCATGGACTCAAAAACGTCACCAAGGTCCAGCAAATTTTTTGCGATAAGAACGAAGTCTTATACAATACTGAAACTTCACATTTCTTTAATCTTGACTCTCCGACACAAAAAGCTCCATATTTGAAACAAACATTCCACACGAACAGTCATAGCTGCATACTTACATATTGTCTACTTTTGTATGGATGCAAAATTTTATTTATTCTGCCTATGATTGGTTTGCCTATTAAAGAGTCACAAATCTGTATAGCTAAATTCGTTTATATTTGGAATGATATCAATTCGTGTTTTTCTAAAAGAGTGTCTAGCACAACAGCTTGTGTAAAGAAATGATTTGTAATTTTCCTTTAAAGTAAGCTCTTGGATTAATTTTATTCTCCTTTTTGCATTTTATTAGAAATCTAATAGCAAATGTCTAAAAACAGATCATAAGACTGGGTTCAAAGGGGTACTGATGGCTCGTAGAGGGTTACACTAAATACCTGGGATATCAGATTGGTAAACCAAACAATAGATGGGTTTTCATCGCTTTTGATTTTCAACAAAGGAAACAATAGCATACGCGAATGGGAAAGCGATGCATTTATCCAAATTCTTCCGCAAATGACTCTAAAAGCATCCGCATATAAAAGAGGAATAATTTAAAAATGACTCCCGCTTTTCATAAGTTTTTGTCCGCTATTATATTGATAAGAATCAATATTTTGTGACTAAAAAGCCATTGCTCGCATTCACTATCCATAAGAACACTTAACATTTAGATGCTAGGCACTATACAACACCACAATAAAACTAACTTTTATATTAAATCCGATTATGTAATGTTTTGCTTGCATTAAGTATAAATAACAAAATACATGCATTATTCGTTTTAGAGAGAAACCCGTTCATGTAAATCAGAATTGTTTCGGTGACAAAAGCCTAATGCTAATGCACAATAATTAATATCATAGTCGTTCTATTCAAAACATGTAATCGTGAAGCAATGAATTAAAGTTATTATTGAAGTCCGGGTTACGAGGCTATTTACCTTCGGCTGGGTTCGATTAGTAATTCTTGTTGGTGTTGATAATAATCTCAGACTGCATCATACATCATCTTTTAATAGAGATATCACGATGATATTACGACTATTTACTTTCAAAAAGAACTTCGTTCGGGGACATGACTTTTGAAAACCTATGGAGCTCAAAAAGCAGAACCAGAATATCACATAGTTGAAAGGTTTAAAATTAATATGACATCTTTATTTTGAAATTAATTGTACCGTCATTAAAACCAAATTGTATATCGATTTTAGTGCAAAGAAAAAATGTTGTGTTGTGTATTCATGCCTATTGCCTGTTTGGCAAATTGTATGTAACTTTTAAATCTCACACTTGCTCTCTCATATCATTAGTGTCTTTAATGGCTAAATCAAATTGTCGTCCATTTCCAAAGACGGAGAAATTATAAGGTACAAAAATCTACCAGAAACAAAAGGATAAGATAAATGTATGTAAAATTGGAATATAACTTGCATCTTTCCGAATCAATCCTTGTGTGTGATTCCATTTCCGATGTTTTACTTTTGTATAAACTATGTAACTTCTACAAAACAAACCGCCTGTTAATTTCAGTCAAAAAATCTCTATTGCAAACTTTCAAAAGTATCTTTGAATACTTTCTTGAATAAAGAAATGAAAGCCACTAGATTTGAAAGAAAAAGAGCTTTTTAAAGCATGAACATTTCATGCCTCTGAAAATCATGAAACCTTACTTTACTATATATATATATATATATATATATATATATATATATATATATATATATATATATATATATATATATATATAGTACATGTCTTTAGATGGCACACACAAACTCTATCAAAGAGACGTTGATTTCCAAGGAACACATGTCTCAAACTTTCCACTGAATGGATGAACCAGAATTAAGAATTCGTACAGCGGTCAAAAGGATGTAGAATTCTACAATTGTGTACATTGCAATGTAAGCAGTACTTGATGAATAATCACAGTTTTCACTCCACAGTAGCCCTAAACACAATTAGCCGATAATGCACACAACTTTTCAAAAAACAAATTACCAAAATTGCTCAGAGTAGCTTTCATCATTGTAATTTACCGCAAATCATTTTGTGTGAGACACAAAGGCAGGTTGATTTAGCTTTGTTACCCACAAATGATTGTCAAGCGTTTAAATCCCCCGTCAAGTGATAGCATCGAACGTCAATACAGGAAAACAATACGTTGCAAGACTCTTCATTTTTACCCTTCAATATTTTTGTTACAATAACCCTACAAAGGTTCCTTTTATAGCCAGTACAAAATAGGCTCTGACGAGGATAAATCTTCTCGAAAACAGAAAACCAATTTCAATTGCCCACAAGTTGAACTTTATTGCAAACATAATTCCCCATGTTGCTTTAATTGTGCTAATGCTATTGTGTTCGTTCCATACAAGTCATCACTGTTTTACAGACGGTTTTGTTCCAAAGTGTCCCTTCTATTAATTATATGAAAAGCGAATGTTCAAGAGAAAAAAGGAAATAATAATAGAAGCACAATGGAAAAGAGCTGTGCCATTGAATAGCAAATGACCCATAATAATAAAGAAGTAAAGCGCTGAGTGACTTCCCTTTGAATTACATTCTTTCCGTGTACAATGCTTGATAATCTCCTTATTCGATGCTCTATGGGACCAGCGTATCTCATTACTGTGAGGAGAGAGGCACCCCGCTGTATCCGAATACATCGGACGCATTCAAACCACCGCTCTTCAATAGCGGAGGTGTTTTAAATTGTTCTGGGTGAACGAATTTTAAGATTCCTTCAACGGCGAGGGGAAAAGATATTGATATATGAGAAGCAGTGTTTCTTTTGTGTGTTTATATCCAAATCAGCATGTCTCTAGTGTTATTGGAATTTAAAAACTGGGTGTGAAATAGTCCCATGAAAGGCGAGAATTGAAATGAGATTACACATAAAAATCCGACGGGGCGTAACAGAATCCCGATCCCGAGAAAAGAAATTATTATCCAGCTCTCAAATAAACTAGATTACTATTTGGTGTATTTGTATGATTAATTTCCTTATTGGACAATGCATATCAATGTAAGGAAAACCTTTTAAGAGAAAATGTAACGTAAATTGACCGACTTTTTATTCTTTTGCCAAGTATATACTTTGTAACTTCGTTCAGAAACAGTTTTTTAAAATAAGAAACCAGAGTGCCGGCAAAGAAAAGACAACAAAACCGACATGTGATATTAATAATTCTTTTGGACAATGAAATGGATCGTGTTAATTATTCATTCCTCTTAGTTTGGAACTGCTCGTTTGACTTAACCTACAAAGAAGAATGATGACAACTGAGGGTCATAGGTTAGAATTGTAAAACGACAAAGGTTACAGTTCAACATGTGCTCGCCATCGCGCTATTGTCCGAAAACATATGGGTGTCTATTATCATTCTCAAGTTATTAATAATACCTTAACGAATTCTAGATGTGGAGCAGATATCTTTGAAAGTTGTTTTTTGTATGCTTATCAAACATGACTGGAGTTTCGGATCGGAGCGATACCAGATCGTCCTTATCAAATTTCAAAGCCATATTTGAAGAAAAGGAGATGCTATTAAACGAAAAATAACAATCAGCAGATCACGTTATAAACAACACATATGTAAATGAAACAGGGGAGATAACAGTCTCCGGTAGTTTCTTTTGTAGACCTTGTCTTCTACATAAACACCCATTGTACCACATACATTGTGCCAATTCATACTATAAACCCTGACAGTGTTGTATTACAATCCGTGTAAATTATTTAGATTTTGAATTATATTTTTTTTATTTTCAGCATTACAATGGTGGAATAAATGCTATCTAGCTCTTCATTGTTCCCAATCTTGTAACGTCACTGAATATTAAATTTGAAACCAGCATTCTCAACAATTATGATTCTTTTACAAAGTGCGTTCTTCAATTCTTTATGAAAGAGAGGGTTTTTTTTTCGATGTCATGTTAAGTTCACTTTTACATTATCATTCAATTGCTGATGAGCCTTTTATTAATCACACACATACTATTCTATGCTTATTCTCTGCCGTTTATTTCATTATATTTCCTTTCAATTATGTATACCTTTTATACAATTCTGTTGATATCCATAGCAATTGAATCTGCAATTGCTATTTATTCCAATTATAAATTTATTAGAATATTTTGTTTGAGTTCATTCACAATTTGGCAAAGGGGATCTGTTTGAAGTAAATTTCTTTTTTCATACAGAATTTGCTAATCTCATATAAATGTCATTTGGCCTGGCATGTAGTCCGTTCCTCAATACGGCTCCATGCTGAGAGTTATTCCACGTTAACAGAACTCTTCTGTGTGGAGGGGAAAATAAATGGGAACCACACACGCTTCCAAAATCCTTAATGTCTTTTCCAGAAACACACGATCTTCTCTAAAACTCCTTGAATTTTCTTCACTATAAAGCTATCAATTACAATGTATTTTGTAATCATCATATTCGTTTCTATTTTGTTATGATCTTACCCTGCATTTCTCCCCCCCCCCCCCCCCCCCCCCAGAAAATGAATGAATGAATGAATGATTAAATAAATAAATATTTTTTGTTAAATATATGCAATTAATCTAAAAAAATTAACAACATAATTATCTCTTCTTTTTTTTTATCTTAGCTTCTTTTCATAGAAAGGCGAGATGGTGGATGTGCAATGCAATTTTAACACAAGTTTGGTTTATTAAATAGCATCAACAGAGGAATGCAATAACATTTATCATTAATGTAGAATATGATGATATAATGATGCTAATGAATGTATGTTAATGTATATTGATGTTGTTGTTGTTGTTGTTGATGATGTTGTTGTTGTTGTTGATGATGTTGTTGTTGTTGTTGAGAATCTGTTAAGAAAAAAGATAAAGATTCGATGTAGTTATGGTATAAATAAATGACCCCAAGAACATTAGAAAATATTAAAAGTTAATGGTGTCGTTACAAAGTAATTACATAATTAAAATTTGAAAAAAAAATTAAGATGTTGAGTTTTCATAAATAATTTGATAGCAGATTTTAAAACAAACGTGTTATTAGGATTGATGATATTTCAATGTGAAACACATCAGTATGTAGATTTAACGAGGGATTTTTTGAAATCTTTATTAAAAACAATGTAATTCATATATTTTAATGTTAGGTAAGCGCATTCTATGTAAAGCCGTCATATTTAGCTATGTCCCACACTGGTGCTTCTAATCGCTAAATCTTTTAATGCTTTCAATTCGTGATGTTTTCTGGTAATAATTGTTTTCTTTTTAAAACGTTTGCTCTCAAGTAAAGTAGATAATGTTGATAATTTTAGCTCTACAAATGTAAAATGAATAAAAAAAAGTTGTCTTCTTTGAAAATGAAGACAAGAATGCTTTTATCTATTTCTTTTTCATTCATAATTTATAAAAAATATTATATTTTTAATTCACCTTGTCAAGCGTAAAACCTGTCTCATCATGCGCTTTGAGTCGTCATTATGAAAAATACATTTTTCTGACATGAAAACTTGTTTTTCGTGTTTTAAATAAAGAATAAAATCACCGGCTGTAACGTTAAGTACAAAGTATCAATGCATTTTCGATCAAAAGAATTCTTAAAATGGAAAAGAAACTTTAATTGTACATGTCAAAAGATGTAGTCCATGAGTTTCATTTATGCTGTATGTAGTTAACGCTTTCATGACATTGTTTTAATTGTAACTCTTGACAATGCTATGGTAAGTACACTCATATAAACATTGTCTTTTGAGTTTTGTAGTAGTCCTTTGATTTAGTTTTAACCATTGTCAAAGGCTTTACTAAATAAGGGAGTGCAAGGATGATCTTATGGGGTCTTACCCAAAACGCTTCTATTAAATATATGGGATTAATATTGCGTGTCACAATTTTAACCGAGTTCTGAAATTAGATTTTGATTTATTACATAATAATACCGAATGTACTGCTAGCATATTCATACAAGGGAAGCGTTTCACATTTATAACAAAGTGGCAAGAAATTTGGTGCTTCTCTAGAAACGGGGGTAAGCTATGTTTTAAATGGAGACGTTGAATCAAATTGATATAGTTCAATCTATATTCGTGAATCGCTTGTTTGTCTAAATTAATTTAATATTTGTATCACCAAATCCTGACTTAAGCCAAAAAACACCAATCCGAAACACGTTAAACATAAATTTTGTACAGTTTGTTGTACCTTAGGTTGACAATTAGCCTTTTTAGTACTTGATGATAGAAAATTATGTCATAAGGAATGAATTCAATAGAAATCGATTTTTTCTTCATATTTTTATATCATACAGACTTAATCGTAAACTGCCTTTAATAGTAACAAGCATAGATTTAAGGTGGTATGGGGCACCTGTCGGTATAAATGTGGATAAAGGTACATTATAATAATATACTTTCACTGTTTTAAAATTTTCAAATTTTACAATATTTGACCAAAAAATATGTTTTAAAAACTTTTGGAAATGTCAAAATTATAAAATCCCCAATGAGATTCGAACTCATGTCTCACAGATTCGCTGGTAACACTCTAACCCATTGCGCCACGCTGTTAGGTAACACATTTTGGAAAGAAAAAAAAATATAAAAAATTATACTTGACTTTATTGTTTATTTCGACAGGAAGTACGTCACAATATGGAAGTGTCCCATATTACCTTAAACTAGAATTTTTGCCTACACAGGGTTAAATGATAGTTGATTATGCATCTGTATAATTCACGTTGTTCAACCTATTACAACCTACTGCAGTGAGAATCCTTGGGGACTTTGAAGTGACAAACAAGAGTTCCATCACTTAGTTCCAGCACCAATCAAAGACAACTATATCCTATTTTTTCCACGATTAGAGATCACCAACTTTATCACATGCGTCCTTTTTTATGATCGGTACTTTTAACTAGCATGGTACAATCTTCTCAAACAGAATGGATAATTTTATATTTGAAAAATTGAAAAAGGAACATTGGATCTTTATCAACTGAACGTTTGTGTTTCATGAATTGTGAATGAAGAAGGAGAAAAGTAGAAATTCAGACCTTTACTGAATTATCAATATTTCAGTTAAATGAGTATATCTATGTACTGAATCATATGATATCATTTCCAAGAATGGCTGATACCGTACTGCTACAATTCTAGGAATCAAAGCTATAAAATGGTTGGTTTCAAATAAAGTATCTTACTCTCCATGATCCTTTTCATTAAAAATAACATGAAGTTCGATATTGATTTTATACAAATATACTTATTCCAGAGCAATTCTTTCCTTTTTTTTTTTGCCAGTATATGTGTGCATGTATTTGGTACATTTTTTCTTGACACCCACAGGAAGACGTAACATGTAACATGAAATAATTCAAGACTTTGTCACCCCCCCCCCCCCCAAAAAAAAATAATTACATCAGTTGTGGCGATTCCTTATCTAGATCCCGGTCTTGATTGAGAACTCATTTTCTTTCTCTTAGGATCTCCTCGGGCTCTCAGTGCATTTATCCCGGGTCTTGGACCACCCCGCTGAGCTGGAATAGCAAGCTAAAAGACCCGGAACCGGGCTAGAATAAACTTCAAATCGACATATCGAAAACATCTTCATACACTCTCGCTGAGCGACAATTAGTCGTAAATGGTCTTGCTTGTAGCTTCAACTAAGCTTAGAATACACTTCCGTTTTCTTCTATTTAAGTACTCTTTGGCCGAAAAGGTTATTGCGGACAACTCGTCATCCTCTACAAAACTTGTATACCACGCGAAGGAGTTGTCGCAAATTCATTATAGAATGTAGAAGGATAACTACTCAATTCATACCTCTGAATAATCTTGACACATTATGGAATTGTTGGTAATTTTAATATCAATTCTTACAAAAACACGGGTTAAACTCATGCACAGGCTAACAAGAGATACCACACAAATTCTATCAAAAAGTCTTTTTACAGCTATTCATCTATGAAAAGCCTGTTTCGCTTTTGTATACGATTCCTTTTATTCGCGATGAAAAGCGTGCAGAGATTGAATAGAGCAGAATGATTTTCAATTTTCTCCACAACAATGGTGGAAACGGGTTGAATGCTAGTTCTGTTGATTTCATTACGAGCCAGGACAATGGGGCTTGAATATATGTCAATTTCACTGAATGGGGCATATTTGTTGCCACAGTCTCATTATGTCACCTACAATAGAGTAGCTTTCAAACTCCATTCAGCTGCATTTGATATTGGTACTTCCCTCCCATTGTGAACGTTCAATCGTTTCTTCCGAATTTTCTTTTGTCCATATTGTTATATTATGCTAAACCTGCTGGGATACCCGTTTTATACAGAATCTTGACAGCTGCATACGTATAACCCATATCTTAAAAATTGTATGACTTTAGACTCCACAATGCTTCAAATGGAAAAAGAAGTTATTAAAAAAAGTAAAATGGATAAAATATGATAACTTTAAACAAGCGTATTTTATTGCCTCTAATGTAAACGTGTGTTCCACAATACAACAATGATTTATTAATTTTCATCGAAAAATTAGTTTTTACAAGTTTGATCATATCAGTTTCAGCACACGTCAGCGATACAGCTGAGTCCCTGAATGTAAGGAACTAACAAATTTTATCTCATTTTGTTAATTATTGATGTCCCTAATGAAAAGTGGCATAGTTCTAAAAACTTATTCTTTTTTTCATTAAAAGCCCCGTGGCCTCCCTTGGTGGCAACTGCTTCGGTTTGATTGCATACTAATGATCGAGACACTAACAGCCGGTTTCTCAGAAGAATGGTCACACTTTACAGAATCTGTTCTCTGAAAACAAAATGAACAATATCAGGAATTAAATGGGTGATGGTTATTTATGCAAGAACATGCAACGTGCTTATCCACATCGACACGCTCTAGTGATTTGCGGACCATGAGCAGTGGCATTGAAATGCTGCTTTTGACGATCACACGGGCTGCCCTTTTCAGGGTTTGTTTTTCTTTTGCTACCATAAAGAGTCAAACAAATAAAAAAACAACATTGTTGCTTTCATTTGATTTCACCAAACGTGTCATGCTAATTGATGAATTAATGAGATATTAGTTATTCTTCAGCGTAAAAAATAAAAGCCGAGAGGTTAAGACGGTGTCTGTTATTTTAAAACAAAAATGCATATGAAAAGAGCACGTTTTTTGTTTTGCTTTATTTGTCAGCTGTTCCATTGCTTCTTTACTGATTTTCCAATGCAATCAGATAAGAATTTAAGGCCATTTTCCTCAGAGTAAACAATGCTTACAAAGATGGGAATGCGACAATCGTTCATTTGTGAAAATAAACAGTGTCGTATATTATGACATCTGAGAAAAAGCGAATCTGCATAATTCATTTCTCTCCCCATTCTTGTTTCACGGTACTCACACCTATTGCTGAAATGGTATAATTGATTTCCACATATTTAATTTGTTTCTCTTGAATTGTGGAATACAAGACCGACTGACATTTCCTTTGACTAATTCCTTTGAATCTTTGTAAGGCATGCAGATGATTCATTTGTTCGGAACCAACGTTCTCAAAAGACGTATCAAAGGAAGATAAGCATGAATTTTTAAACGTAGAACCATGAAACTAATCCCAGATGTTACAAATTTTATAATAGGATATTCTGAATAGCTAGACATTACAATTCAAAAGGATCATTTATTTTGTGTTCGTTATGTTCGGACAATATCATTAAATACTCAGTATTCCGCATATATCCATAGTCTGCTGTTGCAAATGTCATTGTCAAAAATATTTATTATGTACAGTAAAACACGGTTATAACGAACACGCTTATAATGAATTGGCACTTACGGCGAAGTGATTTTCATTCCTCGTGACTTTATTACATGCTATAAAACTGGCGGATATAACGAATTACGCTTATAACGAAGTAAAAAACGTTCCTGACTCTTCGTTATAAGCGTGTTTTACTGTATATTATTTAAAAAAATCTTTTTTATTATGAAATATACAAAGTTATCATCGTTCATTTTTACCAAAATACAGCGTAAATCAGGCAATACCAACACGTTGCGAAAGAGGCACAAGAAAAATTATCAAATTATTATTATCAAAAGCAAATCATCGGCTTAACTGTTGATTGAATGATGAAAATACGCAAAAGTTTCCAGATTCAATTCAATTCCGAACCTATTCATTTTTTTCGTTTTTAAACCCGCATCTTTATTTCTTCCCTTCTGATCTAGGCTCAGTAGAAGAATTAGACGTTGAAGAAAATGTTTCCAAGTACAATTGGTTTGGTATTTACAGAATCCCGAACATTATCTTTTCTTGTTATAGGTTATAGCTTGATCCTTTAACACATTTATAGCTAATTAAAGGGAAATATACATTTAATACAGATGATAAAAATTGTTGGTACTGGGAATTTGAAATTACCGACTGCGATGAACCATTCTAAGTCGAAGATAGTGTAGAAAAAATGAAAGATTTAAAGTGAGGCTTGGTTTCGTTTTATTTCTAAAGAAAGAACGTCCTAAAATGGAGGTGTCTCATTACCCCTCAAGAGACTGTTCATAAGCAATATAATCCTGGCACATAGCAGGACAGACTTCACCAAATGTTTTTTTCTGATCATTGTTATCGTATTTAACGACCTTTGCCTGATATGTTATATATTCATATATGTTTCCCTACATCCGTATTTTTGGTAATATTGATGCAAGAGATATATACTAGTATCTGCATTTTTTTTTATGAAATGTATTATAAACATTACATGAACATTCAAAGAAATCTGAATAAACAAAAAAAAATTTCATAAACTAAGACTTAATAAGAACAATGTGCCGGATATTTGTGCCAGTGCCAAGTTAGTATTTTTGCATTTATCCAGGATGTATGTTTCGAAAAATTAAAACATGTCAAATGATAGATTATTGCTTCAAGAGATTATATTCACTTTTGTTAATGATGTATCTTACCTGTCAGGTGAAATATTAACCTTTGATAAATTCCTACGGGATTTTCCCAAAGGAAAGGCAATTTTCCTACAAGATCTTGAAAATTTCCTACCGGAACATAAGAACTTCCTAAATGAATTTAAATTCCAAGAGGATTTAAACAAAACTCTCATAGGATTTCAAAATCCGATATTTCCGAAAAATCCTAAATTCCTATGTGAAAATTATCTGTGTAAAATAAATTCATGTAGGAAATACTTATATCCTATAGGAAATATAATTCCTGTAGGATTTTTTAAAAATTCGATCCTACAGGATTTTCAAATTCTCCTGTGGGAAAATTAATTCTCCTGTATGAATTATTATTTTTCCATTGAATATAATTTTTTAAAGGTAAATACCTTACTTGTCTAGTAGGTGAGACATTAAAAACAAAAGTGGTTACGTGTATATATTTTATGCGATGGTCTATCATTTGGTATAATTATATGGATTTTGACGAAACTTCATCTAAAGCACCTTGGCACTGGCATAATTACCCGACAGTGTTGATTCCATGGCTAACCAGAAATCATATCATTTGAAAAGTAATGAGATTGTTTTACATTGTAACTTGGAAAACCATTCTATCTTTCCAATTTTTTTTTCATTTCAATCACATGCATGCATGCGTAAACAATAAACGAAATATGTCTTTTTTCACTTTTTATCTTTAAATACCTAGTACTCAAACATTGTCGAGACGATATCAAGAAAGCCTGATAACTTTTTCTTCTTTATTAAGTAGTTAACAATATTATATACAAACCGATCATTGGGAATTTCTTTCAAGTGATTAAGATCATTCATTTAATCCGTGTTGAAAATCACTCAAGGTTTTAATCAAACTAATCATTTCATAACGATGACGTAATAATACTAAGACGCCAACCTAAAGCTTATATCGACAAATATTTTTCATCAATTATCTTCATATATTAATTCGCTCGTTAATGCAATCACCCATTATAGTTCCCCAATAATGTGTGCATTATCAATTGATAAAATGTTTAATAAGAGGCATCGACCAATTTCACTATTTTCTAGTTTCAAGGTCAAAATCTAAGTTGAGTTTCTTTCACAACACATACTTTTAAATCATTTAATTCAAGACAATTCCTCTTAACCAAGATACTGAATTATTGTACAAATACATGTAGGTTAAGAAAATCTCAGCAAAATAGAGAGTTATTGTGCTAAATGTTGTGTTCTGTATACATGCAGTTAGTTCCAAACTAGTCCGAAATATCTGACGTTTACCTGGCCTTTTTAACGATATTGATATTTTACTTGCCAGGAAAAAGTCAGAACCGGCGCCATTACGAAAACTGGAAATTCGCCGCCTCCAACTGGAGGCGGCCCGCGGCATTCTCGGCTCGATTTTAAATATTTACGAGTTGAATTAAATTTTTCACTCACAACTAAATAATAAGACGATGATTTTGCTGCTCACTAATATCGCTTTTATGGGTCCTTACATCCCATAAACAGACCATTGAACACATTCTATCGAACTGTTGAGATTTGTTTTGATTTCGTGCATTTTTGAAATCTCGCGAGAAAATAGGTCAACAAACTACTGTTTATCAGTGTAATTATCAAAATGTGCAGTAAAATTATATTCTAAGCTGTATTATTGACTTAAAATATATATCTATTTAAATCGAGCCTAGAATGCCGCTTCCAGATGGAGGCGGTGAATTTCCAGTTTTCGTAATGGCGCCGGTTCTGACGTTTTCCTGCCAAGTAAAATATCAAATTCGTTAAAAAAAGCCAGGAAAACGTCAGATATTTCGGACTAGGACTGGAGCTGAAGCTTGCGATCACAAACTGTATCCACAATACTGAAAATAATACCGGTACTTGAATAGACTAAGCCATGCGTCTACTTGTAGAAGATACTCAAGTGAAAAATGGTTGAAATAATAAAATAATCATAGGACCACTTTCCTTCTTAATTAAAAAAAAGAAAAACGTCGCGAACTGGAGATTACCATTTCCAACAGATCGAAGGTCATAACGTAAATAAGAATAAATTTCGATTCAAATAAAACGGTTATACATGTAGTACGTGTAAGATGCAGAACCTCAACAAGCTGCAGAATTCTACAGCGGCTACTCATATGTTTATACTTAACCTATGTTTCTGGCGATTAAATACAAGGATATTATATACATGTGATCATGAAATGACTTTGACACTGCGAAGGCTCGATTTTTTTAAACGAAGTTTGCCTGCTGGAAACATAGCTATCTCTCGCCGTATTCCTAAGTTGAACTCATTTCTTTTTTCTATTTTGGTTTTAAATTATAAATTGTTACAGATTTTTCTTGGTTAAAAAATCCCATTTGTTGTGTTCTACTATATTAACTTAACAATTTCTTGCTGAGTTAAAAAAGGACATCTTCGATTTTCAGTGAATTGCGTATATAGAAGCATTCTATTGTTAACACCTATTACATCTGTGACATATTGCTATTCAAGGAAAACCACATCTAGTTAAATATTGTTTTTCATATGAATAACACCCCATACGCGCGATTTAATAAACGTCCTGTCCGGTCTTCATTTCTTCTATTGAATCGCTATTGCAGTTTCACACAACAGTTATTTTACATCATAATGGTGTTATCCTGATTCATTTCTGTGTGAGAACAACTTATTTCAACACAAGGATAGTTTTCGCTACATTTACCTAGAAGGTCAAACGTTTTTCATAGCGTTGACATTTCCATTCTGATGTTGATTTTATTTTTGGTTGCTTAACATCCTGTTGTAGGAGATATCGAGCCACCTGAACCTCTGAGATGTTTGAACCTTTTGGACACATAATTGTCCTCTTGCTATACGACGTCTATCATGACATATGACATTGGGACATTTTGTTTTGTTTTTTTGTTAGGTGAGATGTTTCCGGGAAAAAGGTTGGGTTTCGTTCTCATCCACGGCTTTTACTTTTATCATCTTATGCCAGGTACTTGAAATAATAAGAATGATTTTCTAATTTTGGCATAGGTTTGTCGAGAGCGGGATTCGAACATGGAAGAACTGTCCAGTTGATTTGGTCAAAGCCAGGGATCTAACGGAATGATGAATTACGATTGGCAAAGCACTACGACAGATATCCTCGAAATTTAAATTTTCTCCTTGTGATCGAAAACATCAACAAAGCCATACCAAACATAAACTGCTTTTTGATGATAAAGAAAAGATATATTGTCCTAATAACTGCAGAATATTGGAACCCATTCATGATAAAAACAACGCAACATGTAATAAATCGTTAAAAAAAGCCAGGAAAACGTCAGATATTTCGGACTAGGACTGGATCTGAAGCTTGCGATCACAAACTGTATCCACAATACTGAAAATAATACCGGTACTTGAATAAACTAAGCCATGCGTCTACTTGTAGAAGATACTCAAGTGAAAAATGGTTGAAATAATAAAAGAATCATAGGACCACTTTCCTTCTTAATTTAAAAAAAGAAAAACGTCGCGAACTGGAGATTACAACACAAATGTAATAACTCCCATTATTACATTTCGCTCCTTGAATATTCGTATAATTACAAAAGCATGTCACCACTTCATTTCAGGATTGATATATATACACCATTAATTTTTGAATGCATATTACCAATACAATTCCTATTAATCTCACAAACCACAATACTGGCTTTAGAATAATTCATGAATGGATTATTTTGGATACAAAACGCCTTGTTTCACAACAATACCTCATTAACAATTAATTTAAAAACAAATACATAAAATAATTCTTCTTGAACGTCATTTATACAGTAAAGAGGGTATTAAGATAAACACAACAAAGGAGTATTTTGAATACATAATTCATACAGAATCAAAAATTGATATAGCTAACATTGTTCTAGCTATTTGTTCGGATTGTTCTCTCATCGATTGTGAAGGAATTATTGCTATTTTTTTTTTATATATATTTATGAATTGCAAATAGCAAAATCAATCAGATGGAGAACTATATGCTGTTGAAAGGGATTAACCAAAAAGGAAAGAATTAAGTTAATGAGTATGTATAAATAGGATCGGTCGTAAATACATGAGAAATAGAGCAGTGGTGTTTAAAACTGGCGTACAAAACAAGTTCGGTGAACCATGTAGCTACATGCATCTGTTACAAAGAAATCATAACAATAGAAATCGTTATTTTATTTTGTTTTCGTGAAGTTTCATTACTTTGCTCTCTCGCTCTGTATAACTTACAACTCTCCTTTTTTCACAACTTATTTAACGCAATTGATTCCATTCAAATTTTGTAAAGCTGAGAAAATTAAACTACAAGAATAAGTAGTGAACGCGTGTCATTGAAAACACCAGTAAAATGCATTCTTGATTATAATCCAGTCATCACTAAAAGTGTGGTTAAATGCCTAAATGAACATAATGTATATGTATTTCAAGTTCTACGATAGTTTTCAGCTGACATTATATGCCTATTGACCACCGTGAATTTTGAATAAGGTGTAAGAATTTTTAGCACTGTCAAAAATTGGAGGCTTTTCCGATATCTGTATTTGCTTTTAGTTTTAATATATGCATATATCCAAAAAATGCATCCTTATACTAAAAACTCCGCTTGGCCTGCATCTTCCAACATGGTTTGTCGACCGGACGTAGTGTTTTATTGACAATAGGTGGCATCTGAATCAGAAAAAGTATTCTCAAATTGGATTGGTTTTTATCATTTGATTGTTGCACATAATAACTATTGTTATACAAGATCATTAAATGTATGCAAACATAATAGTGGTACCGGTACTCTTCAATGCAAAGAAAACAAATTGAATACGCATCTTTTGTTAATTGTATGTGTATTAAAAGGAATACAGATACATAGGACGCTATAAAAGACCTAACATGGAGAAACTAACGGAACTTCTCGTTGGTTTATCCTGATAGAAAATGGTTTATTATAATTGGGTAATCTGGCTAAAACATTATCAATAAAGATTGAAAAATAACATCGAGTTAAGAATAAAGTTAAAAAATTGATGAAATATCTTGATTGCTTGTTCTTGATTTTTCATGCATATATATAATTGATTACTAGAATTATGACATGATTACATCTGTATTTTCAAGCAGCGGCAATACAGAGTGCCAGCTTCAAAATGTATCTAAAATTCCTATTGATATTACTAAACCCTTACAAACCGAAGGCTCATGAAAATACCACTGCTAACATCTAAACAATTATATTTATTATTTATTTTCTTTAAAAGGCTATGATTAATTATCAATTATAGTTTGTTCACCATTACAAACATATTTTTCCTGTTGTGGTTTATGATCTCATATCCTTTGGGGTTTTGTTCAACTCATTAAATGGTAGATTTAATTT
The DNA here is from genome assembly GCA_033439105.1 of Magallana nippona. Classification (NCBI taxonomy): domain Eukaryota; kingdom Metazoa; phylum Mollusca; class Bivalvia; order Ostreida; family Ostreidae; genus Magallana; species Magallana nippona. The sequence goes on along the minus strand of CM065920.1, from coordinate 27,784,279 downwards.
CTATCTTTGATCTATTTCATATACAGTGTAGCATATTTTTGTTTTCAATATATCATTAATATCTAATATGCGTATAGTGTATTGGTATATCCACAGGACATACTGCTCCCATCGATTCATTTCATCTTCGATATCTGAAAATATGGAAATTTAAATTATGTATAATGTTGCAACTTTTACATATAAAAGCAGCAATTAAAAAGCAAGACACTTCACAGAAAATAAAAATCTTTATTATAGTGACGAAAATACCGATCAGCAATTAGATACGAATTGAGGGGAAGGCTAGGACAATATGGCAATATAACTCATAACCGTATTTAATAAACACTTCATCAAACCATTCAACAATAAACACATGTTTCCCCTTTTTAAGAGATCTTTTGAACATAAGATTGCACTCGATATCGGTTTTTTTTCCTTTCATATTTTTTTTAATTACATGTACATGCATTTTATAAATGACATCTTTCAAATACATGCACGCCCTTTACAGAAACTTTTACAATTGGGTTTTATTGTCCAAATGGACTTACATGCATATTCTTTAAGAACTGTAATGAAATATTGTATTCAAACTTTGAACAGATATGACAATATTTAATTTAGATTCATTTATTTTCGTGTTAAAGTTTTTCGATGCTTGAATAAAATTCAAAACGTTATCAAGTTTCTATGCAATCCAAAAAGGAAAAAAATTCACTAATGTTTGAATACCTTTTAGCACTAGTTGTTTCGTAATGGCTTAACGGTTGTCTTTGCTACTGTGTTTTAATTTATGCACCCAATACTGCTTTTTTCAGGTGTGAAATACATTACCTGTATTTTCTTAACTAATTGAAAACCGCACAATTGTTGAATACACACCTTTTCTTGTCTGTCTGTAAAGAATACAAGGTATTGATTTTACGCGTTGGAACGGCACTAAAATCAAACCAATCTGGAATTCACAATGAAAAATATTTACTTAATTTATTTTGAAAATGTTCAAACATGGGTAACAAAAGAATAAAAGAAATTATTTTCCAATCGCATTATAATCTTGTATTAGAAGCCACCTTAAATTTACCCATACCTAATAGAACCGTTCAGATTAAACATAAATAGCTGTGGGGAAATGCTTAGCGACAATTACATCAAAGACAATATTTGCTAGCCTTTGTCACAATTAAATGAGATATTTATTAAACAAACTAGAGCCTTTACAAAGAAATGGTACCATATTTAAATGATTTGTGATGTTAAAGCGAAAAATAATACTTATCCAAATATGTGCTTTACCCCCGACACATGAAGGCTAGCTTTGTATTTTATGGGGCTGTGCCTATTCTTTTGGATGCATTAGGAAACAATTAGAGAAGGAATGTGAGCTTGTGACTTTCAACAGTTGTGTTGTTTGATGAAATATACAACGTTATCATCCTGGCTTTGATCAGAACAATCCCCCGACAGACATCCTTGAAATAAAAATTCAATTCCATTATTCCGTGTTCAAACCCTCAATCGAGAAACAAGTTTGTGAATTGTGGTTATTATGGAAGACGTAGCATCCTAACAAATTTCAAAATTATAAACAGGGAAAATAGGGTAAAGACACTTTATTGTTGAGAATTGTATGTGAATCTAATGTTATAAGTACTCTTACACCGCTGTTCAATTGTGATATTGTTATCCTATATTATTATGTATCTTAATGCATCTTGGTGACCAATTAGAAATTTACTTAGAATACATCGAATAAGACGTTGTTTGTCCTTATCACACCCCACTGTCACTGAAAAGTCACAGACATGCCAATCAAATATTTGGATGTGGTGTTGTCTTACCAAACATTTTTCAAAACTATGCATATTTTATTTCAAATAGAACATTATATGCTTCTACCGTTATATATTTATATAGTTTACACAGATAAACGCAAACACTTTCATGATCTTTCTTCTTTGTTATATACATGTATTCTCACTTTTTTCCGGTGAAAATTGTTCGGAATGAAAACAAACTTCTTTTAATCCTAATAATTTAAGGTCATACGACACGTTCCTCGCGCATCTTTTTTTGTATCTCCTCATAATAAAGAGTTTCAATAAAATAATCCGGATTTTCACCGAAATTGGTTTAAAAAATCATATTTGAGTATGTCCTTTTAAGTATGTATATACATGCCAACAGTTTTTATATCAGCAAGTGTATTTTCAATAAGATTATATTGCATACTCTAGAATCTTGCACAAATGCCTGGTAAGGTACCCTAATTTTTTGCAAGAAAGCTTGTCAAAGTAGTATCAATACTACAATAAATCAATAACAAATTCCTGGAAAAAGTTATATAAAAATGAGGAACGTGTCGTCTGACCTTAACACTTACAATCGGACACTTTCGGTAACAGCCTCCGTAGACTTTTCATTCATATGGTTTTGTGTATCTTATACCGGTAACCTAACAGAACGGTGGGAAGTTTCGAGAGAAATATTGAAGTTTTTTTTCCTTTTATCGATTTCAACTGTTTAACAACAATATTTATGAATAAGAAAATCCCCATAAAGTTAAATACTTGGAAGCTTGAACGAAAGAGGAAAATAAAATGATCAATTAAAAAAATGATTATAAAAATCATATTATATGAGAGAGATGTGTGCATTAGAGACAAAGCAAGAAATGGATAAATTACAACATGAAATAAAAACGGGGGTGGGGGTGGGTGGGTGTTACAATGTCAACGTTCTAATAACAGTCGACTGTATAGTAAGAATAGAAAGAAGTTGATACTTTTGACATTCAATTATTTAGCGCAATATCTCTGTCTAAACTGTTTGAATTTGTTTCATGTAACTAAACAAAAAAGATTCGTCAATGGATGATTAAATAATATAAATATCTAAGATATAGAAAGTGTTTTTCGACATCTGTAAAAATGATGTCAACTTCTTTTATGTCCTTACAACAGAGCTAATTGAAAATACAAAATAGTAAACAAGTTTGAAGTTTTATTGATTTTGACAATATTATATGCATTTTAACAACTAGACAAAACGTACTTGGCGATATGTTGTGAAGATAGCAAACAAGTTTTTGCGCTATATTTCATGTTGCATAATTAAAAACATAAAAGGCCATCAATCAGCGAATACTCAGAGGTTTCTTTTTCAACACGAAATTAGAGAAAACAAAATATCTGATTAACTTTTAATTTTGATGTTCCGTTTCTATTGCCATTTAATTGACATGCTCATCTGGAAATTATTCAAATTTAATGCAGTGAACATTTATCAAACACAATATAAATAAATAACTTTATTTTTTTTAATTGTACATGGCATTATAGCACATCATTGATGATGACAAGTCTTTCAATCAGCCATGAAACCATGAAATAGGACATGTTGAAGTTTAAATATTTGGGTTGCATTTAGCGGACATCCAATGGTGATTATGCTAGTAATCCAACTTCTCATATACAATCATAAAGGAGATGATCTACAATGACTTAGATACCGGTTGATTTGATGAAAATGAAGAAAATTCATTTGACGTATAAAGCGTACTATAAGATATGGTTAAATAAAACTAGTCGATGCATTTGAATTTGCTTTACCAAGTCTCCTGAGCTAAGGACTCGATTTTCGCGTCTTGTCAAAACTGCTTTATAGTAATGTTAATATTTGTTGAAACTTTTGTCCATATTAATTTTGATATTGGTAAGCTTTTAAGCAACATGAGCTAAGGTTGGCCATTGTTGCTCAGGTTAAGTGTGTGACCCATGGGCCGCTATGTATGCTTATTCTTTGATAGAGAGAGTGTACATATACAAATATGAGTATTACTATGTAAAAAAGAAGCTGTCCATTTATGAAAAGTATTAACAGATAAAATACATTCATGTTTATATGTTAAGTATATTAATATTCAAAGTCTTTATGACTTGTAATATTTAAAACAAAGCTCGGTCTTAACTGAACTCGCTACCACATAATAAAACCATTAATGATTTGGATTGTTCAATTTTAACTTTTTTATTTCAGGTGAAACGAACATAGTTTCTCTTAATTGTTTGGCTTTTTACGAAGTAAATCTACACATATTTCTTAATGTATCAACAGGTGAAAACATACGGGCCTTGAATAACATGCACACCAAATTTAACAATCATAAGATACAATGTAAGTAAAAATAAAAAAGATATAAAAAATAAAAAGTCAGTATAACTACGACATCGCCTTCGCGTTTGGGTTTATAGGTGAATGAATAATCCGACATTAAATCTCCCAAGACAATACACCTTCAAAGAAGATAAAAGTATCAAGAGTTTCAATTCGATACGTCAAACTGAAACCCAGGAATCAAGTCTTTGTGGAAACACGAAAGGTACAGCGAATATACCGTCAGCTTGAAAAAAGTCACAAAAGCAGGGTCAAGCGACGTGAATTCTGAACAGACCTTGGTGTAGAGCTATAGGGTCGAGCGTATGGTAATTTATACAGAGGAGGGCAAAACAAAACCAACAATTGCCAGCACGCCAAATTTAAGTCGAATAAACACAAGCTAAGTGATGGTGAAAAGACATAATCTCAATTTGACATATACGATATAAGTGAATTTCTTTGATGTGCTGTCGAGGTGTGGAACCCAATATGATCCGCGCAAGATGACCAATTCAGAGTCCTTGATGCGATTATTTTCTAGCCATATCGAGTCTTTGTTCCCTTTGGTTCTCACGTATGGTAGGCTAGCTATACTCTTTCACATCTTACAAATCATGAATAATACAATTTTCAACATGTTGTGATTGTTTAATGAAAGGTAAAACTTATGTTAATTTGACTCGCTGTTGAGGAATGCTGCTTTACTGCATTGCATTAAAGGTAGTTCTATTGCAGAGAAGGACGTATAAAAATTCACGCTATTTTCATTTTTGAGAAATGAATTTCGCCATAAAAGTCACTGCAACAAAACATAAAAATATGTTTTTCTTCCACTGTCATAAATGTTTTTATGTTCATTATATTAGATTCTTAACGAAATATATGGTTTTATAGATTATATGTTAACTAATTATAAAGTTAATTTTATGCATGCTTGAATTAAAAACAAAATCAAGTACTGACAGGGTAGAAGAAAAAAGTAATTGAAAAACTTGCATTCATGTGTACATAATGACAAAATATTATTCGTGCATTAATGCACATACAGACTAGATATACTTCGTTTTCATTAACATGTTCATTTACACATGTAGGGAAGACAGCAACTTTTTAATATTTTATTACAACATTCCATTTATCAGAGAGATGCTGTTCATGTAATGAGATTACTGGAACTTATTTCATACCTTAGGCGGGCTTTTGATGTTTGTACTCTATGTATTGATGTCATACAACAGTACTATGATGTTCATGTAGGTAATATGTGTTTTCTATATACAGATTATTTGCAGTATCGGATTCACAGAAATACATGAATGCTTGCGAGGACGTCAATAAATACATATAATGTACGACCATAGTCTATAAATACATATAATGTACGACCATAGTCTATAAATACATATAATGTACGACCATAGGATACCCAATTTGGATACATCGGTAGAGAGGGGTTAGCCATGCTTCTCATCGCATAAAAGGGAAAGGGCTATATGTACGACAAGAATATTTCATCTAATAATAAAGTTGAAACTTTCCATGAAAAATATTATAGTAAAATACACGCACATGTATATATAAATAAACCTTCCTGATACATAACCATGGTACATTCGAACATTGAGCTTAATGTCATACTTTTATTTTCCTCCAAATGATAGCGTGTGGAAGTTCAGGTATCGCTATGTATTCGACCCTGTTCAATTGTCAGGCATACAAAAGATGAAAGTGTCCAGTCTTTTTTTCAGAAGCACGATGCATGTAAATTTGGCGCTAATGTTTTAACGGTACCAGGCGGTGAAAGGGTGTTTTTGTGATAAAACCATCACTTATATAAATCACAAGGCGTGAAAAGCTATTTCTTCTTATTAAATACCAACAAAAATACAGTTTTCATCTTTTGAGGTGCATTTAAAGATCAAGATTATTTCTGCTTTTCATTCCACAAGACGCTTTTCATGCTTCTTTTATCATGGAATGAAAGTGAAAATTATCAGACATAGCTTCAATTTATTAGAATATGATTGATGGTTTTAAATTTACATTTGTAATAAGAATACGATGTATGACTTTTTTTGTTGTGCAGCTTTCTTACCTGACTCATCTGCTTGTTATGAAAATAAAAATGTTTCTCTTTTCAAAAACAGTAAAAGGATATGAGAATTCTTTCAGAGTAAAAAGGCCTGAATGGAAAATAGTATCCGTATTAGTTGCATTGAGGCTATTTGGTTATAGTGCAGGCTAGTAAAAGATTGCATGGTCGAAAACAATTAGAACGTGTGATTCGGTTTTTGTTGGATTCAAATATGCTTGATAACCGCAGTAATTCCATCATAATCCACCAGTTTCGTTGTAGTCAATATAAAGTACATCTGTCGCATTACGAACTGATGAGACAAAAGGGTTTCAATAAATATCGGGTAATCCAACAATGTTTTGTATTACCTTCGACAATGTGTTGTATTTCCTGCTAAAAGGTAAGAAAAAATCCTAATATAAGTGATTTTAAACTTAAACGAGTTTGTTCAAATTTGTGCACAAAACAGGAATTTAAGGGCTTAAATATACTAGCCTTTTTTCAAATTTCTTGCCAAATCCCTGCTTGTTGTTGACTATTTTTGATGTATAGTTTTTAGTTTACAATAGGTTGTGGATTACAATACACACATTATAAACAACATGTTGACCGACCGCGCAAGGAATCCGACATCATTGAGATTCAACTGCAATGACCAGAGAGCACGAGGTGTTTGGGTGCGTTTCCAATCGCTCTATTGATGCCAAAGAACACGACTCGAGCATCAGTATAGCAAATAATGCATATCCCATTTTCCAATCTTGTAAAAACCTTTCTACAGAATTCAAAAGACCCCCGTATGTGAATGAGTTGACTTTATTTGCAATTTTTACAGAACAAAGGAATTATCTGGTAGTGGAGATATATATGTTGATTTAATTACGCTACGTCACAATGGCTATAATGATGAGTTATCGGTAGGATTCAATAGAATTTATTTGCAGCCATTGTTCAATTGTACTACGAACAATGCTGACACTATCAAATTCATTCCGTTTTCATTGAGATTAAACCTCAGTAGCCCACAAACAATGGCCACCAGCTTCCCAATCAAGGCGGCCATTGTCGCAGTGCTTGCTGGCATTGAGACTATTCAGATCGGAGACAATGCTTAAACACATCCGAAATACCGTAACAGTAGATAATAAGTCGCCTTTGTCGATATTCCGGACAGAAATTAATAACGGGAAACAGGGTTGTCATACATAGAACGTGCCAAACATCAAAAGTACATGAAGGTGATGTCAGACCCTTGTTCATTCATATGTTGACAAAATTCAATATGTCAAACAAGATAGGTGTCCAAATTTGTATTCATACTCACCCGCTAAGTTTTAAATGTACAATGTAACATGCACAGGTATCTTTGTGTATTAATTACAGATTCATATTATAGGAGGTGTTTTAAGCGATTAGCTTATTGTCTCCTTGATATTTGCTGACAATTCATGACCTTATTGCCCAGTTTTCTCACATTACCAGACAATAGTAACGGTATAGTCTAACAACTACAATAAAATGGAGACAACCGTTATCCGTTGGTTGTCGACACTGCCGCGTTTGAGGTTCCCGGGACCCGTGTACAAGCAACAGTCAACTAACGGGACCTCACTGTTTGGGTAACGAAACTCATTAATTTATACATGTACAAATGTGCAACACACGAGAAACTAACGAAACGGTTTTCGAACGGCACACCAACGGTTTTGTACCAGACATGTCAAAGTCGGTTTATTCTTTTCACGACCGTTTGCGACGGTAATCGAACGGACTGCGGTCAATTGGATTCCTTACAAAACGCATGAAAACGCATAGCTGTCTTTCTTTAAGGGGAGACTTAGTCCGGTGCTGTCCGTTTTTAAGTGTTGAACATGCTCAACACCTCCTGTCGTATAGAACGTATAGACTTCACCATACCTCCCCGAATATTGAAAAAAATTGCCGATTAAGAAAAAACATTTTTTAAAAACCCGCATGCAAATGGAAACAACAGGATTGAACATTTTTGCCATCCACTGGACTTCCGGTAGTTTTTCAAAGTGTTTCTAAGCTTTATTTGTTTTGAGGTTATACGGTATCCCCCAAAAAACCCAGCGTGCAAATAGGGGTTACGTTATCTGAATTACATTCAACATATTGTACTTGACATTGCACAGTAATAGAAATGAACAGTAGAAAGAGTTACACAAAAAGAAAAAAAAAACACCACCTCTTCATAAAGAGTCAATGTTGGTCTCTATATGAATCATCGTTTTCATGAATTTTTCTGGCTTGTTAGATAATCGCCTTTTAACTGTATGTATGTATAAAGATTATTTTCTAGTCATTTACATTGTACATTCACTTTTTACAAAACGGGCAAACGTGTTTTATTTTCTTTAAATTTTCCTATGTAGAGTGTGGCTTTTGAAAGCACTTTTTTCTGTCAGAAATTATAAAAGAAAAACTGCTTGAATATCAGCAATGATATTGTGGAAAGGATAGAATGGCGGGAAAATGTTAATTCTATGGTTCAAGACACCAGTTAGGCCAGGAATTTGGATCAAACTGAAAATTAATCATACAATTGTATATATAAAGTATAATTAAACAATCTTTTTTATTGGGCCATTGGAGACCTTTAACCTTTTATTTCTATAAATGAAGGAAGCATATACAACGTACTTTCTAAATACCGTGACAACTACGAATAAACACCGCAACACAATATATCCACATGTATTTGAAATGTGCATTCTTTAGCAAACGTAATAAAAAAAATGTTTTAAACAAACTCTTGAAATGAAAAAAAAATGGGGAGCTTGAGTTACCTTTTGCATGATTTTGAATAAAATACCAAGAAAATGGTTTTTTTTTAACACAATTCATTTATAGCCGTTAGGGGATAATGAAAGCTTTAAAACGCTAATTTACAGACCGTCATAATTTTGAATACAGCACCAAAAACTCAAACCTCAACCTTATAAAATATTTGTTTTTCGTCCTCAACTAATTTTACCTTAGAGAGTTTCAACCCAATCGTGAATGTACCACTTCTATTCATGTTCACGTTTAGCTTGCGTCATCGATATGATGTTTGCAAATATTCATTGTACTATTAATTGTGTTGGGGATTAAATATATCGTGGAAAAACAATGAAATGAACTCCTAACATTATTTTAAAATATCTGAAACTCGTCTTTAATATACCCATTTATCATGACCCAAATTTTCAAGTTTAAAACAACATTTGAGGGGTTCACAGCTGATTGATTTCATTAACGAAGTAAAATAATAAATTTTTGCAAGACTCGTTTAATATGATTATGTTTTGTTTGTTTAATCAGCAGGAAGAACTTAAACATCTATCAATAGAAAGGTTCAAAAGAAAACCAACTTGCAGTTATTTGAATTATTAATCACAAACTTTCTTTTTAAGATTTTACATCTGTTTAAGATCTTAAGGTATAATCTTTCTCGTTTTGATAACATTAATCTTCTATCAATTTTTAAAAGGGGTGGTAGTTAAAACTCTTATAATTTACATCTAAGAAACTAATTATTTCAACAAAGGAACTATTGAGAGAACAAAAAACACTCCTATTTTACATTGAAATGCAATAAGTAAAAAAGCCATGGCTCTGTCAATTTTGTTTTTAACGGATAAAAATGAATTAGATTTAGTACCACAACACGAGTTCGTTAACCATATTAATCTTTGACATACGCCAATTTGTTCAAGAAAATGTCGTGATGTCAATTGAATAGAAATTCTGAAAATGAGAAAACGATCCTATTTATCATAAAATTTCTGAAATAAAAAAAGGAGAAATTAGCTTTGATTAATAATTTAGTAGTTCATGACTTTAGGTAATTACATAGTTGTTGTTGTAACAGGGTAGGTAAATATCTGTTATTATGAGACCATTCATATTGTCTTTCAGTTTATTTCGCTAAATTTAAAGAGTACAAATAGTTCATATTCAATATTAAGTAAAATCCATACTCTGTAATTCAAAGTTTTTCTATTTGAATAACATATCATTATGATAGCGTTATCTAAACATTATAATAACGCATATAGTTATCTATAGTTTATACATCTATAGTTTAATTACCGACAAGCATGTAAAAAAGAAAGAAAGTGCGTACGTGTAAGTAAGTAGATAAGTAAGTAGTAAATAAGTAACTATTTTTTTCGTTGGTTGTGAAATGTGTAACGTACACCTTCAACTACAAAACGCCTTATTGCTATGATTTATACTGTTTTAACCATATATCTTCTCTTTTTCCAAAAATGTTCCTCCATACTTAAAGTAAAAACAATTTATGTCCAATAAATGGTTTATGTATGTTGCCAGTTGAATAATGTGGGGGTTTTCCCCCAATTAGTGATATTTTTATCTGGTAATTTGCATACATTGCTACTGCGCATGCGCACTTTTTCCTGAACTTCAGTCATAGAGAAAACTTGCTGTCTGCCACCACCCACCCCTCCTCCATCTTGTATGTAGTCATGTTAGGGTTTTTATTGTTGCCTTCTAGTACCAACACATTAAACATCCTTCTGATTTAAGTTTTATATAATATATAACTGGAACATTTGTACGGGGCTAACGCCCCCTTTTTCTCCAGATATGCATCATTCTTGAGACTCATTTAATTTTGGCTATATATTTTTTAGGTCAATTATGCCAAAATTGTATTCTAGTCTTTCGATACAACTTATTGTTGCTCCCAGGCACAAACTTGACTTTTTATGATCTGTCTCCTTTCTTTTGATATTTATGTACATACATGCAACTTATTCTACTTTGTACATGTTTAATATTGTGCCTTTTGTTCATTGTCATTTATTGCATCGTTCAATAAATGACCATTTCTATTCTCTAAAGAGGAGTTGTGTTTTATATTGATGGTGATGGTAAGGCAAGAAGACATAAAGATAGCTCGTATAAAAGTTTATTGGTAATATTTCAAACACATGTATGTAATTAGAAATGCTGAAAGTAAAATCACCACTTTTTGATTGTATCATGTGGTTTTTGTATTCGCGGCTTCAATGTATAGATATCATCTTGGGATGTGTCCATTTTACTTTGAAATCAACTTGATTCATTTCATTTAACCGCCTGATATAGACCAATAAGCGCTGTCAGAATTTTAAACATCCATTCAAACGCGATCTTCCGATTCGGCCGCTGGCAAGAGGGAAGATGGCTCGGGCAGATATCATTGTTCTCGCTGAATGGCCGCTCTCAGATGATGGGGCTCTTTTGAAGTTTTAATAAAGTTTTATTTCTTTTTCATTGTATATTCCGTACAGAAAGTGCCAGTGTTTACAATTCGAGATAAAATTTCATTTTTGTTCTCATTGTTCGAAGGTATTTTAACATTTTAACATTAGAAGAAAGAGGAGTTTATAAAAGCGTAATCCTGGCGTATGAGCACTCGGCGATACATGGGAGTCTGCGGTAGATGGAAGGGATCGAAAACAGAGCAATATTGCAAAAAGCGAGACAACTCTGTATACCAAGAAACCTATTTCATATTCCAATTCATAGCTAATTTGTACACTACACAATGTGTTTTTATAAAGCATATATGTTTTTTCATGCAATGGAATCGGTTTAAGAATCATATTTCTTATATTCTCCTGGTGAATGTTTTACAATTGTAAATTCATTTGGGAAAGCATCGGCTGTCAGGGCAAAGGTATATGTATAAATATGGAATTTTTCGGGACATTTTTAATTTAGCCCTCTGATACATAACGCCTTATGTACAAGGAAGTAAAAAAAACTATTCTGAAATTTGAATATCTAATGAAATAAAAAGGTATCCTACAATGTTTGAATATTGGTATATAAAGTTAATTTCTTCATTAAGATAGAAAGAAATGTCCATTACATACACGGTTTTATTTCTTTTGCAAGCATTATGCTTTAATTCTTTTTTAAATTAAGTTTCTTCCAAATGTTATAACTTTAAAACAATACACTTAATAAAATATTTAGAGTCAAGGAAATACATGCTAACGTATTTGTGTTTACTCACAAACTATACAGACACGTGTAGCATCGGGGGGGGGGGGGGGGGGGGGGGGGGCAGGCAGGAGGGCCTTTTTTTGCAACAAACATTTTTTTTTATTTATATATAAAAAATAGAATTATTAACCCCCCCCCCCCCCCCCCCCACTGTTTGGAGAGTATGTAAAAATTTGAAATGAAGATAAGGAAATAAAGAGTGAATTGAAGTTAAAGGTATAATACCCCCCCCCCCTCCATTAGGATTTTTAAAATTTTGGGAATTTTTTTTATTTATATAAATTTGTTTTCTTGCACATCCCCCTCCCGCCCCCACCGGATTAGGATTTTATGAACTTGATATTTTTTTTTTTAGGGTTTTTTTTCTTTTTTTGCTTATCAAGATTTTTTGGATGCCCCCCCCCCCCCCCCCCACACACACTTTTAAAAGCGATGCTTCGTGCCTGCTATACATTATGCATAAAATATCATATAAAAGAACCACTAGTATATTTAAATAAAAGAACCACTAGTATATTTAAATAAAAGTACCACTAGTATATTTAAACTGTAAGCATCTTATTTTCAGTGATATAAGCATTACAAAGTACACATATTCTGCTGACATTATGGTAATACGCTGGCATCGTGATAATTAAAATTTCATATTGGTTTATTTTCGGTTTATTCATTTTCTTTTATTACCTTCTTTGTTATACTTTTGATGAACAATGGTAATTATGGAGTAATGAACGCAACTGCATGGAGATCGAAAATAAAAACTTTATAGAGATGGTGTCCCAAAGGTATGTTGACACAAAACGACGCGCACACCATAGGGAACATCTGAAAGAAAAATAAATAATGTGAAACTTTAATTGTAACATTGCATTTTGTTATTCATTTCTTTTCATCAGGATCTAGTGTCCATACTTGATCCATATGCATGTATTTGAATTAATGTTTAAATAAATGTCTTTGTGTACATCTTGATCGAAGACAGAAAATAATCAAACTAATCATGAATATCTAATCAATCAAAACCAATAAATTATTTATTCATTATATTTCTTTTTTATCAATATTTTAAAACCTTAACACCAGGTATGATCTAAATATCTATACTTGAATTCGTATAAAGTTTAATCACATTTCGTGTTGAGGCACAAATAACGAAAGAGGGATTCACCCAAATATAATTATTACGTAATGCAACTCGTCTGGCACAATATTTTGGTAAATAAGTGGTGGAATATTTAACAGATATTTTGAACTCTTCGAAATATAGAGCACGGAGGTTTCTTTCAAACTCATTAAATCATAACATGACTAAAAAATATATCAGATTCAACAAACCGCACTGAAATAAACGGACTTTGAATTTCTTGTCGTTTTTAACTCATTTAAGACAAGTCTCTAATATTCATTCCTGATACAATCTACAAGCAAGGCTAAAAATGCTATTTTATGCATTCAACCATCAACAAAAATGGTTACTTTTAATTTCATACATAATGAAATTGTCCTATAAGGATTAAACTTTCGCGAGGACATAAAACACAAAATATCGTTCTGCGGTGACCTTTTTGTATACTTTTGCAAATTCTACCCGCGATCAATGGGACAATAAGCGTTATAACATTTATCATCTGTCATAAAACGGGCTATAAAACTTTGTAACAACCCTTGTTTAGTTATCAAAGATGGAGAAAGAGATAAACGATGCACATCTTTTCTCAGCTGGATGCACTTTGCAACAATAGGAGTAAGGAGCAGATTGTCACAAAAAGCGAGGACACAACAGACCCCTCGGCAATCCGTGGGGGCAATTATTTGATAGCTTCACCGCAGAGGGTTACCCCTAAGTCAGCCAGAAAGCTCTCCTCTCTCTCTCTCTCTCTCTCTCTTTCTCTCTCTCTGGTTAGCCTTAAAAGCTTTTCATCGAAAAGTGTTTTCAAATAAAAAGAAAATAAAGATAAGATTTTAAAATTTTATTCACAAAAATTATCAAAAAGATAAATCTTAATATATATGAACATAGAAACCTCTTTCTCGTTCATTCCGATAGATATAAAATAAACCATTTAACAGTAAGTATTTTACAACTGTTTTCGTTCATTTAACAACATTCTTGGATCATTGTACCGGTAATAAAGGTTGTGTCATACACGAACTTTCAATATTATCCAAGCCTTAAAGGCAAATGAAAATCTGACTTAACAAACACACATAACACACGAGCTGAAAGAACCGAAGTTTTCATTTCCATTGACCAACATCCTATCTCCAAGTCGCGGCGGTTTTGATCTGCGATACACAATATGCCCGTCGGTGGTTCCACATTGATGGAGCAGTGTCCATTGTTATTTATTTACACACACCTGTACCCCAGCCCCGTGATGGAGAAAAGATCGGGTCACGCTAACAAAGGCTAAAGACGGGACAAGTAGGCACGGCCCATGGAGTCGTTGTCACTCATAACAATTCCAGACAAAAGAGAATCAATCATACCTTCCTCTCTTTTGTTGCCGCAACAAAACCTAGGTGTTAAAGAAGTGCTGGCTTCTAAATTGATTTCCTACATTTCATTCCGGTGCTGACGGGAGACCATTGTGTTCTTTTGTGGTCTACGACAAAGAGCTTCCCTAACCCGCCTTGTTTTCGCACTTGTTATTTTAGACTAATGTTTACATATCGCGGAAGGCGACATTACATTAAATTGATAAGATCACTTTTGGGATGATTATATGAATTCAGACAGGTCCACTGGTGATTAGCCTGTTACCACTGTGGCAAATTCTTCCAGAGAAAGCGCGGTAAATAGTCATTTACTTCGGGATTGACAATGACACTAACTGTCCTTTTCACTAAAGAGGGGGTAAATAGTCATTAATGTTGGAATGATAAGAAAATCTTTCCCATTGTTGTTCCTTCTATGTAATGTTGCAAGCGAGGTGACACAAAAACTCCTCAGTGAATTCCGAAATGAATTACTTCGGATAATTACAGACCTCGGGATCGTTTGGTAAATACACCGTGTCGTCAATATTATTCTCTTGTGTAAAGAAACAGATACCAAATATAATGCCATCTAAATGAGTATATGTACCTGGCCATTGTACCGGAATTAGTCACAAAGAGTAAAGGACAAATAGTGAGATAGTCTTAAATTTTTGCATTACATGTAAAATATACATCATGCCCTATGCATGCATTGTTACATTCATTTTAAAAGACAGATTAATATATTGATTACTTAAACCTTTTGCGATTCAACTGCAGGAGGCTGGATGATCAAACGAATTATTAACTATCAGATCTACCTAATATTTTCAGACATGATTTGTTTAGCTATAAATAATTATTTAGTAAAAAAAAAAATCCATAAATTTGGTCATTTTCCTATATTTTTATATAGAGCTCTTCTTTTAAAGGAGATCAATACAGTCTAAAAATGGCCACGGCCATCGGATATATTGCTAATACATAAATAAATGACTATGGAGAATAGGAAATGAGGACCCAAAATAGATTCATCCCTAATCAACAGCGAAACTGACGATTACAGTATTTTAAGAGGGCTAACTTGGGAGAGATGAAGGTCTGCTCTAACGCTTGAGATAAATTTATCAATTTTTTTCTCAATTCAACATCTCTTTTAAAAATTATATCGCTGCAACATTCATTTAAGCATTAAATGCTTATTTTAAGATGTCGTCGGTCCTATAACACATCAAGCGGTGCAGACAAATTGAATCCCGCGCGTTAGCGCGGTATAATAATTTGTCTGCACCGCTTGGTGTGTTTTAGGACCGACGACATCCAAAAATAAGCATTCAATGTTTATATTTATATTGTCATACTGATGTCTATTTGTATGAAATATTGTGTATCATCGCTATAAAGCCATTATATGCGCTCTTAGTCAGGGATATGAAACATACATGGAACAGCCATATTAACATGCTATTTAGACCGATTACGCGACTTTAAATATAGCGCCAGAAACGTTGTCAAAAAAATTCTTTTTTATTGACGAAATGATATGATTTAACGAATATTTTCCATTAGTTCATGTAAGTTTAAACATTTCAATTAATCTTACAATAAAAAATAAACTCAGAACACGTGATGACGGGTATATTTGTACTCCTGGCACATGAATTAGCTAAGTGTATTCACAGGAAATTGAACGTCGCACATTTCCAATGCAAACATAAGGGGAAATACTGAATGTTAATATAAAAGTACTACTTTTCTTGTGAAGACTTTCACGACCAACCAGTTCCATCTCCACCACCCATAGAAATTAAATAAATAATAGATATAAAAACAAAACATGGTCATTTGTTTCTGTCATAGGTCAAATCGCTAAGATGAATAAGATGAACACGCATCATATTTTTTTCTAATAACATACCATGCCAGTGTTATTATACAATTGATACCTGGGGTATAAAAAGGAAAATGTATGCCGATTGTCAAAGAGACTCAACTTCTTGGACTAAATGTATTCAAATTTGATTTTGATGGTGATGTGTCGTTAATACCCTAAAGCTGCTGAGGTTCACCCAGTCTCGCCCTCTGTGACTTCGCCGGATTAACCTTTAATTGAGTGTGAAATAGGCTCGCAGTTGAGGTTTCTACTTCTTGCGATTGGATGTTAATTCCATTACAGCAATTTCTCCTCAGGAAACCACAAATCATAATGTGCATAGAGGCTTAGGAGCAAAACAATGTTAAGCCAATAGAAAACCAATTCAGCGAACTTGCTAAGAGTAGCCATTTAGAATAATAAGCCAACTGCCCCCGTTTCATATTAAAGGGAGAAAGAAAAAAAGCGAATGAAAATGGAAAATGGGCAAGTAGATTACATAAGAAAAAAACCGAAATGATAACCTCTCTCTCTCCTATTTGTAACTCTTTCTATTATTTAACTCTTTTTTTCAAATTTATCAAGTAATATGGAACATTCATTCATTGCAGTTCAATGTACAATGGAACAACTCATTTGACACTATGGAGTAGTAATGCCGCTATAAGGAGCATGCGCAGGAATGTGCACCTATATTTCGTTTTGCGACTTCAATTTTTTTTTTTAATCCTTTTTCTGAAGAATTTTAGTTTTCAACCAGATAACAGTTTAAATTCGCACTTACAGGAATTTTCATTGTTGAAAATTAATTCAACAAATCATTTTTTTTATATACAGACACTAGATAAAAACATGTTTAATATTAATAATTCCTCAAATATGTTTACGTCATATTGTTTCATTTTATTTATTCCATGAAATGAAAATGCCCAACGAAAAGTGCTTTTCTAACTATCTTTTACATGTATAAACCAGACCGTCCAAAATTGTAAACAATATATGCATATGTACCTTTAGCTACGTCCAGGTTCTTAATTGCACTTTACATTGTACCAAATCAAGTGGTCGTAATTGAAATTTAATTTTACAATTAATATCTCATTTCCTTAGAACTAATATCTTAGTCGTCAATAAACGCAAAAGTTTTATGGAATTATCATTACAGTGCCTGCACTTTTGAATTTTACATATTGCAGATTTATGATACATAATTAAAATCAAGATATTCAACATGCGCTAACAATAATCCCACCTGTAGCTTCAAAAAAACTACACACCTTTGCAAATAATGAATGGAGTTCTTAAAAACTGCATCAAAAATAAATTAACGAGGAGAGATGGGTATTCACTAGCGTTGCGTTGCAAGTTATAAAGGAGGGCATATAAATAAAAATAAAAATAAAAAAGGTATAATATTCTTTCCATTAGAGCAGATAATGAATTGGAATGACAGAATGAGTCGTTAAGTTCGCTAGAAAAACGGTTTAAAGTAATCCTGTGGATCCCTCGTCAATTCGCCAAAATGTAGCCATAATGTCTTCAGTTTTTGTGAGAAATAAGACTGTATGCGTTTTGTAATATGCTATAATGTGAGTACACTCAGCGGTAGTTTTGCAGGCTTTCTCCCTTTATCTCCTTGTTAATACCCCTGATTACAGAAAACATCCCAAGTAAATGGACAGTATTGTTTTTCGAAAAAAGAATGCGAGGGTTTTATATCACGACGTCACTTTGAACTACAGTAGAAGTGTTGAAGCGAGATTTCTACTCGGATATTAAAAAGGGGGAAACAGACAAAGACAGACCAAGTATTTTCCAGTCGGCCGACTGAAATAAGTATCAAGGTGTTATCTTGTACATTAAGCGAATAGAGCTGGAAGAAGGGATTAACAAGAAAAAGCCCAAACTTTCAAAGTATGAGTATGGAAACAAAGCTTGCGCCATTGCCTCACTAGACCTTCATAACTGTTTATGGAAACTCTCTGTCCCATGCTATAATACCAAATCGTATTAGAAGCAGGCATTGTATAGTTTCATTCCATTATAAAAATCTATCAGTTTTCATTTAAACAAGATGTTCGCCTCATCCGGAAGACTGAGGGCGATCAGTGCAAACAATGATGGATTTCCAAAGGCGATTACGAATAAAAGCCATTCTTTTTTGTCGCCAATTCTTGGAGAACATGAAGAGAGTCCATATACGGTTTGTTCGCGCTAATACAAATAGCCAGTCTTTGACAGTTTTCCCCTGAATGCGTTCTGCCATTGTAATCCTTTTATCTGCTCGAAATAAGGGACGTTTTTGTATTCATTAATCCTTTACTTATTGCTCTGCCATCTGATCCTCGGAAATGAGTCTTTTTATTCATTTTTTTTCTTTGGACATCTTCGCATTGCTCGCTGAAAAATCGTTTGTCCATCTTACAAAATGACTGAAACCAACACCGGAAGGGACCTGGGGCAGTTAATAGATAGACGAAGACGTGACAAATTATCCGGATACCAATCCTAATGAGGATCTTTCAGTGAAACTGTCATGTTTTTCTATTTCTTTCTGATAAAAAGTACAAATACCATTGACCGGTCAGAAATTATAAAACTGTAAGAGAAATTCTTATTTTGGTTTGTTCTTGATTTGTAACGTTAGAGAAAAGTTTTGATTTTTAATTTTTTTAGGTGTTTATAGTTTTATCATTGGCTTAACTCCAGCATGTTAAATGTAACCATGGGCACCAATAAGCATTTGACCTTTTTTTTAATGCAAAGAAAATTATTTGAAAGTGAACAGAAATGTATAAGTGCAAAAGGCATATTTAGTAATAACGAAACAAACTTTAATGTTTAAAGGATTATTTCATTGCCTATATAATTATAGCAAAGATTGCACGAACTAAACTTTATTTAACAGTTTTACATATCTGTAAAAACACATGCTTCAATAACATCGCTTATGAAGTACATGTTTGTAATCATAATCACCTTATGCTCTCCGTACTTTTGACTAAATGAAATTTTAACGATAATTTGATTTGAGTAAAACTTTAACTATGTTGATAAATCAGAGCAATTTCAACCATTTTTACTTGATTTAAAAAGATTCCCAAGACTAAGTTATATTTTATAGCTGTTAACATTACACTAAACATACGATAGATGTAGAATACGAGTACAAATTGATTATAGAGGACTTTAGAAAACTAGCAATGTTCGATCTCTTCTCAAAACCTTCGTTTTTTTTTCTTTTTAATATCACAAATCTTTATTGATTCAGATTGCATATGTTTCATTTGAGGCTTAAAAAATAAGTACAATGTAATGTACAAGAAATGTTGTAGAAAATAAGTGTATGGAGTTCTATTTTTTGCGGATTACGATTTGATTTGTTTGCCGACTACACAATTTGGTAAAACCATCTCAATACCTCATAGAAGTGAAACTTGTCAAAATATGTAGCATGACACACATCCGGTGAAATATTATCTTTCATAATACCCCGATAAAGCTAACAGTGAAGTTTGCGTGAAAAAAAGCATACACATTAAATTTTGAGTCAGGAATCAACATCAGATTTGCCAATTTTCTGTCTTTCTAAAAAATCTTTTTTAAAAATACATATCTATATTGTAGATTCCTTCTAGCATATTTTCGTTTTTAAAATATTGTTATCATTTTATTATTATTTATTTTAACATTGATCCATAACGTTTATCAGCATTACGTACATGTACAAAATAGTATGTAAACAATACCGCAAAGCCAGTTGGCTTCATAGAGACTTTGCAGAGTGTGCATTTTCGGTATTGAGAACAACACAAAGCTATCACATCATATAAACAACAATTTTTATACAAATCTCAAACATAAGAATGAGAATATACATGTACATTACATGTATTGATATTTTATAATTTAGGTCTAATTTCAAATAAAGCAATGAATTTCTCAACAAGTTTGCATATAAAGGATCAAAGAAACACAACGCTTTGGTATTGCTTGAACTAAATAATTAAGCAAATTTGTACATGGATAACTTTGTTTTTACAAAGTAGCTCTTGGTATATTTTTAGAACCATTTTAACAGGAGCTTGGACTTTGGGTAGTTGTGTCAAACAGCATTATGACGTAGGCCTGTCAATTTCATTGTTGGCCAATCAGCCATTGCTCTTTGAAATCAACAAGATTTGTCTGGCTTTTGAGCTAAGACTACGCAATCTGTGTATATTTTACTTGAAACCAGCGTCATTTTTAACTTGTTTTGACGCAAGAAAAAGATAGTTACATCCTACCGAAAGTCCAAGGTCTTGTTAAAATGGTTTTATCTAGATAGGCCAAAAACTGTTATTAAGTACTGAAAACTCCAAATATTTTAGGTTTAAAATCTTAAAGTTTTCCCAATATCCCTAAATAGAACTCTTCTTCTCAAGGAGATAAATATGGACTGCAAAATGGCCTCGACCACCCAACCCTATTAATAAAAAAGTGAATCAGAAAAACACTTTCAATGCCAAAAGTTCGTCTTTCATTTCTATATTCCAGACTCAGTTGCTAAAGAACGGGAATCTAGTCTATGCTTTGTGATACATTTTCTGAATTAATGAGATATAGGTATGTTTAATTATGACTGCGTTCAAACATTATCCGTCAAATGTGAAAAAAACCAAACATTTTGGAGAATTATTAATCACATCAAATAATTCTTGACAATATACATCTACAATTCTTTGCTTTATGAATGGAAAATGAACACAAGCTTATTGAGGTTCCTATGCATAATTCACTAAACATTGTACATTTCTGAAGATGGTTTGTAACGAAATTACCAACGGTGTTTTAATTAATTGTTATTACAAATAAATAGATTTGAATATAATTAGACTGTAAATATTAAGTATACATGTATTTCCCTTGGAAAGATATTTTAAAAATCTATCAAACCATTGCGCATTGTATTTGCAATTTTCCCTTGCAATTATTGTAAAATTTAGTAAGATAGTTAAACCAGCCAATAAAGTCGGTCCCAGTGATATTTTGGGATTTTATTAGAAATTTTATGATTTCGCGTAAAAAAATTAAAAAGCAAACAAACTGCCGCTTCTTGATTTTAAAACGGAATTTATGATCGAGGGAAAAAAAACTAAAATTACTTATATTTTTTAACCAACCAAATTGTTTTCTTGTGGCACAGTTTATTTGAACCCCCAATAATTTTATATAGCTATCAAAAGGCTTTATAAGTAGAATGGGCGGGTGAAGGATAGGGTGGGGGTAAAGTAGTTAAACCCTTGTACCGAACAAACAAATTTTCCTGACAAAGAACTCATTTCGTATCGAACTTTTATAACCAACATGAAATTTACAATTACAGTATATGTATATCATTTAAATTGAAGGTTTAGAAATAAATTTTATACGTATTCAAGATGTTAAAAATAATATTGAATCGAAGTAACCCAGTTTTGTAACACTAATTGTCACAGGTATACAAGTAATAGCCATTTTTATTCAAATAGATAGGTATATTGAAAAAAATGTCTTGTACAATTATGAAAATCAGAGATACACGTCCTGGCAAATTAGTTTAGATTTCCCTAAAAAGAGAAAAGTTTTGTTCAGTGATACACAATATTGTATCTATAAATTGAGAATCCCACCTGCATTTAAGATGCAAAAGAGATAGAACTTTAAATACATTTACGATCACTTAGATTTGATAAGGAATATTTGTGTTTTGATGGCCTTTACCTTATTCACTTTGCAATAAACGTTAAGAAGATTTTAATATCATTTTTTGGAGAGAAAAAAGGGTTTTCCTAGGCAAATTAGACTTACAAAATACATAGAAAACTTGTAAAAATAACTTTTACCTGCATCCTAGGCATTGTTGACAAGTCAATTTTATTTCATGTACCAGTAAAAGCTTGCATTGTAAAAAAATAGAAATTCAATATTCACCAAAATAAAAAATCCTTGATCGTTTCCAAGTATGCATTTACACGTGATTAACTTTTCTTGGAAAGTTCACGGCCTATTGAACTCAACAATGGTCTATCTAATAAAGCTTATTAATTACATGCCCAAATGCAGAAGAATTCTAGAAATGTTCGTCTTACAGAATTTCATTTAGGATTGCATACCGTCTTGCTTGGATGAAATTTTGCTATAAAAGATGAAATAAAGCAGTCTAGAATGTCCTTCACGCTCCGCAGCAATTAAACAAAGCTAGCAAATCAAATTCGTGTTACAATTTCAAATTGTACCTTTTTTGTACATTAGCACGTGCTGATACGGATTAGCACGTGCTAATATACAATAGCAAAAATCTCATAATTCTCAACATCACATATTGCTCTTGGCTATACCGTACATCTTTTTCAATCGAAAAAGGCTTTTATACCTACTTCTGAGTTGCTTATTGAATTTCATTGTTTCAAATCTATCATCAAATCAAGACGTCCTTGTATTATAAAAACTAAGTTGAAATGAATTTTTTTTTGTTCACCTCACGAAATTGGAATGAATGCTGAAAATACTCGTTTTTAATGAAACTCTTTGGAACGTGTTTCTTTTCATTTTATGCGGAGAAAAACAGATAATGAACGCACATAACGGGGACTACGAAGTTTAATTGTCAAAGACAAGACATAGCCGGGTTTTTCTATTATCCATTCTTCAGATCGTTCCACGAGACCTCAGCAACAGCAAAGAGGGCCCGGATTCCTGCAACGGGCAACAATACACATCACTTAACTATTCACAAGAAAGAAAAAGTCTTTTAAGGGGGATTTCAATGCCTTAAAGGCTGAAATTAACATCATAGAAACACTTCCCGAAATGATTTCATTCCTTTACAATCGTGTCTGACAGAGTTCAATATGAAAGCTATAGAAACTTCCAATTACTCCCCGTCCCTATTCTCGTAGCCTTTTGTCGGTAGCATCGGAAATTCCCCTCTCTTAATGATTCTTTAGAAATCTTCTTGAAGGGCTGAATATCCGAAAGAAATGTTGCATTTATATCAATTTAATTTTCTCTATTAGTATGAAATAGACAGTTTATACTGAAGCGGGGAAAACAGTGATTACGGTTAATGCGATAGAGATCGCGGACATTTTCCTCGTGGTTTCAGGCAGAGGTCCCCCAACAATGTCGCTACAAATATGCTTTCTTTGGCTATAGCTAGACTTTGTTTCGGAGTGAATTATCGGGGTATCCAACATGAAATGGAATCAGGGATGACAAATTGACTTTTTCTTTAGGAGTAAAAACTTTCTGCAGAAAAGCATTGGGCAGGCTAATTCGTCAATTTGTATCCTAATTGATTACCGCCTCTCTCCTTTTATTCAATCACTTGCAATTTGTTGTAAAGTAGAATGTGGGAATTGTAGGCAACTAAGCGAAAAAATCCTCATGAATGTTAACAAGAATGACTAACAAATATATATACAAGGAAACAGACCTTATACAAACCACACTGAAATTGAATTGAAACGTCAAAAGAAACATTGACCCCAGGGTCACTTGCAGTCCATCAGCTACCAGATTAAGAATTTCAGGAAAAGACAAAAAAAGAGAAATGGAACTTTGGTGCACGTTTTGATACACAAACTTCATGATTTTTACATACACTAGCTTGTGCGATTTTAAAAGTCTGTAATACTTGTTTATAGGCGCATAATAAAAAATTGACGGTGGAGGTTGGTCCACTTTTACGTAATTTTGTAATAAAAGGTATATAGGAGCAAACCTAATATTTTCAACAAAAACAAATGCTTATAAAAGCAAATACCGTTGCAATGTGTAAATTAAATGGGAAGAATGTAATTTGGATTTTCAGTTTACCTGCTATACAAAGTATCTTCTTCGCAGATGGGAATTCTAAACATACGTGTTCTAACTCTTCCACGACGATAATCTCATTGGAATCAAGTATAGTCGGCAGTATCAGAATCGTCCTTGCTCAAAACCGACGGTGTGTCAGTCAACGTTAATCTAAATTATGCAGCAGTTTAGAATGCTTTGTGATTCTCTGGCATATTTAAATATGATTATTATACAAAGAGACATAAGAAGCACATATATAGGTATATGTAAATAATTTCCCTAACAATATTAATAACTGTAGCACAGGAAATTATTTACCAATAAAATGTTTAGTAAAAGAGGTTTTTTTCACGTCAATTGCAAGTGCCCGTGATTAGAAGGATATACTCAGAACCTACACCAATATACTTAATATTGATGCATTACAGCAATCCTAATGGTATAACAAGGAAAAAAAACTAGCAACTGCAATTCTGGATTTCATACATTTATTTCACAAATTCAAAATCAACATAAGTCATATTACGCATGCTCCTGTGTCTCGAAATACATGGATTTCTGGTATTTGTTTGTATCACAGTTGGCCGTTCATGAATTCATCACAAATAAACCACGGTTAATCTTTGACGGGGCTAGGCTAAAGTCTGCCTACTGCCGACAGTTTGTTCCACTGATGTTCCGAAGTCGCCTCCTCTGGTAGACGTAAAATTCTCGTAACTAAAATCAAAATGATATTTCATAGATCTAGATCTAAGTTTTCCGTAAAGTTAATATCATTCTTACCATTAGAATCAAATACTAGTAATACAATTTGTTATTTTCTAATAATCTATGCAGTGAAAAGTAAAGTAATTGAAATTGTTAATAAATGTACACTGTATGTACAAGCAAGTGATCACATGGTGCATTTTAGTTAATTGTCAATTACCATAATCAATTAACCAGCAGAAAATAATTAAAATTCTGTTACAGATAAGTTACTGTATTCTATAATGATTGTTGTTTTTCTTCTTTCTTTTTACAAGAAGACAGAATGCATAATTAAATTCTTTGTTTTATGTCAAACAAACACAAGTTTATCCATTTTTCAACTGAAAATCTCTATATATTTTGCTAAATAATTTGAAACAATTGATTTTGAAATGTTTGAAGAAAAAATAATTCATGTCATTAAAATGTTTATTCGAGCACCGAGTAACTTGACAAGGCTGGATCTATGGTGCACACATTTCAAAATTTTGAAAAAGCGTATTTTACTTGAAAAAAAAGTACATAAGTACATGCACTTAAAAGAATAACATTACACAAGAGCTTGTGTTTTCATTTACTTGCCTGTTTTGTTTTTCTGGATAGTACAATGTACCTTATCGAAGAACTGAGGGACGTAAATCAGAGATATTATTTACCATGGCCTTAAGGCAACGGCAATGATGATGAGAAACTTCGAACCATTCAAGTTTAAACGATACACTGTTAACTATCAATAATGTACAATGGGAATCTCTGGTCATTTATTAATGTTACAATATTCTCCTCGTGTTTCTCCTTTATTAAGCTGCTGTAGAGAAATGATATCCCCCACTGACATCAACACTGTCTTATCTCCCTCAGCTGAATGACACGTGACAATCTGGTCATGTCTCTATTGTTTCCCGCGTTTTTTTTTTTTTTGGTGCTGATAGCAGATAAAACACATTACCATACTCAAACGTCAACCTCTAATCTAATTTTTTAGAGTCCCAGCATTAAGATGACATGATGGTTGTGGGCATTTTTAAACTTTATTTAATCTCCATGAGATGAAGAGCTCTGTATAAAGATATAGGAAAATGTTATAATTTTAAAGCTACAATATTTGGATTTCTTTTTCACTTATTATAGTTTACGACCAAAAACATGAAAAATAATCATTTTTAATTTGAAAATAGATCTGATGGGTAATTTGTTGACCATCCAGCCTCCTAAAAGAAATTTGCTGAGTTTTTGCGTCAAGCCAAAAAAAAAAATACATCCTTTACACTGTATACTAATTTTATTCCAGCAAATAGCGTCTTCTTCAGTCTATTTTTTATTTAAATATCGTGATAAAGGTATTTTCTAACATATCATCCCATGCCGTTTGTCATGATAATTCCTATTACATCTTGTATCTTAATTTTCATCTGCAGTTCGCCGGAATCAAACGGTAGTTCTCTTTAATGATTGACTAAGGGGTAAATACCTTTCCCATTATTCCATTTAAATTTGAATAGGACTGAATAGGAACTCTTACTAATGTATTTTAAAAAAGGTTCATACCTCAACATAACAACACGATTAAAACTCTATGGTATCACCGCGATACAGGCGTGATTGTCTTGAAACAAGAACAGATGTAAACAAACATAAAGAAAATCGCCCACGTGCCTTATATACGAAACTCTAGTGTCCAACATGTAGCAACTTGGAAATATAAGTTTAAAACGCAATAACATATTAATATTTAGTTGTAACACATTTATCTATTGAGAGGAATCCATACTTTCCAAAAAATAATATCCCCTGCATGGCCTGCAAATTTCATTTTTGGGGGGAAACCCAAATTGAAGATTCCAACTAAATACCTCTGAAACTATTTACCGTGTAATTATATTGAATAAATTTGTATTTTGCATCCGGATTGTTCGGCTTTTAGGTGGGTCTGTCAAAACGTTTCAGAGAAAAAAAAATGATAAAAATAATTTTGAATTCATTGAATTAATTCTGAATATTTGGGATTTGGGGTGAGGCAGAAACCACTATTTTACTAGCAATAGAATTTTTACACGATTCCCAAATACCTGGTATCTTATCGTAACATTAAGATGGTAGAAGGAAAGTTTGAAATTGTTTTTTTAATGTATGATTAACCTCAGTTTTCTTACGATTTCTACTTCTTTATATTCTCTCTCTCTCTCTCTCTCTCTCTCTCTCTCTCTCTCTCTCTCTCTCTCCTCTTTTTTCATATTAAACTAACGATATTACAGAATAATTCTCTGAATACCACAGATTACTAGGCACTAATTAAGTTAACCCTTGGACAGAATACGGAGGCTATTGCTTCTGTCTCAATAAAGACTTCCTGCTCTGCTTAATTCCTTCATCAGCTGAAGAAAAGACCTCTCAATGCTCAATGCCCGCTGTGAATGCAACTCAAACATTCACATAAAGGTCAATTGTTTTTCTCTTTCCTCTGAAGCCCTGTCTAGCGGTGGGCCAGGAATTATGGGAAATACATGGAGTCCACTTGTGGCGGTTTGAAGTGGTGCTTAGATGACTCCTGAATGAATATTGCAATCACCGTCTGTCAGTAGAGAGGGGACTAAAGAGATCGCAATTACAATGTGAAGTTGACAATTAGAACAAGACAATTACTGTTCAGGGCTTAGAGGAATGAGCTCAGATAAATATAGCTTGAAAAACACTGGTCAAAATGGCCGGTCCATGTGCGACATTTTACTTCAACTACCAATGCTGTTTGGTTTGAATCTATACAAATATGATTTTTATGGTGACAATAACCATTCTATAGAAATTTTGTCATCA
Organism: Magallana nippona; assembly: GCA_033439105.1. NCBI lineage: Eukaryota > Metazoa > Mollusca > Bivalvia > Ostreida > Ostreidae > Magallana > Magallana nippona. Next base: position 27,756,293 of record CM065920.1, on the reverse strand, counting down.
ACATTCATGTACATGAAAAACCTTCATGAATTTTGTCCATTTGACGATTTGTGTTGGATTTCTATGTATATATTATGGGGAATATGCTCATTCAAATGAAATTGGCAAAATGTAGAAGATACAAATGCTTTCAATATTTTTGTTGTTATTAGTGATTTAATAAAAAGTTGTTAGAATGCATTTTTTTTTGGGGGGGGGGGGGGGGGGGGGGGGAAGGACAAGGTTGACCTGGCATCTAATTCGGCCATAATTTTACTCGTAATTTCAAAACTACGTGCACGTATAAGAGACAAGCCATAATGAAAACTTGTTTATAAATAGATAGTTATAATACAAAAGTAATCAAATTTCAAACAGAAAAAAACTCCATTTGATTTGTATAATATCCTTATGAGTGTCCTTCCCGCCTTTTCCAATAAATGGCCACAAATTAGCATTATCTTAAATGGTCTTTTTTGCTGAAAGATACATGGACTGCAGCATCGACCAACATGAAATCAAAATACGTTATTCATTTTTGGGAGCTATTTTAATCTCCTATGCAGTTACTCTGGCAAAACAGAAGTGAAACAGTGTTTGGACCTAAGCACAAATTATTCAAATACAGTTAAGAAACTACTTGCCAAACAAAATTACATATCGTTGATTTTAAATAATAATTATCAATAAAATTAACTTCCGTCAGTATTTTCGTACTTTGATTATTGGTGATGCAAACACCTAAAGAGGTGTGGTCAACTCATACAGCCATCTTTTAGTCAAAAATCTATTCTTAAGTTTGATTTTTTGGCCAATTTTTACAAAACATACAATTTTCCCATATTGGTAATTTAAATCATTTTGCAAAAAGAAGTAAATAGGGAGCTCTGATTCCTCGATTTTGAATCTGACCACTTCAACTCTGTTTGCATTTAATTTCAGATGAATTAAATATAGTACATGTACCATTATACGTATGTACTACAGTAATAGTATTCAGTGTAGTAGTCCTTTCAGAGGACACCTTACCTGGGATTTCAGAAAAAGGAAAATCCATTCTGATAATTTATTTCTTTTTTAAATGGGTCATTGCAGTAATGAACAATGAGAATTTGACAATGATTCTCTTTCAATTCTATTGTTAAAGCATATTTTTAACTTTAAGATTAAAGAATAGATTTATTATATTACTTTCAACAGTAGCCTATTAGATTTCCATAAATACAATCTCATTAAAAATTATTCTTAAGATATAAGATTAAATCAAATTGAAAATATGACAACTTAAAATTATATTAGCACTAAATAATTAATATAAAATTAACAGACTTAATTACTTTAACAAAATGTAAATCTACTGCACCAGAAGAAATTCAAAAGTAACAAAGATTTTTGACACTAGAAAGTCCCTTTGCACAGTAGGAGAGAAATGGAAGAAATTACTTTCAGTGCAAAATAATTTTCTAGCGAATAAACTATTGTGCAGAACAAGGCACGTTTTCAAAATTAAAAGCACACAAAAAATGAAATATTTTCCTTATAGGTGTGTGTAGCTTTTTAGAAAATAGGAAGCAAATTAAAATCATAATTTGAACAGAAGATGATTTTTTTTCTAACTGGCAAAATGTTATTTGCTGGGTCTTGCTATACAAATGAAGAACTATAGCCTCTAAAACCCCATCAGAATGTTTTCCCTTTAAAAAGGACAGAATTTGAATTTGTCTAAATCACAAAGCAGTTGAATGAATCTCCTCCCTTTTTAAATATCAAGTCCAGATGAGCAGTTTCAATTATAATACTTCATTTATCCTATTTGTCAAACTACATGTTTTCCATACAAAGGGGAGACAATTCATGTTACGAAGGCATTTTTCTCACCAAAAGCAGGGCTAATAGAAGCTAGACAATGTTTCTCTGATTTCTCCTAGACTTCCCTTTGTATACAGACTTCTCATCACAGGCAGTGCGGTGTTTTGAGTTTTTGTTGCATCTTGCCTGTAATTAGTTGCTTCAGAAAAAGATATTTGATTTTTTGACACTGACAATAAAACGTTCAGACCATAAATGCGGCAGGTATTGTGCGGGACTGAATGAGCCCATTTCAGAATTTGTTTAACCAGCCCTCCTATCAATTGCTTCCAATGGTTAATTTTTGACTCTATTTGACATTCTTTTGAAACTCCTGACTGTTATCAACACAGCACAAGGCCTAATGGAAGGAGATGAATTAAAGCCTTTGTGCCACTTTTCAAAATCTCCTTTGGAGGGAAAATAGCCTATTGAAGCTAGTGGATCTATAAAACATTTTTGTTAATTAGATGAATTTGTAAAGTTTAGTCAATCATAAAATATTCAATCATATCCATTAAATTGGGACGATATGTAAGGTTTTCTTTTCAATCAAAGGAAATTCATTGTGTCTCCAAATCAATAATTGACAACCAACCTAAGACCCCAAAATGGCATGTTATAGAAAAATCTGTCAAAAATATAACACTGCAAAAGCTTTTGAATCAATTGGGCTTTGTGGCTGATGTATTTATCAAGGAAATTGACTTGACTTGCTGTTTTTCATCTGTTAACAATAAACTGCTACAACAAAGGAGTCGAGTACAATCATAAGATAACATTGTATCCGGTAAATAAACCGACAAAACCGGACCGGATAACCAATTTCTGCAACGCTTCTGCAGAATGTGCAACGATAAAAAAATTTGCCAATCAATCGACCGATCTTCAAAGAGAGGATGGGTAGGAACAGGGATGTGAATTGAGAAGATAATGTCTGGTTATAATTCTTTAAAATTTGCAAATTGGCCTAAAATTCTAGAATCCTACAGTTTAATACGGACTAATTACAAAAAGATATATACCCTGACCTCCTCATTGGTTTAATCAGAATACATGCAAAGAAAACAGAGAGTAGCCTAAATCTTTATGGTAAAGGATAATGTTATATACAGCCCCCAGTAATTTGGCCAAAAAACAAATTTTGGATTTTCTTTTTCATTTTTAATGTACTTAATTAATCTTTGAGATATGTTCCCTTATATAATCCCCTTTTTATCCAAGATAAAACAATTACATGGAAGATATACACCTTTATTTTTGGTAGGGGTACACTGTTTACATTCATTCCCTGTAAATGTAGCCCTGCCCCACATTTGAAAGTGTTTAAAATACATAAGTGCAATAAGGTACATTTTTCTCCATCAGCTGGTCAATGCATATGTATTTTGTCGAAATCTATCTAGATGTAAAAGGAGAAAAATGTAACTCAATGTGTTCATATGTAATTTTTCAAAAAATGCAGAAGTCCAGTTGGCCTTCCCCGTTATAAACTGATGTGGTTTATCTTGTGTGAACTCGATTATCCTTTCACAATGTTACATGTCTGTACTATGCGTGTCACGTGACACGCATATTGGTAAGCGTGTTCGATGTGACTGTATATGCCATTAAACTTTATTTATGTGAATGCATTTTCAATGGATATTATTTCTGATGGCTAAGTTTTTCCTTAAATGTGAGATTTTAGCGATAAACAATGTCAAGTGATATGTACACAAGTTTTGTCCGATCTGCTTAATTTCTTTATGTACATATCCTCTATTATACTAGGACCCGCTTCTTTGATTCATTTTTATTCAGTGTAAGGACAAGGTCACAAACCAGAACAAAATTCACTGTTGGGTCTACAAAATCATTGATGAATCTTCAATTATTAATTCATAAAGCAATCAAAGCTATTTACACTAATCCAGATGTATCACTTTTTTCACACTCATTTGAAAAATGTCGAAATCATGGAAAATTTTTCTATAATTCAATGTATCAAAAGGGGCCAGTGACATGTGTTTAGGGATATCATCCTTTTCTACTTTTAGGTTTACTACCAGGGATGAGGACATGTAATATTTGCCAAATTTCAGTCTCTGTCTTTTATATGCAATAAGATGTATGTCTTATGCAATAAAGTGAACTGAATTATCTGGAAAACATGTTGAATATTCTAAATATGTTAACCATTACAACAATTATGACAAATTTCAGTGGTCATAGGAGTTAGTTCATTAATCAAAAAGGTCGCTGGTTCAAACCCTGCTATGGTCACTTGATGTTGTGTATTGTGTCCTTTGACAAGGCACTTTATCTTGATTGTCTAAGTTCACCCAGCTGCAATTGGGTGCCGGCTTACACTGGGGGTTTAATCTGCAATAGACTAGTGTCCCATCCAGGGGGAGTCAATGACTTTCATCCGCTTAACATAAAGGAAACCAGGGATAAGCAGCCTTATGTATTTTCAAGGCTCAGAGACGGGTTTAACTTTTGACCATTATATCCGGGGAATTATAAAGTTTATAATTATAATCTGAAGATTCAGTATATTATAACTAACATGCATTAGGTCCAGAGTATGAAATGGAACTTGACCCTTTATTTTTACACCTTTAACAAAACCTATATGTAAATCAATTTATGCTTACATTCGCTTGAATTTCCTTCTTTCTTTTTCATTAACTGATGGATGGGTTTTCTTCAGGGCTGCCAGTAAATGTGATTGGTTGATCTGGATCAGCTGACCTTTACATGTTGTTACTGGGGAGAACATGGAATCTACTGTGGACACATGTTCCGTGGCTTTATTTACCCTCAGCCTGCCCCGGATCTGTTCTACCTGCATCATTCAAATTTTTTTTTACAAAAACCCTTGCTTTAGTTGATTATCACAAACAGTAAGTAAAATAAAGATTCACATTTGATTTAATTTACAAAGAATATACCAGTACACATAGAATGTTGTGGTACCTTATAATTTACTTCAAAATTACAAAATAATTGAATTCGATTTTCTACACTAAATTAAAAACATAATACAAGAGCAGATACAGCCAGAACATTGAATTCCAAAATTTGAAAATCATATCAAGGTTCCTCAATATAAATAAGACTAATTTTTCCTCACCTGACTGGAGAGTTTCTCTTCCATTTCCTCCATCAGAAGAGATGGGCCATCCTGCAGCTTTGGAATATGAGCAATCTTCTTATTGGTGGACACTTTTGGAGGCACTGTCTCCACTTTTAAGATTTTTTGACTTTTTGATTTTCTTGGACTCCTACTCCTCTGCTGCCTCATTCCATCGTTTGGAGGCATTAGTAAATCAGAGTTTTCCCCCTTGAGCACTTTTCCTGTGAATTCATGGATGGACTCCAGCTGAGCGTTATATAACAAAGCTTTGATATCCGCCCCGGAAAAGTGTTCACATTCTTTTGCAAAATATTCTAAGTCAACAGTTTTCCCTAATGACATTTTCTTGGTGAGAGCTTCAAAGATTTTTAATCTTTCCTCCTGTGAAAATAAAACAAAATTTGATGTTTAGAAAAATATTTTGGATTCAGATACGATACATATTTCATAAAAACATTTTTTTTGAGTCAGTGCTGTCTAATCATGACTTTGCTTGTTTCTTTTATTACTAAAACTGTTATAGTTGAATTTTTAAGTGGACATATACAGAAAAGTCAAAGAACAGCAACTCCTGTAAGTTTCCTTTTATCTCACCTGGTTGGGGAGCTGACACCTGAGACATTTATCTAACCTCCCTGGACGAAGCAGTGCTGGGTCTATTAAATCTGGTCGACTGGTGGCAGCCAGTACATACACACCTACATGTAAAGAACATGTACAACATCATAAACAACATACATGTATACAAATTATCAATGTATAACATACCTAGGCATGACATAACCATAGGTCCTTAAGCATGTATTTCATGATCAATACTTTCAACAGAAGACCAGATTTGATAGTCTTGAAAATATGTATAATTGTATATGGATCTTTTCTTCGAGAAATTCATCTTCAATGATTTAGAAATTCATAAGTTAAAATACTAATACCGGTATTATCTTTAATGTACTTCCTCAACGAGTGATTTGTGTGTGTCTTAGTATCAGAGTATGCCTTTTTTTCAATCTTAGCTCCATTTTAATATCATTGAATAATTCTTTGACTTCAATTTCAGGTCATCAGATTCCTGTTTGACCTACCCTCTAGTCCTTCCACCCCGTCTAACTGTGTCAGCAGCTGGTTCACAACCCGGTCTGTCACACCCGTATTGTCATGGCCACGCCTACATGATCATAATGGGTTATAATTTTTCAAGAGCCAACTTTCAATTACAATCTTATCTTTGATGCTTTCATCAGAATATTTTCATGGATGGTACCAATTAATTTCAATTGAATCTTTGACAAATTATGAAATACATGTACATCATGATTTCTTATACATGTATGTATTACAGAAAAAATTACCCAAGAATCTGTTAAAGATTTGCAATCCATGAACATTGCACCCACAAACTCAAGAATATTCCACATGTATGTACATGTATTTTGATTATCAAGAAGCAGATTGATTGCTGTATGTTCATTTTATTCATTTACCTTGGAGCCAGGGAATCAAACTCATCAAAGAATAGAACACAGGGCTTGGCACTTTGAGCTCTAGAAAGAGAGAAAATAAAACTTCATGGTTATCAGCAAAATGATTATCCCAAGAGTATGAGAAAAGAGAGATAACTCTGTTTTAACTTGCCTGACAAAGTTGTCCCTGACAGCCTGTTCACTTGCTCCAATGTATTTACTGAGAAGCTCTGGCCCCTAACAAAAACATTATAAACCAACCCTTTATTTTCATTTTCTAAATTTTGATTAATTATTATGACCTATAAAGATGAAAGTCTTTTATTCCTGTAGGCATGCAGCATGTGTAAACTGAAATTTCTAAATACTGCATGTACCTTAATACTAACAGTTATGTTAAACATGAATCAAAATATAGCATATCCAGAGTATCAATAAAGAACCAACACAAAATACTAGTTTCCAAATTCATATTAGTACAACCCTTAGTGTCATGTTTTACAAGTAATAAGATAAAAATTTCAGCTGAAATATTTTGACATAGCTTCAGATATCATCACATGATTCAAAACACAAGACAAGATACATATTTATCTTTCATTAACCTTTATGCTGATGAAGTTGAGCCCACATTCCCTGGCTACCACGCCTGCTAACAACGTCTTTCCCGTGCCTGGGGCTCCGTACAGCAGTATCCCAGACCTAAGTCTCAGGGGACAGGAGGAGAACAACATGGGGTACTGAAAATGTCTAACAGTTAGTGCCTGTTTATGTTTCACACTCATGCTTATCAATGAGAGTATCGAGTCATTTTAAAAATGCAATTTTATTTAAAGTTTTAAGTCATGAATATTTATTTTTATAATTCAGCTAAAAACAAGAAAGTTGTTATCATTTCCCAATATAATAAAAAAAATTTTGGTCAGATCCAAAAGTCATTAATTTCAAAATTTTAAATCATAATTGGAAACAGTTCATTTGTTATGTAATTAAGCTTCATATATCTTCATCAGAAAGTATAAAAAGAAGGTAAGAACTACAGAACTAAGAAATTACTACAGCGAATATCTTTGACTGCTACCTGAGGTTCTTGCATACATGTACTCATTAGAGAGCAAAAATAACATTTTGACTCAAGAAAAATGACATAAAAAATGTGAGTGAACCTTTGACGGCCACATGAGTGTTTCCTTCAGAGTGTTTTTGACGTCGTTGAGCCCGCCCACATCGTCCCAGCCGAGTTCCCCCGCCTGGTGTAGTGGTACGTTTCTGATGGACGCTGGAGTGAACCCATTCATGGCCTCATCAAAGTCAGCCTGTGTCAGAATCATCTCTGGCTGAGGTCTGTCAGCTGACTGCTCAGGGCTCCTGTCTAACAAACAAAAAGGAAAATGAAAGTAGACATTCTGTGACTAAGGTAAACTTTTTCATAAGGAACTGATCTTCACAATATTAGGGCCTGAGTCTATGCAAGGCCACGAGTAGACTCTGGATCCCTAATGTTATGAGGATGAAGGAACTCTGATATCCAAAAACTATGGCTGTAAGGTTTAAATCTTACCCCACTCCCCATATCATTATATATATTTCATGTACTGTAAAAGTGGTTATTTACACTGGTGGTTAAATATGCGTTTTCTATAGTCAAACAATATGTGAATGCGTGGTATACCACTCTAAAGTTTTAATTTTTTTACCATACACGCTGGGTTATTTTCCACGATTTTCTGCTTACTGCGAAACTAGTGTAAATTTCCCCCACGCATAATAACCACTTTTATAGTAAATCAAATTTGCCAAAATATTTACAACTTAAAAATAATGTTAAAATTAATTCTGAGTATTAAAGAGAATGTGGCATTTCTGTTACAGTGTTCACAGTTTAATTTCAATAGCAGGTAAGAGACATTGAGAAGATCACGGCATTGCATGTTTAATGCATGTTGAATGTATAAACATACATTCATGAATCTACATAAAGCTATCTAAAATTGTTCTTGAGGCTAAATGTATGTATTTCATTCACAACAACTAAGACACAGATACATTATAATTCATTCTATAGTGCCTGAGGGGACAGGTCAGTGGAGTATTCCTGAGTTACTTTTTTTTATTAAATAGATTCAATAATCTATTTATATATTCATTGAATGATCATTTCATATAAATTAATTCATTATGAACTAGAATTAAAATTTCAAATTTCAAAATCTGAAATTAATTAACTTTTAAACCATTTGTTGGGGATAGATTTGAATTACTAGTCCCCCCCCCCCCCCCCCCCCTTCAGGTTTTCATGTACATGCAGTATAGAGCTGTTCAAGAACACTACACAAATGTACATTGTATGTACCCTAAAAAGATGCATGTGTTTAAGCATGTACATTTCTGTGATCTATTAATTATAGCAATTAACATGTAAGATATGGAATTTTTCCAATGCATTAAATATCTGGCAATGAAATCTCTTAGACAACAGCTTTTAATTGTTTTTGGAGTAGCACATCTGTTTGTGTTCCCTTCCTCTGCGTTCATGACAGAAATAATCAGTAATCATGGTACTCAAAATCTTATGCTCTACATGAGCTCCACATGTGTGAGTGGAGCATTACTTCAAGTACAGATAACTCAGCTCTTTCATCTTAGCAGAAACTGTACAAAAGTGGATACAGAAATTCACTTAAAACAAAAAAAAAACTCAGATGTAAGCAATAAAATTAATTGGGTTTTCATCCATATCATTATTGAAATGAATATAATTAAGATATCTTATGGTTTGTAAAACACTGAAATTAAATGAAACAATATGCAGATTCCAGTTACAACGTTGATGAGCTAAGCTGAAGCACCTGCAATATATAACCCCTGTGTAGTCTCTGATCCCGAGGTCTGTTGCTGTCCGCTTCTACCTACTCACTGAAAATGTCCACAAAACATTACCAATATAAGCAGACAGTGTGCTTTGACCTCTTTTAATGTAGCATTGATTCAGAATACTGTAACAATAGATACATGTGAAACCATGGCATGTCATAGATATGTAATTCAATGAAATTAAACTTTTGATCCAATATAATTCTCTTTTGATTATATCTTTATAAAATAAAAAATGGAAAAACTTTCAAGTATAGAGTTCCCAATTAGTTTATGACAATTATAACTCATAAAGAGCATCAAAATACATGTGTACACCAAGAAAACTATTTTAACAAGGTCAACATTTTACGGAAGGGTTTCAATTATCACCTGTAAATTCTGAACATTATCAAGGTTTAGTCTGTAGATACATAGTAGTAATTAGTTGTTCTGTGTTTATGAAATGAAAGATCTTAATCCAGTTATCTACCATTCATGGATAACATCAGAATTTCAATGTGTGAGAAATTTACTATCTTTTATTAAAATCTTCAATCATTTGATTGATCATAGTACATAATTATCATATCCAATGGATCGAATCACAAACAAAATCACATTAAGTATGAATCATTCTTAGGTTTTAGTTTTTCTTTTCCTTGACATTGTGTTTTATCATGCAGAGGAATATAATTGCACATATTGCATTGTCTTCCATCTTATAACTTTCCAATTGGCACAGGTAGAACAAAATTAGCAGGCAAAGTGTCATGGGGAATAACTCTAAATTGTAAGCAGTGCTTGGAAATATAATGGTATCTACACTGCCATGCTATCTTTCTGTTCACAAGCATTCTACTAGTATGCTAATGTGATATCATTCTAGTGTCTATCATAGTATTCTTATCAATGACATATTTTTTCAGAGCTAAGTAAATAAGATGACCAAGGGCCTTAATGGTCATCTAAGTGATGCAACCATAATATAAGGATTTATAGAATGTCAATTAATGCAAAGAAAACTAATAAAGGAAAATATTTTGCTCAAAAACAAGATTCATTGGGTGATAAAGGATCAAGAAAATAAACGGGTCTGGTATTAGTGGTATGAATTCCTTAAAATATTTTGATGACATGAAATATTGGTATGAACTCGCCAGCAGGCAATTTAAAGTTATTGCATTCCACTATTCAGACATAAAGAAGAAAAATTCCTCAAAAAAAAGAGCTAAAAACTACAGTAATTACATGTGACATCTGTAGAAGAAGGAAAACAAGAAAATAAATGAAAACAATTAAGTACATGATGAACAGTCTGTTAGTAATTCATCTGACCTTGTATTAGATAAAAGAACTTTATCTACAAATGAAGCATCGTGCATGCAGGAACATGTACTTAAAATCAGTTGTGATCATCCAGGACAGGAGAGTGACCCAATAGGAAAATAAGAGATGTTTGTGAAACACTTATGCCCCCTCCCTTAGATCTCTGCAAAGAAACTGCAAAAAATTGGAATTTTCCTAAGTCCAAGGGGCATAAATCTGACAAAAATTGTTCGATCGTACCCCAAATCAAACTTGACCTAGATATTCGTATGATAAATCTGTACACTAAATTTCATTTCAGCATGTGCACTCTCTACGAAGAAAATGAATGGAAACCATTGGTGCCCTCCCCTCTTCGAAGGGGGGCATAACAAAATAGTGGACCTAAGAGGAAGAGAAGAATAGAAATGGATAAAGAATCCGTGGGAGTGACAAAACCTTCACAGGAAAGCTCCAATACTCAATGATAAAGAATGCATCCTACACACTTTCCAGCAGAAGATGGAAAATTCTAGACTATCTGATACGTCATTCTTCAAAACACCAATGAAGATTTAACTAGAGGTATCGTACTGTGAGCAACCTCACAAATGAAACCCTCCACTAAGAAAATATAATAACTCAAGTATTTCTCTATTGGAAAGTAATGGATGCACCATTTTTCTTCCAGTGACCTTGAACCTGAACAAATAACCAAAGCTCAATGTCAGGACATACTTTCAGGTCACAGGCAATCTTTGTGTTAAGATTTTGCTTATAATAGAACCATTTTAACAAGAGCATGGACTTTGGGTAGTTGTGTCAAACAGCATTGTGACGTAGGCCTGTTTATTTCATTGCTGGCCATTCAGCCATGTCTCTTTGAAATCAACAAGATTTGCCTGGCTTTTGAGCTAAGACTACAAAATCGGTGTATATTTGGCTTGAAACCAGCGTCATTTTTAACTTGTTTTGACGCAAGAAATATATAGTTAGATCCTACTGAAAGTCCAAGGCCTTGTTAAAATGGTTCTAATTCTCCATTACAAGATATGGCCTAAACAGAAATTGGGCATTTTTTTTACAATGACCTTGAACTTGCACAAATGATCTTGGGTCAATATCATTACATACCCTAAGGTCAAATGCAATCCTTATGTGAAGTAGGAACTTCCAATGTTTTTCCATGAGAAAGATATAGAGCGGACACAAATTATGAACTTTTTCTTCCAGTGACCTTGAACTTGCCCAAATGACCTTGGGTCAAGATCATGACACACCCTCAGGTCATAAACAATCTTTGTGTGAAGTAGGAACTTCCAATGTTTCTCCATAAGAAAGATATGGACCGGACACAATTGCACAGACAGATGGAAAGACAGACAGATGGACAAGGTGATTCCTAAATACCCCCAAACTTTGGTAAAAGAAAAGACTGTGGGATATATATATGCCATATACAGAGAGGAAAATGTCAGAATAAAGATCATTGTTGCCAACTGGAAACCTCTCAAGAGCTAAAGACATCTTAATGATGGATGATACAAAGATTGAGCGATTAAACAAATATTCAGTATTCAAGGGTGAGGAACAATCACAGATACACTGTGATGTATTTTTTCTGCATTGCTTCCTACTTTCATACCCACATGAAACAACAAGGAAAGCATTTTATACTTTAAAAGACCAGCTAGCAGCTGGCGATAGATTTACATTGATATCAAACTGGGTACACTTAACAGTTTCATCCATTACCTTGTTGGATGGTATGAGAGTGGATTGCTCGGCTGACCAGATTTTCCAGGTCCTGAGCCACATAGCCCTCTGTTTTCCCCAGAATCATGTTGAGATCCAACTGTTGCAGAGTTTGTAAGGAAACCATATGTCTGTTCTTTATTATTGCAGTGAAGATTTCTTGTCTTTTGTTCTAAAAAAGAAAATGAAAACTATAATAAATGATTAACTTATCCAAACCTAAACTAAAATATAATGTCATAACAAGGAAAAGCAATTACTGTATTTAGGGAAATATCTGCTTCTGTTTTATTTTCACCCCTTTCGTTCTCATCGTCAGCGGGCTAATTTAAGACTGGGCGAATTCCAATGTCTCAAATTATCTCCCTTTAAACAAAATTATGTCTGGGCAAATTCAAGACAGAGAGAAACTTGCCACAAGTGTAGAGGGGCGAAAATTACACGGACGAAAATAACCATGTATACACTAAATTCACTGTTTGATCATAAACTTTCTCCGAAACCATCATTCCCTATCACATACATGTACAAACATTGTTGATCACTGCATAAATGTATCCTGTCAGGGGGATTCACAAGGCCCATTTTTTATAACAATAAAGACAGGTTGATGTACCTTATCAGGAGGGTCTATTCTGATCAGCTCCTGCAGGAAGTGTGTCCCTCTGGAGGTTACCAGGAGTGGGTGAATGGAGGTACGAGACTGACTGGTAGCTATGACAGCCATACAGCCCTTGTTGGATATCTCCTTCCTCAGTATGTCCCTGATCACTGCAAACAATATAAATGTACTTGGATTACAAATTGATTAGAACAAAACAAACATGCATAACATATACTTTATTCTCCCCCTTCAGAGACAAAGTTCTTCACAAATACATGTACATAAAGTTGGTAATTAATATATGTAAAATAACAAAAAATCAACTTTACACTTTTGCAAAATACTTTTTTCTCTAGCAAAATGAAAGGCTACCAATATTTTGTTTTTGCATATAGATATATATCTGCCTCTTTGGAAAAAAAATCCAGAAAAAAGGTTTATGAAATTCAGCATTGGTCATACCTTCTCCAATTCTTGCACCATAAATGGCCTCTCCACTTAGCTCTGCCTCTGGGCCACTAGGGGCTGGCACCACATGATCTAAATCGTCCAATAGAACTATTGATGGTTGTCTCCAAATGGCCTCATCAAACACTTCCTCAAGGTACTTCAGAATACTATCTGGTCTTTTTCCTACAGGTAAATAAAACATCTTATTATATGATTGATTAATTCTTAGCTCTCTGATTGGCTGAAATCCAACGTTCTAGAAAAAATAAAAAGTTGTTTTCAACTGCACATGACCTATGAGGTGAATATGACATTGATTTTGTCTACCTTGGACTAAAAATAGATCTGGAATTTCCAAAATGCTGCGATTGGTTATCATCATTCCTGTCATCCAATGAAATTTCATGTAACTCAATGTACGGCTATGACTTAAGACTAAATAAAGGTGATGAGGTTTTTCCCCCTTGATAACACTCTATTTGATATGTCTGTATCAATTTGTCACTGAATCATATAATATACCAATTATTGCTGGGGAGCTTTCCACCAATATGATAATTCAGCTAAATGAGAAGTACAATATTCACCCCACCTTTCGGGCTCAGTGAATATTCTACTTCTCGGTTAGCTAAATCCCTACTGACCTCATAAACAGCAATAATTGTATACCATAAAAGAGCACATTATAGGTACAAAATAATTATCCTGAACAAAGTATATATGCACATGATTTAATACTGCCATGAAATACCAAATACCAGTATATGTGTATGAAAACAGAAAACAGACTTGTTTTATCAACTATTTATCAACTCTTATTAAAATCCAAGGCCAGTTAGAACATATACTCTTGTCTATAAAACAACACATACCTCTAAGCGGTTTACATTCAACTGGAAAGATTCTGGCCAGGTTTTCTTTCTCCGCCATCCTCCTACACAGTGCTCTGGCCAGTGAGCTCTTGCCGCTCCCCCTACTGCCGGTGATCAGAAGCATGCCATTGTATAGCCCTGGGGTCGTGACCCTGAACATACTGTTAGCCAGAGGCTTGATTCCAAGGCAAATCTCCAGGTGAGAGAGGGCCTTGGGTAAGTATTCCTCTACACCACTGAAAGGACAGGTGTGCAATATGAAAAAAATGGCCTTAGTCTTATTATGGCAAAAAATGGAAAATGCTCTCATCCTTCTACCAACACATTCAAACGATATTCAAACCTCTAATAATGAAATGTTAGGTTATAACCCAACACTGAGGAATTAATTGTTGATATCTTTCAAGCTCTTTTTCATGATAAACACACAAAAGAATAATATTTTTCATTTCCATGATTTACCATTTAATATACATTTGTAGATGGTTGAAAACTACATAACAAATTAAGAATTATCAATAGGTGTTAAAAATAAGAAATTTTAAGTTACGTTGATTCTAATTCAAGTTTTTTTTATAAAACAAACTATATCTTCAAATTAATTTTGCTTCCAAACAAGAAAAAGAAAGAAAAGTTATAAAGTGTACTACCAGGTACTTGTATTAATAACATTTAATTGAAGATCATTGTTTTTCACTACATCAACAAATTTTAAACAACATTTATTGCAGACATTAGAACCATTTTAACAAGACATTGGACTTTTGGTAGGACGTAACTTTCTATTTCTTGCATCAAAACAAGTTTAAAATGAGCTGGTTTTGAGTAAAATATGCACTGATTGGGTAGTCTTAGCTCAAAAGCAAGACAAATCTTGTTGATTTCAAAGAGGCATGACTGAGTGGCCAGCAATGAAATAGACAGGCCTACGTCAAATTGCTGTTTGACACAACTACCGGTACCCAAAGTCCAAGCACTTGTTAAAATGGTTCTAGTATCAGAAAAAAAGATTTTTCCCCGTCTTCAGCCTTTCACCTATTTAATCAGCTATTTTTTAAATTTTATATATTCACCCTAAATCCGAGAGCTGGATTTTGGGAAGCATTGAGTCCACTGTTTCTATGCTGCTGTACTGCAGCATTGGCAGGACGGGCCATTTGGGTGGATTTTTGGTCGGGTCATGGTTTCCCTGGATCACAGTTAAGGGGACATCATTCATATTCCCTTGGTGGATTAAGCTGTAGGAAGGGATGTCAGGTGTTTGTGTGAAGGTCCCTTCCGGGAAGACGAATTGAAACTCCATGTTTTTGTCTGATGAAAGAAAAAAATTTAAGGAAATAAAAATGAAACATTGTCTCTAAAAAAAAATGTTAATTTTTTGCAAAAATAAAAGTATATACATGCAAACAAAATATTTTTGCTAGTAATGTAAATGAAAACGCATCTTCGCTAGCCAAGGGTTTACGATCCACTCTGCTCCTCTACAACCCTTGGCAGATTTAGCCAATGTTTACAGAAATAGCACAGCGCCATCAAGCGATTGAGTTACATTGGAGCAGCTAAAATACATATTTTAAATCTAAAAGGTTTAGAAGAAATGGCCATGTGAAAAAAGAAGAAAATAAGAATTATTAAGAAAACCCATGTATTAGTAATTATATAACGTATTTTATTTATTAATCGCGTAAAATTTTTAATAATGAATGTATATATATTTTATATAAAAACCCAACGAACTACACCGCAAATTAGTAGATTCCCTGCGATCGCCTGTCATTGCAGCCAATCAGATTCCGTTGCACGAGTTTTGATTTTGTCGGCTAAATCTGCCAAGGGTTGTAGAGGAGCAGAGTGGATCATAAACCCTTAGCTGGCGAAGATGATGAAAACGTTAAATGGGGACATAATAGACGGTGATTTCTTGTTTTGAGTTTTAAGGGTTTTTTTTTCATTGCTGTACCTTTAAACAGTGGAAACTGAACAAGAATTCCACTAAATACCAGGAGGGGAAATCTGACTGTAGTGACCATTGTTATCCACTTCCTAAATGCCATCTCCACCATCTGACTACTAAAACCTTGAGGCTTAAAAAAAAAAATCATAACAAGCTTTCATGCTCTGACATTTAGCGATGCATAGCCTAATGTAAATAGAATTCAACTCCTAATTAAAAATTAAAAATCCGAAAATAGATTATTGAATAGGAAATAAAAATCATGCTATTACAAGTACTATCTGTGGTTGTTAAATTGACATATATCATTAATAGTATTAATTTAATACTGTATCAATACTCTACCAGTTCATAACTTACTAGACTTCCTACGGGGTGGACAAGATAAGATGTGGGTGTGGCAGGAAGCGTCCCTATTGTCTGCAGCCAAACACAACTAGTGGCATCTAGCTTCATCAGCCTTCTTAAAGTGTCCGACACAATCATGTGATGTCCCAGTAATGGCTGCTCTGATGTCACAGTCTGCAGCATGAGTTCACAAATGTCACTAGAGTTCGTCTTCTTCCTGTCCAGTACAACGACTCTGACAACACACTGTGTCAGGTGGTCTTTCTCTTTGACCGATACTTCCGACGTCTCAGACTTTGGAGACTGAACAGACTTTTGTTTACCTTTGTGTTTCTCTTCATTTAATTCTTTCTCCATTTCTGTCATTTGTATTTTCGGTGAGAGCAGTTTTGAAAGTCTTGCAAGGAACATCCCTGGTATATGCAAATTCATGTTTCCTGTTTGTTCAATTATATCCTCAGCATTGACAAAGACCACAGCTGGTTGCTGTAAAAACAAGCATTCAGAGAAATGATCAGATTCCTCTGTCTTTACTTTCCTGGTCCCCCTCAATTTCCGAGGTTGAACCCTAAAAGTAAAATTCAGTCCTTCCTGAATAGTATCAGTTCCTTTATAGTCTATCGACTTCTTGCGCAGGTTTTCCCTACGATAGGGGTCCTGGATCCTATTGGAAGTGTGTTGTACACCAAGTAACCATGGCACCCACTCTTTCCAGCTCCATTTGGATGGAGAAACGCTGCGACTAGAAGGATGCATTGGGCTGTCCATGGATTGTACCCTTCTCTGGGTAGAGACCCTGCCAGACTTATAATCGTCCACCTCTCTAGTTGGGAGAGAGTTGGGTTTCTTGATTTTTGTATCTTTAGCCACAGTTCCTCGGACTTTGGGAGAAACAACAACTTCTGTGTCCTGGACAAGCAGTACACATTCCTCTGATGGATTAGTTACAGCTGTAAATGTATAGGACATGTGTACTTGATTCCAGTGCTATCGTTTACCAGTGCTATTGTTTAAAGCATATTTATAAAACCTACATTATTTACTTTAATTTAGATTAAAGACAGGGATCAGATATATTTTTTAATGCATAATCTACATGTAATAATAATAAATTAACTTAGAATATAACAACAGGTAGTCATGTTCTTCAGGAATCAGGACTGCTTTGTTTTAGTAAAATTTTGACTGCTCAAAACATACATTGTAAGTCTTATAAGTAATTTTACATAGATACCAGGCAATGCACATACTGATTTTCAGGTAGACACACACCCTATCCACCCACACAGGTAGGACAAGACCAGGCCACACAACCCTCACCTGGTCCAACAGGTGGGACTCCACATAGCTGGCATGTTTCTCCTAGGTAAAATAAGCAATAAATACATACAAGTATATAACATATTTTAATTTCTACATACAGACCACTCAAATATATACCCAACAAACCTTTCACCAAAGTGAGGCTAAATAAAAGAAACTATGTACCAGTACATTGTAAAATTCTATAAATTTTGGGATGCTTTATAATTTTTTTTTTTAATTTTTTTTTTTCCAGAAATTATGTTTCTATAAATCTAATAGACCAGCAAAAGTGCCCAAAAGTCCACGACAAATAATTGCGGATTGACTGTATACTACTTACCAGTATTTCCCAGTCATCACAGGACTGTGGCTCAATGGACACCTGGCTACATACTGGGACATTTCTCCTCACCCTCACAATCACCTAACAACAACAACAAAGACTTCAGTACCAGAATCATGGCAAAAGCAAAAATTAATAAGAGAGTGTGTGGACCTCTCTCTGTTTATATAGCATCTTAGCAACCATAAATGCTTATGATTGAGAAGTTATGATTATCGTTAAAACTTGTCCAGAACATGAAATATCAATATTTAACTTATTGGTTTCTCGATTAATGAGGCTCCACTGTATCTTATATTATGATTATTAAAAAATATGTTTATTTATAGGGTGATGATAACTGCCAGTGGGTAATTCAAACATCAGATAACTGAGATATGGTTAGATGAACAAAGAATATAAAATACAGCTTCTTTTCAATGATACTAATAATGAGTGATACCTGTTGTTTATCTTTTAATTTCAGTTTCTCAGCAAACAAGCCATTGATTCCTAGCTGATTGCTGGCTGTGGCATCTTTCAGGGAGGCAAACACAGCATGGCCATCCTCTGACTGCAGTTCAAATACCAACAACTGAAAATACCAACCATTTCATTAAAATTCATGTAAATGTATTTACCAAAACATATGTACATGCATAAAGTTCTTATTGTGATTAATAGAGGACGAAACCTTTTCATAAGCCCAAAGGGCCTGTGAGAGCGAATCATATATACCAAAACAATAGAAATTACACTCTATACTTATGAAGTTGAAAAACTTTTCCTATATGGAGGAAAAAAGAATCACTTCATGTGCAGTGACATCACCGGCATCCACGTTGAATTCTGAATCTTGTACCAACTTCACATTTGGCGATAATTGTTTGTAATGTAAAATGAGCAATGAACACACTCAAATAGACTTGTTCAAAAGATTAATAAAATATGCTTTTCTTCGACAACTTGTCATTTTTATCTACTAAATTTCAAAACGTTCAGATCTTTGCTAATTTGACTGAAATTGCCAAGTGATGTCTGTCTCTATATGACATCATAATGCAGATTGAGTGCGCGACACTTAGCTTTATGAATACATAGATAGGCGGATCCAACTGTGCATGTTTCCAATTTATCTATTGCAAATTGATAGTGCATATTGGCTTCGCCCTCAACATGGTCACACCATAAAACATAGTAAATTTTTGTGAGTTGAGTTACTGATAATGATATACTGAACAGCCATGAAATATGATATATAGGTACACATAAGTACATTAAATTTGCAGTTTGCTTAATGACTGGTTTTGATTGCCTGCACCAGATAGCTCAGTTTGTAGAGCTGCGGAGGTGACATATATTGTGACCATTCTCTTTATTTAAGCCAGGAGCATATTCCTGCAACTTCATTCTTGCATTTATTTAGGTCATGCCCCTTTAAACGACCTCAATTTTTATCTATTGCTTCCTTTGAATCAGTTGGTCTTCTATATCCTCGGAGGCCAATGAGTCGTTACCCTAAGAAAATGTGTCACATTATACTCTGTCCCAAGATATCCTGGATTCACATTGTGCTTAATTACTCGATATTTATAAATACCTCAGGGTTCAAACGATTTTCATTCAAAAGTATGAAAAATTTCCAAGATATTTCCGTTGAAACGCCCCCTCTAGCTGATCATGTTTCAATACATGGCTAAAAAATGTGTTGTCTACGGGGATTTTGTATTGAAGCATACCCAGATGATAACGTTGAAAAATTGCGCGAGGTATTCCGAGTATTTCCGAATGGAGAAAAGATGTAAACATTCCCCATTATAAATCTCCATAACAAATCTATTTTCGTTCCTGTGATGAGTGAAAAATGATTACATGTTAATGAAGATATCTTGGAAATTTTTCCCTTTCATCGATTTCAATTGCACTTCTTTCACAGGTATGTGTATTTTTATTAAAAATCGGCCAAATGTGCTGCATGAATATCTTGGGACAGACTATAGGCATTTGGTAAAACTTGTTACACTAAATTAATAACAGCATACATATAAAGGATTTCTATATCTTTGTATGACTTTGCATTATATTCATTTTTTTCCATCAACCTCGGACTAAATCTCGCGGGATACGCGAGGAAAACAAAAGGGATACGACACTAGGACCGTAACGAATTTAGGGCCTCCGACGATACATGTTTTGGATCATGTGGATGGACTGTAGCCCACTAATGTATTGCAATACTTCTACTTTGCCAAACATAAGCACAAAGAGAACACCGATACCTCAGACTTATTTGCAATATTCTTGACAATTGAGGATGGAAGTGATATAAAACAACTCTTGTCATTCGTGAAATTCACTGGAACTACGTCGAAACTCATCTTGAACTTCGTTCTGCTTTCTGCCTTTTTATCAACATCCTGTTGTTGAAGTACTCAAATATCGAGCCCGACCTTATTGCAGCAAGTCGGTTTATCCGTCTGCAAAACCCATGGCATGCAACGAGGTTCCAAATGGGTCAACAAGATAGAAAAAAAAAATGAAATAATCAAAAGAAAAATCATCATGAAAATTACAAGATAAGATCATAATACTATATGCTCACTCATAATTGAGAGAATACTTTTGTGAAATTATGCTTTTATATTAAAAAAAAAAAAGCTCCGTCAAATAAGATGTTGGTATGTCGAGCCACCTTAAGCAGATGTACGCACCTGATAATTTCAATTAGTAGTTACATAAATAACCATACACAGAGAATCTTTATGTACTTTACGTATGTACATGATATAGGAAGGTCCAAGTATTTACTGTGCGTGACTTCTTGTAAATATTTCTAAATATTTCAAGAAAAAAATTAAGATATTTATGAGTTAAGGTTGAATATGTTGAATGGCCCGATTCTTCAAAATATTGATTACGTCTTCCTAGAAACAATACGTACACACCGTTCCGTTTTATACTACATGTATCTAATAAAGTTTGGCTTTTCTTCACAATATGCATATTTCTATCATTATAAACATTACGTTATTTAGAACAAACGATCTCATATTGATATCAGTTCATGAGACATTTTAAATTATGATTCATTTGTTTGCAAGTATTCATCAAAAGAGATCGAGTCGTCGAATATTTTATTTTAAAAAGTATTTGTTTGAATCATGCAATTGGAAATAAAAAGGCAATGCAAACATGATTTCTGGATTTTTCGGTACGTTTTTATTTGAATAATTTAAGAAATTCTAGGACAGTCAGACGTAAATTTCATTTTTTTTTTGTTCCTTATATAGTGTTATAAAAGACAAGATGGTTAAACTACCCAACCACGCAGCTATAAATGCATTTTATTCTGCATGCCGCCCCCGCTACCTTCATACACCGTATATAGATCATAGAGTAAGTATACGATAAATATGCATATTTACAAAAGTCTAGCTGTAGGTCTGTAGCTCCCGGTCTGAAAAAATTCGGATAAACGACCTGGTTGTCCATCCGAATTATTTTCAGACCGGGAACTACAGACCTGCAGCACAGGCACCTGACGTTATAAATTTTTCTCACAATAAAAATAAATACCCTATAACTATTATTAGATATTATCTAATAATAGTTATAGGGTTTTTATTTTTATTATGAGAAAAAATTATAACGTCAGGTGCCTATGACCTGCAGCTAACAAAAGTCATGTGTGTACACGTACATGGAACACTTGTATCATTTCGTTCATATAAATACTGGAATAAGAATAAAACAATAACAGATAAAAATTTGATTTAATGTTTCTTCTTCTTTTTTTTCTTTTTTTTTTTTAATTTTATAATCTTCACACCACCTTCGCACATTTGAATAAATTTCATAAATATGATCCTCATATGATTTTCTACACAAGATTTTGCCTATACATTTCTTTGTATCCCCTCCATCTAAAATGATTCTCAGAAATTATCAAACGAATAGACGTGAAACTTTGACAGAATTTGTCTCTTAATTTCACGAAATTCCTTGAAGTGTTCAAGGAGGAGTTGCGCTGACATGATCATTACTATATTCAATATATGGCCAAAACTTTAAGTTCAAAAGGGTCCATATTCCTCCCAAAATAATAGAATATGCACATCTATACACATTTTGTCCTAAATACCTACAAAGGTTTGCAAAATTCTGCGAAGCGGTTAAAAAGGAATTGCGCTGACAACCTGTTCATTACTATACTTAATATATGACCAAAATTCTAAGTTCTAAAGGGCCAAAATTCTCAGAAAAATTGGAATTATCTAGTATTATGCACATTTAAACATCGTGTTCTAAATACCTACAAATTATGTTTTATGAAATTCCGTGAAAGGGTTTAAGAGGAGTTGCGCTGGCAAACTGCGCATTACTACACTCAATATGTTAATGGCCAAAATTCTATGTTCAAAAGGGCCAGAATTCTCAGAAATATGTGGAATCGGAATAATCTAGTATTATGCACATCTACACATTGTGTGTCCTAAATACCTACAAAGTTCTATGAATTCCGTGCTACGGTTTTAGAGGAGTTGCGCTTACAAACTGTTCATTTCTATATATTCAATATATAGCCATAATTTTAAGTTCAAAAGGACCGAAATTCCCAGGAAAATGACGGTGTTCGAATTTCCTGGTAATATATGCAAATCTACACATTGTGTCCTAAATACCTTCAAATTAAGTTTTATGAAATTCCGTGTTAGGGTTTAAGAGGAGTTGCGTTTACAAACTATTCATTTCTATATTCAATATATGGCCATATTTCTAAGTTTAAAAGGACCAAGTTCCCAGAAAAATGATGTTCGAATTTCCTGGTAATATGCGCATATATGCACATTGCATGATTATGTCCTAAATGACTACAAAGTTTTTCAAAATTTCGTGCAGCGGTTAAAAGAGGTGTCGCATTGACAAAAAAAGAGGACATCGTCATGGTGGATTGGTCAAAAAACATTACACCCCTCGCAACTTGTAAAAGAGAAAACAATTGTCCTGACTTTCAACTTTGACATGCGAGGTCTCCTGCGTTGTTTTAAATACCGGTATACAGGTACAATAAAACTGACGATTCGTTGGCGATATACAATGCGGTAACTTAAATTGATGAACCTCAATCTCAAAACGTGCAGTTTGTTTGCATTTGACAAACACTCAACTATATAAACAGATATCAGTGCCATCAAAATGCAGATCAATACACAAAAAGCCCAGATTTACATCATAATATTTAAAATATTTTTGTTTTTAATGGGGTTATTTTACGTAGTATCATTAACCAACAATCAAGAACAGGTACAAAAACTCCAAGGATTATCGACCTTTACTTTCTTTAAACCCAATGACCCATCCCCAAAAATTGGGGTTTGTTAAATGTAAATACATTGTATCTGTTCATCAAACATACAGACACTTAATGGTTCTGCATTCAAGTGTCTTATTATTAGACTATGGGGTAAACTTTGTCGCAGAACCAAGGGACCATAAAAAAGGAAAACAGTTTTATTTTATACAATTTTTATTGCTTTTTTTCATATATTTTATCTACAAATGTAAATGACCTTTCCTTTTGGGCCATTCTTTATAATCAGTGAATTCAATGTCAGTCTCACCAGATACATAATATAAAACCACTGTTACACTTCATTTACTTTGCTTCTTGAGATCTTCATATGTATTCTATAAAGATTCGCTATACATGAAGAATGATATAATTTTTTTTAATACGAAAGAAAACATAATGGTAAAGAATATGCTATATATAAGATAAACTATCATAAAAAGGCTCAGCTCTTCACAGAGTCAATCAATGGGTAATTAACAAAGTGAAGCCTATCATTGCATTTGTTTGAATTGTCATAAAAATAACATCATAAATAATCATTTTATACTTGTAGCACTTTCAACTGCATGGTAATATAAACGCGCAAAAATCTTTTTTATATATAGTGGTACATATAAAAATTTATTTTGCACTTTTGCATACATCAATATTCATAAATCTAAATATTGTTCTCCCAAGACACATACCATATTGAGTATAAAAAAAAAAAATCACCACTTCGACGCAATGACATGTTAAAACTTGGGCTTTGCGGACACCAAATACTTTCCTTAAATACAAGCCTGAGAGAAGAGAAATGCAATTTTAGGCATGAATTTTTTCAGCATACAAATGATAAGGACATTGGAATGTATGTTTGTGGCTCTGCCTTATACCGTGTACAAAAAAAATTGTCCAAAGAACATGGTATTTATCAAAATGTGTGTACCAAAATAAAATTTGACAAAAACAGCTCAACAGACACAACATGGAAGTATAATATTTAAAGGTTATAAATTTTGTCACCCTAGTGGACAAGGTTAATTCTTCAGTGACCTCTTGCAAGTGTCAAAAATATAGGCAACAACAAAAAAAAAAAATGAATGACAAAATGCTCCACTTAGAACACTAGGCAATGAGAGATCTACAATGCTCATGAACAATTAGTGTAAAAAAGACCTTGCCCCGAAAAATACATCTTGGAGCTCGATTACCTTTCTGCCTCTTCTACAGTACAAAAAAATTGATAAACATTAGTCAACCATAATCCTTCACCTATCTTCCTTGATTCCAATTCTGGAACATGATTATTCAAAGTCTATTTCTTTAATTTGTTGAAATGCCTTTTCTGTCCAAGACTTATTTCTCTCACTTTACTCAACTCCTATCCAACAATGATCAGATAGAAAAGGTCCCTCAAAATATGCCTTTATGTCCAAGGATATCCCTTATTGCATACGTTAAGCATCACGGCATGACAATAAAATAGTAATTTGTACAACCTCGAAAAGAAAACAGCACTCGTATCTCATAATATTGATTAAAAATCTATGTTCATGACATTGTGCAAAATGAAGAGTTATCAGATGATACTGATGGACAGACTGTTTTGTAATGCGGAACTATCACAGGGACAAATCAAATATCACATGCATATTAAGGCAAAAGAACAGCAGAAAGGGAGTCAAATCTCCAGTTTCGGTACTTTAAGTTCAAACAATTTCTTCACAGAGATGTGAACTATAGCAGATGTATCTAGTTGTCTGTTTCAAGGACAATTAATGAAATAATATCAATTTGTTCACCTTTATCGCTGCCATAATTTCCACAACTGTCACATATTACAAAAACATCAAACATATAATATATAACAGGAAAAGCATATAGATATGAGTTACTCTATGTGCAAATCAAGTTTCTTTCTTTCTCTTTCTTTCTTTTTTTTGTATTTGGCAGGATGCAGGACCAAAAATTTACGGGTTTTTTTTTTTACCTATTCAGCTAAAATTTTTATAAAAACTATGTAAAAAATACCATTGTTAAAATAATGAATGAAATACTGAAAATAAACAAAACAAAAATTTCATTCCAAAAACAATGATATATCATAAAATGTAAATAAACACTATATAGCCCTTCATACAGAAAGACAGTCGAAGTTGTTTATAAATATATACAAAGGATCAACCCAAAAATTGTTTACAACAGTTATTTATCACATTGGTAGCCAATAAGCTAACGCCATAAACTAATTATAACTTGGTTAAAAATTTCTTAAGTATACGGTGCATAGACCAATTAATATATTTTTTCTCCGTGCAAATACCTACCGGTACTACATGAAAAGGGAAAAAAATTACAGAAATGAAATTTCAACAAAATCTTTCTTTTACATAGTAACAATGATAAATATTTGACAATGCTATTCAAACAAAATAATTTTACAAGTATTTACATATGCCATGACAATTAGAACAGACTCTTTGGTAGTAGTTTGATTATTTTGATTTTCAAAATTTGTTCAAGCAATATTCTACCTGCTTAAATTTTGTGATATATATAAAAAAAAAATACCTTGAACTTCTGATTATTTTTATCATTCATTTAGATCAACACAGATCTAACACTGCAGTTCTACTGTATACGTCCTTGCACAATTGTCATTAAAAAATATCCATAAATCCATACACACTGGCATAGAAAAAAAAATGGCATGGAACACAATCAAACAATAGAATGCGAGTACATGGTAAATGAATATTGATAAAGATGAAGGGAGTACAAAATATAACTCTTTTATTTCTCTTTCTCATTTTCCCTGATATTCTAACAAAAGTTTTTTCTATTGAAAAAAAATAACGCTTTCACTAAGACAGTGCAACATTGGTTTGGCAGTACATAAGAGTCCTCTTACACTGCTACTGGAGGTCACATGACCTTGTGTCACGTGACAGAGGAGTTAGAGATGCAACATGGAATATGGAGTTTGTTTCAGTTTCACAGCCAAGTAAGTGAATTGTCCCCAGCTAGAATATTATCCAGTTTATTGACGTTTAACACACTTTCCATATCATTCAACAGTTCATTACTGATGTCTTCCTGGAATAAAAAGTATACACAGTTTTGATATGCTTTCTTAGGCAATGAAACTTTTTCAGCAAATAACAAAATAAACCATTTTTCAAATCATTTAGACCATGTTTTGCCTAAAAATAATTTATTTGTCAAAAATAGTGCACAAATCTTGTGCTTACATTTGTTTGCTGCTCTTTTAAATTTGTTTTTAATTGTATTTTCACTATTTATTATTCATAAAGCAAAGAATAACACATCGCAGTTTAGGACATTGCATTTTACTATGAATTCAGAGGATGCTTTTTCTTATTTTCAAAATCTTGAGCATTGGACATGTGCACAAATATTTGTCCAGTATATAGATCTTTACTAGTCATAGATACTCCAATTATGAGTCTAAAAAAATCCAGACAATAATTTTCATTTATGATAATAGGAAGAAGAATCTTGCTCTAGACAACATGGAGACGTTTACCTGCAGACTGGGGACCAGATCTTCACTGTCCATGTTGCTGTTCTCTTCATTCCCTCCAATGTTCCCTATGTCCATATTATTGAATTCACTGTGTCTGTGTCCTCCTAACAAAACAAAGCTTGAACTCATCATACTGTTACGACACTTTATAAACTAAACTCCTCAACTCATAATAAGCATGATGGAATCAATATGCATACTAGAAAAATTTTAAAGTTTTTCCTATTAAGATTTAAGGCAAAATAAGCCATAAGTGATATGTTTTATTACTTTCATCATTTGATTTAAGAGCGATATCAATTTTTCGTGACTTAATTAAATTATTGTCAGTTTCAGGACATCCACTGAGGTATGATTTAAGTATCTTTACTGCAGCAACAAATCATGGACTACAACTGAAAGATGAGCACAAGATCTTTTTGGTTATGAATAAGTAAGTGATACACTGTTAGGCATATTATACACTGGTATTGGTTGGTCGAGTGTATACAGAGACTATACTAGGAAAGCAATGCATTGCACAGTTCTTCAAACAGAATCAAACTTCAGCAAGATTATATGTCAAGCCCTCATATCTTGTTACCTGTACATACACAAAATTACATCAACTGAAGACTTTAAAGCAACTTTACTATGTATACCATATTTTTTTTTTCATCTGACAGTATCTTTTACTCTCATAAAAAATGAAGTCTTCAATTTCTGTAAGTTGAACAGGTATAAACAAGTGTTGTTGATTTTTGTATTATAGTGTAACATTAACATACATGTAGCACAGATTACAGGGAATTTGAATATGAAGTTTTCAACAAAATTAACATGTCAAATTCCTTTCCCTATACGACCATTGTACATACAAGTACTACCATGCACCGAAGTGATGCAAACTTTCTTTACAAACACTGTAAAAACACACAAAACTACACTGCTTCGTATTAAGACAAATTTGACCTAGTAACAAACCATACTTTTTCATTTTTTTTTTGACACTTGTAGAAAGGAGGAAAGAGTTGAAGGGGACAAATTACCTCCATCTTGTTCCATTTCGCTGACGTTACTTAGGAAATCTTCAGGAGTTCGAGAGAGGCCATATGGAGTCCCCGTACCCATACCTCCTTAATTTAAAACAGAAAACACTTTCTTAGCATGGTTAATTGTTAATTAACTCTGGAGTTAAAAGTAAATAAACTTTTGAATGCCTATCACTAATTAATTTTTTATCTATTTTTTAAACTTCATCTTGCATCAATTTTTTAGCATCTTTTGAAAAGTTAAGTTATTTGTAATAATTATTTTTTCAGAAGTTTTGATTGAAACCGGTCTACAAAATTTTCAAATAAATATAACATCACATCTCCTCCTTTTCAAAGTGAATGCACTATTTAAATGATAGTACAATTCTAAAGACATGAAAATGTTACAATAGATAGGATGAAATTTTTTTTATTTATGTGCCTTATCATTGAAGCTTTAAAATTAGTTAAGTAACTATATGAGAGCAAAAAAAAATTCTTTTTTAGTAAAAAATAAAAATTATCACATACACAAACCTACACCTTAAAAGGCCACATGGATAAGAGTTACAATGTTACAGCACTAGTACAAGAGAGGTACAAGTTGGCAGTGTGTTATTGGTGAAGAAACAAAGAAAAAATAATGAACTCGACCTTCCAAAACCACCGCATGGGCACCAAGAGTCGTACTTACCGACGCCACTGTCTGAACTCTCCTGCTTGATGTGATTGGCTGACACGTTGGACTGCCCGAGGAATGGGTCTGCCACCGTCGTCATTTCCAGAGACTGGGATATCACAATGCCTTGAGAAGTAGGCGGGTTATCGTGTATCTGCTGCTGCTGCATCTGCGCTCTTAGTATCATTTCCTGTTATCAAATAAGAAGCATGCACCATAACATATTTACAAGATAACTTGAATATCAACCACAATCTTTTAAGAATCAATCTGTTTCTGTGAAGTCATGCAAATCTATGGAATAGCTACTAAATGCAACTACCAACAGGAATGGCACGGTTACTTTGAAAAGAAGTAAAAATATTCTTTGCTTGCTCCAATATCTTTGAAAAAATCATCTATCAGCCTAAATGTTATTGTATAATGTTGATTATATTTCAACATTATTTTCGTATATAAAATGACTAGTTGGTAAAATGCGCCCATTTTATAGTACATTTCTATTTCTGAACAAAGAAAATTTCTTACTATATTTGATGGGATTAGAATGAATTATAGTTCAGCCAAATGCAATTGATATCTACCAAGCAAAATTTTAATTATTACTTGTAAATTTTAGAAGCCTTAAAGTGTTTTTATGGACATATTGTTGAACATACAGCTTCTTTTCATAACTAAATTTTATACTTAATTTCTCATCTCCTCTTGGTTTGCCCAGTAAACTACACATTTGCTTCAGAAATAGTCGCAATATAGCATTTTTAGATTTTTTTTTTCAAATCATCTCATTATATTGTAAGGCCGAGACTACCCTTACCTGATGCTGTAGGTCTTCTTGCCTCTTGCGCAGTAATTCTTTCTCCATCTGAATTTTTGAGAACTGTACTGAAGCTGGAGATTTTGCACCCATGCGGTTGACCGGGGGTTGCGCAGGAGGGGGTTGTCCCATCCGCGCGTTCATCTGTCTCTGCACCTGTTGTTGAACACTTTGGGGTTGGGAGGTGCTGAGTCGCAACTGCTGAAGTTGTTCAGCTAAAAGGAAATTTAATCATTGTTTATATATATGGAATCAATTTTTAAAAATAAATAAACATATTAACATTACTATAAAATCATAAATTTCAATTACAGTATTCATTTCTGATGATTTCTTCGAATTTGTTCTAGCAATGAAATTTAATCACCCATAAACTAAAATTGGCTCATAATGCTGAACAATGAAAAGTGTACATTGTTACTATATCACTTATTTCATAAATAAGTAAAGGTGAACAACAGAATCAGATCAACTAACAATTCAACTAACAATTTTACCAGAAACCACAAAAATTCACTCTTACAAAAATTACCAAGAAATCACTTTGCAGAAAAAATGGCATTAATAGAAATTATTACAAAGAAAGCCACCAGTAGTAGAACTTCTATCAAAAAAACATGGCTTTGTAATATATACATGTATAAAACCACATGGCAGGCAAATTAATTAGGCAGATCAGTGAGATCACCAGATCAAAAGGACCCAAAAAACTAGATACTTACGTATGCGTGGGTCGTACCAACTTGTGGTGCGTTCTATGTGGTTGATAAAGTAGATATCCCCCTCGGGGGTTGAAGCTTGTTCCCACCCATGTGGGAGGGGTCCCAGGTTCTGGAGAGACACATTGGGGGACTGGGAGTTGGGCGGTGTGCGACTGTTGAGGGCGTTAGAGCTGCCTTTCCTGGGATCTTGCCAGGTGGTGATCTGGGTTAAGTGACTGAAACAGACAGAACAACTCTCATTTAAAATCAGTCCATGCTTTTTTTTTTCTTTAGCTTCAAACGCTGCATGGCTGATGGGTGGATAAGATATTTGTATGTTAAATGTTCAAAGCTTGATTTGATTTTGTATAAGCCTATAAACTGCTTAAATTTTTATTCACCCTTCATTGTCCATTGGCAATAACATTTCTTTGCCTTTGTCTATCCTGAATATAGATACATGTATTTTAAAATTCATATCCAAATAAATATCATAATAAACAATATAAAGTCATGGTTTTGTTACAAATATCTAAAATTTTCACAACATTAATAAATATAAACAAATTTGCATATTAAAGTCACTTGAAGATTTTAAAAGCAATCAATATCAAGAATAAAGTGGCATTCTATTGGACAATCGATTCATTTTGAAGAGTTTATTTCCTGTCATTGCTTTTAACCTCAAAATCGGCACAAAATTGAGTGCTCTTAGTGTAAACTGGGTCACAGGTGCCTCGGGCTGCAGATAAAGTGAATGATTCAGAAGCAGACAGATCCTTGCTGCCAAGTCACGCTTCATTGAATCCTTCCACCTCCCCCATTCACTCCTGCTCCCAGTGCCAGGTCTCAAGAGCACAAACTCATTCATCTGGTCAAAAGTCATCTCTTCCAACCATGAGCCAAAACAAACTCTCTTCATGAGGCGAGTTTATTCGCTGCTTAGTTACAATTAATTCATGATTCATTCATGTTTTCTGTGGTTATGTAGCTGGCTGGAGCAGAATTGTGGCCAATGCTGTGATTATTATAGTTCAAGCCAACATCACAGTTCTCATTCAATCATATGTTCCCAATCAAGTTATTACTAATAATGCATAGCATAGTGCAATAAGCTTAAATGAGGGCTTAAACTTCTGCACAAGGGGAAATGGTAAATCTTTATGGTCAAAACATCTAAGCAGTTTGCTCATCAGAAATGTTATCACTGATCTGTAGACAAGAATGAGCAATTTATACAACTGAGGGTGGAGATTCAAAACTCCTCGTTTTTTCCCATGCATCTCTAGTAGTTATCAGAACTGCCTCCTAAATAAAGCAATTCAGGGCATGATCTGAAGTTTAAAATACCGCTCTCGTGAGTAATAGCAAATTACTGACTGTCACAGAAAGATTTCTATATGCACCTCGACTATATCTAAATACATATTTAGATACAGTTTTTAATAATCAACCAATTGAACAATACTTGCTTTTGAAACTTGACTGTTTATTTTGAACATTGTCACTTTAATTCTCTCAATCAATAAATTTACCCCAGACAATACAATGTAAAAAACAATATTTGGACAGATTATTATCTAAATCCAGAGAATGTGTATATAAAATGTTATCACTTTAATCTTTTTTTTATCAGCTTGTTCCCTTTTCATGTCCTTTTTATTACCTACAGATATTGATGAAAAAAGTCAATCGTGTTATTTGTTCATGAGTGTGACAAGTATACAAACAGTCCCAAGGCTAAAATTAGCCTGAATGACAGCCAAACAAAATCAGATTAAGGAAATTTTGAGGCTTAAACAAGTGCCAAACCAAACTTAGTATTCCAACAAAACAAAAAATGGACCCCTAAAGTTCCCCCCCCCCCACCTAACTTCAGTTTTGGTGGCCACAAACAGGCCTCCCACAATGATCGCTATCAGAGATTTCATTCAAGCACCTGTAGCATATGCAATAAAGAACAATCTGTGTTAAGACACAAAGCCATGTATTCTATTGGAGAGGTTTTTCTTCTTCCCAACATGCGAAACAAATATACTATCTGAAGACATGGGATTCCCAAAGACGATCTTTTGGCCTTTGGAATTTGGACTGCATTCCTTTCTGCTTTGTACACATCCGTATTTGGTAATTCTGCCGAATTCCTATAACATTCCTATGCCACACACACACCTGTCTTTTTTGTGCACAGGTAACAAAAAGCTGTTCTCTTACAGGATGTCACACTATCTCTAATGCATTCAGCCAATAAGTTTGGTAATTAATGCAATGCCTGTATTCGTGCACACTGATAACACGAAACTTGCAAAATCATAACCATCAAAAAGGAATTAAGGATAAAAGATATTTCCCCACTGAAGCTAAAGGTAATACAGAACCCCCCTGGATCTCATTTATCTCTTCTGCTGGTGTGTCTAAGTGCAGGTCCCTGACGCTGCATTTAAATCCTTGTTTATATCGGGGTATTGATAATTGCAGCAAAGTCTACCATAGCTCTGAATCTACAAAGTAGCCTATTTCAAAGTTATAGACAATTACTCCTTTATAATAGACAAAGATACAATATACAAAATTTGAAGCTGTTTTCTTTCAGCATGGATTTATGGGGGGTTTTTGTGCTGCATTATAAGTTTGTTTGAGATAATCCATGTACATATCTGCCTCAGCTATTTCCAAAATGCCATAGTAATTAGTTTTAAAAACTACACTTATCAAAAACTGTTTCCTTGCTTCAAAATAGAAACAAGGTATTTAAAGTATGTGAAATCAGTTATACATGTATGTACACATGGCCCACAACTTTAGATTATCGGAAAAGTGCACGCATTGGCAGTTTTATAAGAATGACAGAAAAACCACAGAGTATGTGTTTTGAAACTAAACGAGTCCCCATCAACAATCAAGTGTATTGTTCAGAGTCAAAAAATTTCCCTATCACAGCAAGTTCATTATAGTGAGGTCCAAAAATATCACTTGATCCTTACAATATGTATCGATGAAGTAAAAAATGTCCCCATCAGCACAACTTTGTATCAGTAGTTCACATTTTAACATGTAAATAAAAAGTAAATTGTCACCAGCACACAAACATCTGAAATCCATAGAAGGTATTGCAAAGCCTTACAGTTGGTTATCGCAATTCATTGAATTTTTTTCAAATTTCATTAGTAAATCTTTAAGATTAACTCCCTTAGACTTTTGTAAATCTCATTAAATATAGTATTTTTTTCAAAATATGTTCATCATAATTTTCAAGCGCTTCGTTTGAATTAAGACCAACTCAATTACCTGGCAAATTTTAAAACAAAAAATAAATAAAACTTAATTTTACATAACTTTGATCATACATGTAAATAAATATGATGTATGAAACTGGAAATTAACTATTCATTAAAACCAAATCAACTAAACTGATCACTCTTCTTGATACACCTTGCATGTGTGTGGCAGTTATACTATTCATTAAAACCAAATCAAGTGAAATAACAATAAACAAGAAACAAACAGAATTTGACCTAGCTTATAAAATATTGCGTTTTTCTGCTCAAAACTACATTCTTCATCAGAAAGCCTTTTTGTACTGCACTGAGAAGATTTGAGGCCCCCATTTTGTCTGCTGTGTGTGTGTGTTGAAACACAAAACCCTGGGTGGTTTCAGACAAAGACCTGATGATTGATACTGTCAAGTAATTACACAGTCGCACACGGGGTAAATCCAACCCAAAATCTCACAGTCGCATGGGTTTACAATGAACCTATCTTTCTTCTCTCTCCCTCTCCTTATCGTCTTTCAAATACCCCCCATTAAACAAGATACACAGAAGTGTTCTAAAAGCCTGTGTGTACCTTGCAGAACAAAAAGAACCCCCATTAAAGGCCACTAACCTTTTAACTCTCATAAAATAGACTGTTTGTATGGTAATATTTTGCACAATGTGATATATTGTCCAAATTATCCACAAAATCAAAGCTGTGAATGTTTAACATTAAGATTGTAATATATTACTTATAAATGAAAAATATACTCATCATTATACAAACTGAAGCAGTGGAAATAACTTTAAAATATACTGTTTGTAAATTATTAAATGTATTTTATGCATCATTCTATAGACATGTGAGAAAATTTGGTTTTAAACAGATGAATCATGAAAAGTGATAACATTGTTGACATTTTATTCACAATCATGCAGATGAAATCCATGGCAGCCCTCAGCAACAACTACCAAATAAAGTTTGCCATTTTGGGATCACACCTTGACATCACAACAAAGCTAAAATACAGGGCCATTACAACCTTTTTACACCTCCCAAATCCAGAGATGATCAAAATGTTCCTCTACAACCCCTGTCTAATAATGTCTGCTGACACACCATTAGTGATCTATCTTCTTAATAAGACACCATTAGCTGTATTTAAAGCCACCCTCAGCATTACTCAACCAGGCTCATCCATCTCCATCCATTCTTACCAGTGTTTACAAACTCAGAGGCTTTGCATTTATTTACTTGATTCGAAAATACTCAAGTGGTATAATAAACATGGGAGAATACACCTTCCGACACACCAGTGATTTGTTCAGCTGTTTGAGTTGGACCCGGTCCAGAGAGAGTGGTATAAGCGTCTGCCAAGTTTCTACAACTCACCCAGACACAAACAGAATCATAATATTGGAGTCAGAGTTATTACTACCGCAGTCACTGACACAGTTTCTCCTATGTATTACTAAGATTTAGGTTTCGGTTTGTTTGTTATTCATTTGATCTTGCAAGGCAATTCCATTATATACAAACTTATAACCTAAACTGGAGATATAAAATATGCACGCAAGTAAATAAACTTTTCTCTTGGCCATGCACTCTCAAATGCACATGCATTTACTACTTAATGATACTTCAATTTTTTTTCCATATCAAATCTCTCCGTGGGTTTACTAAAAGAGCATTTATCAGCTGAAAGCTGTCAAAAGGACACCAGAATATGAATTGCTAGACAGATCCCCCTGTACCCAATACACAACAAATACAAGACTTGGATATCCTGCAGTTACACACAGATCCTCTTTTTTTTAATCTCCAGGATCACATGACCTAAACATGAGTTCTGGTACAGCAGCCTGGGAGATGATCGTTCAGTATCCGCCTTGCATTAGCTGTACAGCAGGTGCTTTTTAACAAACTCAACTTCTCATAATGCACTTAGGGAAGAAATTGATAATGCAACCATGGGTGGTTAACCCTGAGAAAAAAAATTCTTTATCTCTCCACCAAAGTCTCTTACTCACTAATGAGTTTAAAGATTACCAAGATTATGTTGTTTTCTGTAAAGAATTACCTGAAAAATCACAGGAGTAATCAAATGGAAACTGGTGTAATGTATGTGTTATGAAAGTTATAATGAAAGAGAAACCAATCCTAAAGTGGCAAGAGATTACTATGGGACATCTAAACACATTATCTCTCGTCCCATCAAACTTTGACCCATTGTCACAAAGTACCTTCCTTGACCACAACTTTCACCAAGAAACCTAGCTATAGGCAGAGAGGACAATGTTGTGTTTACAATATATATGCATGACTTATCAGAGTGCAAACTAACACTGCCCCATTTCGGGTCAGATTACTTCCCCACGTGTATTATATACCCAGAAATATGATAACTAATGCTTAAATCTGATCTCTTGTGTCACATGGGGCTCTGCACATCTATCATATACCTTGATCTCCCGTGTGGCTATCATTTAACATGATGACAGGTAAAAATATATACATAGTGCACCGATACTAAGGGGTATAGATGTGGAAAACAAACCATGCGCATGTCATCTCAGCTTTAGTTTTACAAAAAACAAATACCTATGCCATGGGAATATGTCATGTATAATGCAGATAATCATATGGTTACCTAAGGCTGTACGCTATGCCTAATACAACACATCTCATAATCTGTTGCTTTTTTTTCTTTATCTAAAAAACAAACAGCCTTTGGCACAAGAAAAAATTACTTCACAGGACCTAATAAAACTATAATGTTCACAAGATCAAACGCTGGCCATGGTAATCCCCATCAAATTTAAAACTTCATTACATACCAAAGTCATAACCTTTTATCCCATATATAAAAGATCAAACAGATGAGGCTTATCATCAAATTGTTATTTTCCGACCCGGCAATTAAGCAAGTTGAAAAACAAACACTTCAAGCAAAAAGGACGAGTTAATGAAAGCACTGTCTTGAATCAAAACAAAACTTTTTTTACCCTTTTTCTTGGGCCAATGACCTAGATTACAATCAGAAACATGATATATTTTTATGGCCTATTGCTGAATTATCTGAGGAATATTAGAGCTGTTATGAATATGTAATAAGTGTATCTTGTGAGGACGACCACTTTAATCCATCAGGTGCATATATTTACTGTCACAATTCCCAGAGACGGGACCAGTTAATGCCAGAACGCCAGAGAACCGAGGCCATGAAGTACAACTGTCTCCCTCGAAGTTAAATAATGTACATAAATATAGCAGACTTCTTCACGATTTTTAAGACTAACATGTACAAACTTTCCATGCAGGAATTTTAATCACACAATGATCAGACTAAGCTAAACAAAATGCAACATGGTGAAGCAGAAAAAGACGACCAAAATATTTAACTGAACTCTACTAATAAAAGATTCCAAATCAAACTGAATTTAAAGGAGAACACTACTGCTGATACATACGTTACATTTATTCACATTTCTTTCACAATTCATGCTCAAATACGTAAAAATAATCCTTCATAATATACATGCACCAGTGTTTATGGAATGTCTTTAAAACTAATAATGCTTTAAAAGTTACTTTTAGTACTTTTACTTTTCTGGCAGGACATGGAATATATATCTTCATAAAGGATCATCATTAACAAATCTATACATCCTACGTTTTACTCTCTTCAGTCGGAAAGTTGTACTTGGTGTGTTGTGAAGTGCATTGCACCCTGATTAACCCTGTTTGCTAATCCATAGCAATTTCAATAATAAGACCCTTCAGTAGCGCTATGTGTTTTATCTTTCCAAGTTTTGTTCTGGGCATTCCCGTTAATTGACTAAAAGAGTCGCAACATCAAAAGGTCGACTTATCAAACATGATAATGAAAAAAATAATAACAGTGTAGTATTATTCTCTAATATCTCAAAATCCTCGCTCTGAGACAACTGAAAAACTTTCAGAAAACAGTACATCTTGATCTTGATGAAATTATCTTTTAAAAAAAATACTGATATTGGAAATCACTTAATACATAGACTGGGAAACACAAATTGAAGGTCTCTCTACTAAAGTCACAACTTGCCAAAAACATTCAGGATATGCACAGATATATGGCTGGATATATACAGATGTACACATTAGGTATTACTATATTATAAATATATACAAGCACATAGATACTGGTGCATGTATTTCTAAGTTCAAACTGGTAATGTCTTTTCTGAAAAGCATTATCCTGACTAGTTGAGATTAAATGTGGATAAATTTTATGCTCTTCCTCTACATAGGACACATACTTACTTATATAAACTCTTTTCTGATGTACTGCAGCATAAAAGATTCCAAATTAGAAAAAAAAATTAGTCATCTTTCTTTTTCTTTTTCCCTCTTTTACATTCAAAATGAGAACAAAATCAAAAGAAAAAAACAATATAGGATGTTAAAAATCTGTCAAGTAATGCACACTAGATCAACAAGTCAGAAAAAGATGCTGGAAGCAATGGCATCAGCTAAATGTTGGATGAGCTGAAATGGAAAAGAGTAGCTGCAAGTACACGTGTCAACATTAGTATTACCGGTAACATGTACATAAACTTCATCTCATCACAGCCAACTTATCATGCTATGTTTAGGAAGGACAGTATATTCGTCGGGAAATCAAAGGTTGGGATAAGGGGGTTAAGTTCTTGAGGACAATATTCTTTGATTTCTGCCATTTCGTCTTGCAAAAACCTGGTTCTATATCAAGCATTCTCTTGTTACAATTAGAATGTATTTTTTAATATCAAAATAAAATTATTCAGATTTGATACATCATTTGGAACAAACACGAGAAATAAGTAAACCTGCAAGCTTTAGCAAGTTAAATAAAACCTGTCAGCATGCAGGTTGACTTACTTCAAACGCATGTTGAGCAACCAGAATCCGAGACTGACTGTTTCTTTAGAGTTATGCAAAAATGCATTGAATGAAGTGTTGTAACATAATATCATGTATAAATGTTTACATGTATTAGATATAGATGACAGTTTTCTTTTTACACTTATGGACAACAATGTCAAGAATTAACAAAATTTATACTGTGACAGTGTGTTGTCTGGTGACAAACATTAAAAAGAGATAAAAATGTTGCAGCAACTTCTAATAACAGAGTGATTCAGTGAGCCTTTTTAAAACTTGAACTTGAGCAACAGAGTAATTGTCGACCGACCATCACCAAAATAACACTCTGCTACTAGTGTGACTCTTTTCTTGTGCATTTCTTCATCATCATGAACTCATGTTTATTGCTAATGATACATACAAACACAAAATTAATCATGTTAATAAAATGCCATAATATCAATTATGACTCAAAATAGTGAAGTTACAAAAATATCTGCACACAATATCACATACAAATAATATTTATAAGATCATTTGATTGAAAGAACCAGAATGAATTTTGCCACTTACTTCAAATAATATCTTTGTCCATCTTGAGTTTTCGCCATTTCCCATCCTGGGGGAAGGGGTTCACTTTCAATGGGGTCCAACAGGGCATCACACGAGCGCTGTCTGGCGTGGCTGGGGGGCTGAGGGACCGCCGAAAGACTTTGTTGTAGGGTTGCGGGCGAGGAGTGTGCCCTCATATGTGCCCCCATGCCGGGGTTAACGTTCATTTGTCCAGGAAAACCTGTCGAGTCATTGCTACCTTGTTTCATATGACCAGGTCGTGAAGATTTTGGCTCATGAAAAAACGACTCGGGTAATTTTCTTTGACGGAAGGGAATTTGTCCCCCGAGTTCGGAGTTTGGGTTAGCTGCGTATTGAAAAAGTGCTTCAAGTTCATTTCCACTGTTTTCTCTCACATGCACTACCTGTGTACCTTTCCGTTCTTGCATGTCCTGCGACATTTTGACGATCCAAAAATACAACACACGCTCAAACGAAAGGTCAGAAGAGTTTTTGGCTGCTCATAGATCCTATCATAAACGAAAATTGTGGCGAAATCTTGAACTTCCTTTGAACTTTCAAAGAATGGAGGACACCATTACGAGTTGAACGAAAAATTTAGCCACGAGCCTCATCACAATAAACACACGAAAATTTGCATTGCGCAGGACAAAATAGTTCTAAAAATACACAAGCAAATTGTTATAAATACTTGATATGAAGAAATTTTGTCTGATAAAATGATATGACATATAAAAGTTCAATCATAAAAGCTCATGAAAAACAAATCAAATACATGCATTGAAAAAAATAAATAAACTTCTGCAGATTTACCTGTGAACTACTTTTACTCATGAACGTATATTCCTACATCACATTTTTTCATTGACGTCATCAACGTATATCTCAAAGAATAGTATTTGCCACAAAGAAAGAAGGAATTTTGCAGTATATGTAGTAATTAGAATATTCTTACCTCTTCTTGATGAATCTTTGTCTCCGATCAAACTGAAATCGTCAAATGGGACACTGTTGAAGCCCCGCCTACATTCTTCCATATAAGGAGTGTCTCATAAGAACTGAACGCCAATCAAAATGTGGCCGAATTATTTATCAATGGAAAGGCAAAGATTTGAGTGTAGGTGGAAATGAATCATATTTGGCAAAAAAATTAAAACGAGTTTCATACCCTTTAAGTAATGTGTATATGTATTGTGTAGACAATCCTCGGAGCATTTATAATCAAAGAAATCTACTAGATCTTTTGATCAAAAGTTTACCGCATGCATGCTCACCTTTTAATATAAAGGTAAATGCATATAATACACTGTCACGTCATCACTGGTTGCAAATGCAATATAAAATCAAATTGGAACTGAAAACCGATTATTAAAACTAATAAGTCACACCATAATAGATAATAAATATAGAAAATGTAATTGTCGATGTATTCATACAAAAAAAAAATTTAATGCGATCAATCCTTTTATTTTGTAAAGGTTAGTATTTTACACCACTTTTCTTCGGATGCAATTGATAAACAACATCAAAATTAACAAACAAGCATTGTTTTCAACTTCTATAAACCATGCATTGTGGAAAATAATAATAAAAAAATTAATTATTTTAAAAAATGTTACATGTCTATTATGATATCGTTAGGCCTATATCGCCTTTCATTAATTTACAATTCTTAATGAGTACATAACTAGTTTAAGCGTGCGTTCACATTGCCACAGAGAGGATAAGTAAAATATTTTTTGAGACCTGCTAATTTTTTTGTGAATCGGCATGGTAAATGTTTTTTTTTTAAAGAACGCAACTCGATATCGAGAGAAATGATAGTTTTAATGTTGGTATTAGACACTCTTTGATTTTAATGGGGACGAGACTATGAACATGTAATCACCGTTTTAAATTTATAAAATCTGTAAGGTTGACCATTCCCAAATCGATTTCTACTTACAGATCAAGAGCTGATAAGAACAATTTTTTCTCCTCAAAAATTCTTTAATTTTCTTATAGTAATAGTTTAAAATTCTTTCCAGTTTTACTTCAATATTTTTTAAAAATAATTTCAAATTTTTGGATCTTACGTTAACAGGAACAAGAATACTTGTCAAGCCTCAAACTAAGAATGGTGGTGATGGTGGTGGTATATGTGTGCGTGTGTGTGTGTGTGTGTGTGTGTGTGGTGGTGGTGGTGGTGTGTGTGTGTGGGGGGGGGGGGGGGGGGGGTCGTATCTCAATGTTTGATCTTTATGATAACTATATCATTATATGAACTTTTCTTCCATTTAATAGTAATCATTTCACATAGTAGGAGACAGTTCATTTATGATTTATTTCCATATAGTTACATAAAATTTATATGTTAACAGGAAAAACGACGTACATGCAGATTGTGACTTTACACCAATAATGCTCATAAAACAGTAGTGTTTTTTGTTACAACTATGTTTGAATATATTTTCTAAATTTGTATCCGAAATATTTGGCCCGAAGCCATAGATTATGGCATATAAATTGTTTTGAAATATTTCCACCCCCACAATATTATTTATATAATTTTATTTACATATGATATATATCACGGCGTATGTGAAAATGATGAGATGCAAGTTCTCTGGCTAAGAGAACACGCGGTATTCAATCATAAGAATAATTTATCTATGAGCATACATGTATTTATCTTCATGTATTTGTAAACGCAACATAAATGTAGACTTGTAAAAGATATATACGTGTATAGAAGTTGAGCTAGGCGTGCATGTATTGATATAATGTAATTAAACGAAATCTCTCTCTCTCTCTCTCTCTCTCTCTCTCTCTCTCTCTCTCTCGATCGATCGATCGATCGAAATAAATTTTTAAAAAAGTTAAAACAAATACGAACTCACACCCCCAAACAAACACACAACTACTAAGCAAACAAACATTGATGCTTGCTTATCTTTCAAATGACGTAAAATAATGCTGCAAATTCGTACAGGGCAGAACAATTGGATAAGTTGAGAGCAGAGCGACCGGAACTTCTCCGGGAAACAGGTGTTCCGTCGAACCCAATGGCCCGAAGTGCATGGGAGTAGCAGAGACCTGAACGTCAACAGGCCCTCCAAATGGAAAGGGTCTCCTAGATTGTAGCAGTGTCGCCGGAATGAGATAATGTTGACAAAGCCACAAATCCACTTGACACCCTCCCCCAAATTCAGTAGTCTAAACTGTATCCGGAGATAGTCAAAACCGGAGGGTCTCTTATTGTAAACACATTTTGGGATCATTTCACTTCATCGCAGTGCAATCGATTTGAACAACGTCGACCTTTTTTTTTTTTTTTTAATTTTTTGGTACACAGGTGTAGTTGTTATAATTTGGTATTTAACATGCTTAACGTGAATGATCAGGATGGGCTTAAAAAACCCACAAGACTTGCATTTTTAATTCAATATAGAAAATTCAGAAAATAAATCAATATTAGCATTTGAGAGTTAAATCAAATAAATTCGAGAAGCATGAGAAGATACTCGTTTGTTGTTATGCATGCAGTAAAGAGTGCAAAGTAAATAAATCGTATTACACTACATCTTTATATGTATAATCGTTGAGAAAATTAAAACAAATTGACCAATGAATGTCACTATTGAGAAAACAACAAAAATTCATCAATACGATGATATTCATAAAGATTGTTAATAAAGTCAAAACGAGTTATGGGCTTTCATTTGGCAATCATGCAAATACATGGTAATAACAATGACTAATTGGAAACTGTTTTTACATTGGAAACTCTCTAGATAT
This sequence comes from Magallana nippona, assembly GCA_033439105.1. Lineage (NCBI taxonomy): Eukaryota > Metazoa > Mollusca > Bivalvia > Ostreida > Ostreidae > Magallana > Magallana nippona. Next base: position 27,713,530 of record CM065920.1, on the reverse strand, counting down.
TTAAAAATTCTGGAAAAATATCTCCAAAAATAATAAACTAGTATATGGCCCATACGAGAATAAAAGTTGCGTACATTGCAGAGAAATATGTAACCTGACACCAGAGGAATATATGACTTTTCAGCATTTATCGCAATCGTTTTGGTCGTTGAATCATCAATGAAAGCATTTCATTGTTTATACTTACAGGTTATCTTTGAATCCTCATATAAACTGGCGAGAATATAAAAAAACAAACCAACAACGTATTTTTGATTAATATTTCACATAGACGGAAGAGCAAATGCGCATATAATCAATGTCACAGTGAACTGTTAATACTGAATGTTTAAATATGATTATATAGCAATCTAGAATAAATGCAAGGTTCTTGTTTGATCGACAATTATGTGAAGAAAAAAAAAAACCAAAAGACTTTAGCACAACCAATTAAAAGAAAACAATGGAACACCTCTCCACTACCAAATCTACCCCCCCCCCTTTCCGGAAAATGCCCCCAAAAAACCCAAAACTGAATGATATAAAGTGAATTGAATAAACAAATGATATTAATTAAATGTTTTAAAGAACCAGTAAAATAAACAATAACTTCCAAGTTTGCCAATGAAAGAAACGGCATACTTTTGATAAAGAAATAAATCGAACTATTTAAAAGCAAAGTTTCACGTGAGTACTAGATCTGCCATACACGCTAAAACAGATAGGAACAAGAGTCTTTCAACCCCCCCTCCCCGAATATACTTATAAGTATAGCATATGACTTTACAGTAATATTTTCATGTACATTAATAAACCGTGATATGTACAGATTGTAAGTACAATATACACTGTCAATTCATAAACGTCACATATATTTTGAAAGTGAAAATTTCGTGAGATTTCCGCCTTCACATATTTAATAATAACCGCGTGTAGTTCCTATGGTTAAATAGGGGGCATTGTACATGTATTAGTATTGCTATTAGTATGTTCATTTGTTGTGATGCATCATATTTAAAAGCGTGTCCGAGCGCAAAGCTGTGATAATTTTAACGATATAGCGTCGATGACTTCAAGTAGACCACTTAGTCCTATTATAGCTCTCAGGAAAAAGACTTGCTACTTACAGTAGAAGAGGCAACATAATAGTTTACACAAAGATAATAGATTTATATTGTGATAAACACTATATAGAGAAATAGCGTTAATATCTCGTTAATATCATTCATGCATTAATTATGTAGTATTTCGTAAGAGAAGCAACTCCTACATTCACTCGGACCACATACAGATGCAAACCGTATATCAATACAAGTATATATATATCATGCAGAGTCTGGAAATATTCAAGTAATATCAATGTTTTCACCGAAAAATGGCCAGATCGAAAGTCTACGACGTTTCTCAATGAAAAAAAGAATTGACCAAGTAAATAAATGTTTTCAATGTGCCACGGAGTAATCGGAGATTGAATAGGTGTGGAAATTAGTGGTTAAATCTACAAAATCTGTATTTACGCTAACCCTTCAATGTATATTTCTGTCATATTTACCTGGTGGTAGTAAATACAAAATTTACAGCAAACTTGTAAATGTATTAATACTACTGCTACAAGATAAATTCATTTACAAGACATTTCTCATACGCATGAGTATATCACAATGAAGTGACACCATTTTTAAGTTGCAAATAAGAGAGTCAAGCTAACTTCTTAACTAACTGTATGTACAGCTAAACAGTTACACTTTTCACACAATCACTGATAGTATGGGTGTTGTCACGATAATCATCTCAAACTCCCAGAGAAGGTAAGTGTCTCTTAAATTGTCATTGGAAGAAGGTTTGAATTTTGCTGATATGATGTATGCACCAATGAATTAAAAATATGAGCAATCAAGTCTTTTTTCTGTTAAAATCTACCGGAATATAGAGGTACTGCAAAACGACCACAGTTCTCATAGAGATCTGCCGAGTCTCAAGTGAGCTTTTCTGATCAAAATTTCTCCGTTGTCTGTCGTCGCCGTTGTCGTTGTCGTCAACTTTTCACATTTTCATCATCTTCTCCAGAACCACTGGGTCAATTTCAATCACACTTGGCTCAAAGCATTATTGAGTGAATAAGATTCAAGTTTTCAAACGAAGAGCCACGCCCGCGTTAAAGGGAGATAATTAAGAATCATTAAAAAATCTTTTTTTTAGGGGGGTGTGGTTGAATTTTTACATTAAAATATATGAAGAAAATCCTTACAAATCTTCTTCGGGAAAACCACTCAGTCAAAAAAGCTGATTCAAATCATGATTCACCGGAGAAGGGAGGGGTCACAAAAGGGGGGGGGTATTTAAATAGGAATGGGGAAAATCTTCTCACATACACTGAAACAACAAAAAGAGCTTGACTTTGAACATAAAAATATATGGATAAAAGTCAGGAGATTTTTTAACTTCTTGTGCAAGATCTACTATACATAACTGTCAAGATATTTTGAATTTGATACTGTAATGCTGATGTGATCAGAGTCAGGCTATATTAATGCTCAGGTGAGCGATGTGGCCCCTGGGCCTCTTGTTTGATAATTTAATTAACAAGCCCCCTCCCACAAACACACATTCATCCACTGAAAAAAAAATTACAATTTGAATTTTTACTAAATTCAGTGTTATCATTATTGACGACGACCCTGGGATAATAAAAAAAACCTGTGGGTGTATATATATATATATATATATATATATATATATATATATATATATATATATATATATATATATATATATTGTTCAAAGTCTTTAAGAGGGCGTATCTTATGTTAACCCATGCGGCAAAAATAATATCTCATCAACAACAAGCCCCCTCCCTCGAAAATAGAGTTATCTTCTCTGGCACGTATCAGGTAAATGTTACTGCATTGACAAATTTTATTGCCATATTGTAAAGGATTATAACCCACCTTTCTTAGTTTTTAAAATGAATAAAGAAAATTGAGTTATTCTTCTTTGCAAATCTTGCAAAAAAGATTTCGCATTATATTTTAAAATATTTGGTCTCTGGAGAATTAAATATTGAAAAGTAAATAACTCTTAATAGTCGAAAGTTTACATTTTTTGATTTTGTTTCATTCATAGTTTTAGTTCAAAACAAGTTCTGTAGAGTTGAACGTGAAATAATGAGGATTGGTCTTTAAATTTTTACAGCATAACTTATAAATGCATGACTCCTGTTGATGATTCAAATTTTTGATGCTAGATATTGAAAGGAAGCAACATTGTTTAAAACAATTACAGCAGGTTTTCCCTTTCTATAATTTGGTCTTACAGTTATAATTTATCTTTTTGTTAGAAAAACTGATGATATTCCGACTAAACCCTTCAATATTACCTGTTTTATTCAATTTTATTTTTTACATATATGACACTTTTAGCTTTTTTTTTTGTAGCATGCATATAAGACGTTTAGTTAAAACAAAACCAACAGTTTTAAAGGACACGTTTGCATCATATTTAATTCACAGAGAATTGATTTATCAAATGCACACAATGGTAAATCTAACTTTCGTTTGTAAAGAATCAGAGACACTTCACGGATGAAATAACAAAATATATTTTAAGTTAGTGTTAGCTAAAAAGACACTATAAATGAATTTTTTTTTTACATATCTTAATGTTAAAAATAAAATATTCATCAATACACATTTCTATTGTTATGTCAGAAGAGCAGTAAAACTTTGTGTCCATGGTATTTTTTTTTTAGTAATACAGGAGAGCAACAAAATATCAGAATTAGTGATGATATTTAAATATGTAATCTTATATATGAATGGACGATATGGAAAGTTATAAAGAGGATCCAGCTCAAAGATACGGAATCTACACAATAATTCATTTATTTTGATGCTTTTATAATTTACTTGGATACAATCATATAACTGAATAATATACATATATGATACTGGATTTTTAAAAATATATTTCATTTAAAGCAAACAAATACTTATAATATCGATTATAATATACTTAAGTTGCAGAATTGAAGCTGTACGGTAAAATTCGGGTTGACATACATTAAAGCTCAAGTTCAACACGTGGAGGAAAAATTAAGAAAACCCGCTGCTTTTGTTAATACAAGAAGGAAAATAGATTAAAATCATATTTATGTTGTAAGAACCGGGCACAGACATACTTCAATCCACTCAAACTAACACATTTAGTAAACTACTAGTACTCTGTCATGTTACTACTAAGTCTCAGCAATTTGTCCGGTTTATGTAAACATATATTTTCATGTACTAAATGTCAAAAAGGACAGTATATTGAAAGAGAGCTTTGATAATATTGGATGTAAAAATATCTGTTTAATTAAAACATAAATTTCTTCTCGCGGAAATTATTTCATAATTCGATGATTATCATAGCATGTGTTGATACAATACTTCCTTATCAAGTTGTGTTGTGATTTTAAAAAACAAACCAATACAATTGAGGATAAAACATTGTTTCATAAAAATGATGCAGTATTCAATTTAGAATAGTAGAAACATAGTTTTAAAAATGCCCAGAATGGTGACAGTTTTTTTGTTTCAAATAAACTTTTATTATTTTAATCATGTAGTTTGAACGAAGTGTATTGAAGCTTTGTGCAAAGTAAGCGGTTTTGTTTAAATTTTATATTTAAACTCGAGCATGAACTATATTTGTTAGAGAGCTTTAACAGAAGCTTGATATATACTAGTATACTGTTTGGGTAGACAGACCATAAGTTTATAAAACTTAAACTGTACTTTTACAGTAGCATAAACCACCGTTAATTATGTAGGTACAGCATGACAGCAATTGATGCTTTTCATCTAAAATATTCTAAAGACATTTTAATTAAAAATCAAAAAATGATACTTCTAGTAAAAGTTGCTGTGACGGGTTCACTTGGGACGAAATCACTCACACCTGTATAGGTACATTATCTTTTTAATAAAAATAATTGATAATACATATTGATTTTTTTTGCATTACATTGTTACTATGATAGTAATCTGGTAACTAGTTTATGCGTACTTTCATTCAGCTTGTCCAGATGGTTTTATTGGCAGAACGTGTGAGATAGTTTGCACATACCCGAACTATGGAAAAGAATGTCAGTTACATTGTAACTGTATCGAAGCGTTGTGTAATGTATTAGTTGGTTGTGTTCAAGGTACAGATATCTTTAAACCCTTTTCCGTTGGTGATAGGTAGTTTTAAGAAAGAAAGACAAAATGTTTGAAATATTATGCAAACAACAACAACTTGACAACAACAATTGTAAAAGTGTTCAGTGTTTTGAATCTGTTATAATCATTACCGGCTGCCAGAAGACGGGCAGTTATATGATATGAAAGTAAAAAGTAGCTGTGCGTTTCTGCAGAGCTATTATGAATGTCTAGTTTGAACCGACGTTTTGCCTACGCAATTCATTTTTGCTCAGAAATAGCGTATGGTTGAACAAGACCAATTATGAAAATGTTATTTTTAAAAATTTATATATTGCAATGTATTAGTTTAATTTTTATTTTATTATTATTATTTTTTTGCATTTTAATCATTTTCATAAAACTCTGTCCATATGTCTATAAGTGGATTCTTCATAAACAGCAAAATCTCGATCTTTTTTCCATTTTAATTATCTTTTGTTCAGAAAAACAAATAGTTTACGGCCGTTTATTCTTGTATTATAATTATATTTTGAAAAGATTATATGTAATGCAAAGAATATTTTTCATATATTTTTTTAAGTGGGAGGGTTTTAGTGTTAAAGAATTTCAAAATAAAATCATTAGGTGAAACAACTTTTAGAAGTTTCATTTAAAAAAGATGATACATATTGTTAGCGTCATTCTGCTAAAATACAGTGATGATAATGTATACTTGAAGCAACATCAGTTTCCTTATATCTTAATGTGAACAAAAGCCAGGAAAGTAAACGACCAATGATCAATTTAACAACAAAAAAAGGTTGTAAAGTACGTTAAATATTTTTTAAATTCAATCATTCTAGACCCTGTTATAAAACAGGTTGCAGATTACACTGTTATATACCCTATAGTGTTTCATATAACGCAAACACGCATATAAACGGTCATCATAATTTTGTGTTTTTATTTACCAATTTAATCAGTAGATGGAATGCCAGAACATCAACAAAGATTAATGCAGATAATCAAATGTGATACTTTGCACAAAAAAGTATTGAATATATTTATAAGGAATAGTCGTTATTTCGGATAAATCAGAACCTTTTTTTCCTGGACTTTTCACGTCCCAAATATGTGGGGATATATCAAATCTGTACAAAACAGAGCTCGCGAACCACAATAAATTAATCTGGTTTATAAATAAGCACAGTTCTCTTCATACAGATTGAGCCAAAGCAGAGGGAGCACAACACCGTACTCTTGTATTTTAGTATTTTAAGCTTGCAAGAAAATGTGTTATAACGCCTGCGTATGACACATAATGTACGTATTACACAAATTAAACTCTTTGTGGATTCCTCAGTTATATTTGTAGCCTATGCTCTACTCCCTTCTCCCTCCCATTGACACACACACACACACCCTCACACACACACACACACACACACACACACACACACACACACACACACACACACACACACACACATAATTTTAAAAACTCAAATTTTCTCAAACCCGTCGAATTTCTTTCATGTTGTTAGTTTTGAATTTACTGGCCAATGTACAACAAACTTGTAAATGAGCTTACTGCTACGGGATAAATTTAAAATTTACATATAATATCTCCATTCAATTCATTTTCCTTAAGATAAATAACTAAATGGAATACATACGTGAGAATATCATAATGAAGTGACATTTCAAGCAAGCGTTCTTAACTAGATATACAATTACACTTTTCACATATCATATTCAACATGGGTGTTGTCACAATAATTACATCATATTTCCAGAAAACATAAGTGTCTCTTGTCATTGAAAACTTTCGAATGTTTGAATTTTGCTGATAAACGTATGCACCGATGAATTGAAGAAAATAAAGCCAATAAAGTCTTCTTTCTTTTTTTAATCTACTAATATACCACCCCAGAAATACACCTAATTGTAAATAAAGACAATTCTTAACAAGTTGTTAAATGGAGCAATTTTTACAAGAATGTATAACATAGTTATATTCTGCCTTAAATCAATGTTTCATTATTTTTATAATACCAATTGGAAATGCATTTAAACAATATAAAGCTTTCTTTGGTGTTCCACGCGGGCATGTATGAAGGTACATGTAGCTAGCATTACAGAAAAACAAGTGTTTTGGCCGTTTTTGTCATGGCTTTACTTATTTATCATCCTATTAAAATTGATCAATATACAAAATTAATATGCAATGGTTCAATGATACACAAAGATGAATGAACAACAATGAGACAATGGTTAATTTTAACTCAAAATAATTAATTGATCTTTACACTGAAGATGATCAATATGGATATATAGCATTGAATTATGTTACCTAATAAATTTTCAATGTTTGTAAATGATAAAAGCTTCAATGTCAATCAATGGATCATGCACACAATGGTCTACGTCGACTTTTTCAACAGTATATGATGTAGAAAACAATGACAAAGACAAAATGACGGAAGCCCATATTATTGGCCAGAGACACTGGAAAGTAACAGTATCTGCGGCGGGGCTTCATGCAAAATTCGGCCATATGTCTGAAGGCAACAGGTTAAACTACCTGTTGTGAAAAGACATCTGCCACAAGCGAGTGAATTTTGCCCAAGCCATAACAAAACTGCGCTACATAGATAAAAGGGAAAACAACTACACTAACTAGTTAACGGGGAAAAGTCTTGAGATTTTCACGTAAAATTTTGAACAAGCCACCCTGAATGGCATTCAGAAATACTGTTTGGGCACAGTCGGTAAGATGAGTACCATAACGGTATAAAGTTTGAGAGCACCTTTGCAAGTCCAGGTAATTAATGTAACCCCCATTTCTAGCAATAATAAAGTTTGACAAGGAATTATTTATCCTAACTCGAGCGTTTTCCGCTGGTACATGTGAAAACATATGCCGGTAATATGTCCTTGCTAAAATCTGTGATCAAATTATTTTACAATATTTAATTGGGTCGGACGGCAAGAATATTGGAAACTTTAAGTTTCATGAACTTTTGAAGACGACGCAAAGACATTGTACCAATGCTGTTACCACCACAATGAAAATCAGAGCATCCGGATATCCGAACTGGAAGACCAGTTCATGAAATCAAGGCTCGAAGTCTTCCCATACCATGCCTCTCTTTCCATCTCAGCTTGATATTAAGGGGTTCTAAGTGGAGATGCTGGTTTTTGTAGTTTAAGAATGTATGTTCATAGGCGTGGAATATCAATGAACAGCCCATTATCCATACTGTATTGTTGGTACCTGCAAACTTAGCATACTATTAGAACAAGTATTTTGTTGCGAGGTACTTAATTAAATTTGAATGTATGTTTGGACTGCATTAGATTTCCAACGACCTTTGAACTTAATTTCTTCCTCAGTGAAACCTTGTAAAAACATATTTGTTTCCCCACCTATTCGAAATGAGTGAGATTTGAAAGTTGTAATGTCCAAGCCAATGAATTTTATAGTCTTGTGGAGAACAGAAGTAAATTAATAAGATGTTAATGGCTTTGAGTTTAAATGACAGAAGAATGGCCCTGGTGAGTCAGGTCTTAATGTTAAATATTGATTCAAATGGGCAAATTATGTGGATGTTTGTGAATTTAAAGTAATTTGTATTGTTGAACCCTTACCAAGTTGGTCAGTTTTTGATCTCTTGATAATAACTTGGAGATCTGTGGCCGATAGTTGAACATCTGACTTATGCAGCACCACTGTATTTTTGCTAGACGTTGTGAATTCACTTACTCTTAATAATGCAAAAATTCTAGTTCAAAGGCAGTTGCAAATAGAGTAGCTTCGTAAGAATTTGAGCAAACTAAAGACAGTGCAGAAATAAGTTGGCTTAGCATAGGGAAAGTTATTGGCGCTCTAATATCTTTGGATGGGTTTAAACGACGCATTTCTTCCAGCATTTTTCTAACAATAAATGGTTTTGTGTAATCAACGTGATCATGCAATTGAAGCTGATAACTTATGCCACTTAGGTAGCATTTTGCCGTTGAAAATGATATTGAGTTTGATGACAAGTATGCAATTTAATTAACTAACTGGTGAACTGGTGGTGGCCATAGTAAAGGCAAGGAAAACTTATTACGAAATGAACTAAATGACTCGAGTCCTCGCTGATAAGTATCAGCTGTGTTTTTTGCTATAGCAACTGATAAAAGAGCGTCTACTTGGGGTCTAAGATGTTCCAAAACTCTGATGGGATCTGAGAAGGGCAACTGTCCGCATTCGGAGCTAAAGTCCTGAACCTTTCTCACTGAAATCGAGATATAGAATCAGCTATAGAATTAAGATACCCAGGAATATGAATTTATTCAATTTGGATGTTGGATATTATGCACACTAACACCAGAGGCCTAAGTAGGCTCATGATTTACTTGTTTGGGAATTTAGAATGTAAACCAAGGCCATGTTGTCTGTATTTATGATTAATATTTTAGCTGCCAGGTTATCCTGCCATAACCAAATTGCCGCAACTATTAGTATTAGCTCCAGAAATGTAATGTCTCTTAGAGGTTCAGAAGACCAGGAGTCCGGCCATTTAATTGCCGTCCAGTGGTTGTTATAAAATGCACCTCCACCACAGGAACCACAACTGTCGGTGAAAAGGTTAAGAGCATCATTTCTGGACCAGACCAAATCAGGGAATGGAGTTTTGCTGTTGTAATTTTCCAAAAATTGAATCCATATCTTAGCGTCTTCCCTAATAGAGTTGGTTACTTTAATCATAAAATGAGATTTCCTTATGCCAATAGTTGCATTGTAAAAACGACGACAAAAGGCTCTGCCACCAGGAAGCGCCATGGCGACAAAGTTGAATGAGCCACAAAGAGACCGTATTTGTTTCAAGGAAACCTTCTTTGATTCAAGGAGACGTGTTAGGCAAGATTTAAGCTCAAGACGTTTATCTTCTGGAATAAAAATGGTTTGTGAAACAGTGTCTATGCCTAATCCCAGGAAGGTTAAATTAGTAGTGGGGCCCTGCGTTTTGTCTGCATTAATAGGTATGCCGAACTGATTACAAAGTGTCTGAAATGACTCTGCTAACTGTGCACAATGCGATGTGTTGCTACTACCGGCAAAAAGAAAGTCATCTAGATAATGAATTATATTTGGATTGTTAGTTTTTTTCTAATGCCCAGTGTAAAAATGAAGAGAACTTTTCAAATGTTGAGAAAGCTATGGAGCACCCAAACGGCATACACTTGTCAATATAAAATTTACCTTGTTTTCACTTACCCAGTAGACAGAAATCTGAAGGACGAATGGGCAGTAGACGAAAAGCGCTTGACAAGTCCATTTTACATAACAATGTCTCTTTACCTAGAGAACTGATCATTGTTATTGCATCATCAAAGGACGCATAAGATACTGAACACAATGCAGGATCAATAAAATCATTAACACTGTTACCAATAGGGGCAGACAAGTTTGTGATTAATCTCCAACCCCCATCCTTTTTTGGCAGAACTCCTACAGGATTACATCTAAGATTGAACATTGGTGGATTTTTGAACGGTCCTGCCATGCGACGAAGATGTATTTCCTTATTGATTATTGCAAGTAATTCTGAGCTATGAATGTAGGTAGAGACAAGCCTGTCTACTACACGAACCCTTAAAATTGTAGTCATAACATTTGAGGTTTGACTGATTTTGTTCAGTTAAGGATTGATTTGACATGAAGATTAACCACAGCTCTGCATCTACCGAGGCCCATGATATGGTTGAGTCAGCCGACATTTTTAAACGAAACTGCTTTTTATACTCGAGCCAGCTTGCATTGGGATTTCTACTTGCCCCTAGTCTAATGTTTTGCATATATTTTAGAATGCCTTGATTGTCTGCTGGATGTCTTGTTAAATAGATGCTAGCAAAGACAATGAATGCATCCGTCCAAGCTTCAAGAGATGTGATTTTCTTTGGGTTAGTTTTAGGTGTCATAACTAACTGACCATCTAAAATGGCGAATTTATGTTGGTCTGTCTTGTCAGTGTCTGGTTCAGGCTGTATTAGCTTAGATAGGTCAAAATAGTCTTCGCCCAGATCTTTTCTTTCATGGGCTGTGTAACATGGATGCCTAAGCACTAATGAGGGGTGTAGGATTCTGACTAACAGAGGAGATGGGGGACATATTATAACCAAGAGTTGAGGATAGAGTGTGAGGTAATGGAAATTGATAATTCGATCCCACTTGAAACAGTACCTGAGGTTAATGTACTAGGCACTGGAACTGCAGGTGGATTGTTGTTTTGGTGAATCGGGGGCAAGACGTTGCCTTGAGCCGTGCAAAGGGTCCCCTTGGGGCAGTGCAGGTGGATGTTCAGCGACAGCAATTTGAGGTGGCAATGTAGACGGTGCACCAGAGGTCCTTTTCTATTTTGGCTTGGATAACAAAAAATGTAATGAGAGGATGCCTAAGAATTTATATATATATATATATATATATATATATATATATATATATATATATATATATATACGCTACTCACACATTCTTAATTACGCTGTTATAATGATAAATGGATTATAAATAATAACAAAGAAATTAAAGATGAGTACTTGTGTTTAAAAACAAATGCAAATGATGACCAACGCTTGGCAAGTGACAATATTTAGCAAAAATATTACTAAAGAGACACAATTAAACGATAAAAGATAAAAATAATTGGAAGTAAACACTTACCGATTAATTTCCTAAAAGATAATATACAACCGATATGAATTAGAAATGGATTGGTCGGGATCGTTGGATTTACGTCTTCTCTGGTGCAGCAAAATTTGGAAAAGGACGCTGACTATTGTGCACGGTCCCTTGCGCACGATTAAGATGTTACAATAGCCGATGACCACTGAAATGATAACTTGGTAAACAATTGAGAGTTATCTCTCTTTGAACGGCCGGGTTTATCGATTCGTCTCAATAACTGGACTTAACTCATATCGAGTTAAGTCGGATTATGTAATTTTTTTTTCTGCGACGATAGCTTATTTCAAAGCCCGAATGAAGCACCAAAGAAAGTAGTTTTTATGTTTGCATTGACATCTACCTTTGAGTAATGTAATTAATTATCAATCAAAAGTATTTAAAAATTCGTAAATTATTATTATTCAATTGTCGATTAAAACGTTACATAAGAGGAACAGCTAATTTTCCATGTACATGTATGTGAAGGTTACCATGGTAACTACCGTCTAAGGTCAATTCATGCTCTTAATCGAAATCGAGCAGCAAAGGTATAAAGAAGACTTCAATGATCAATGTAAAAATTATTAATCATAACTTTTTGAATAAAATTGACGTAAAAGTTAGACAATGCATCTATAACAGTTCTGAAAATTAGAGGAATGCGTATATTCTTACGCCGACACCTTTAGGTCGTGCTTTGGATTGTCACTTATTCGGCTAAAACATCGTTTTTTAGCCGTACTCGTGGCTCAAACATGCACGACTGAATAATAAGATTCCTCTAATTTAGTCAATATCGAAAAAATAACTTCGAACATGGTGAATAAATGTCAAAGATTTAAAGAAGATAATGCTTATCCTACATTTTTTACAATCAGCTGTTCGAAGAAGGTCGCATGTGACGTCCCCGTACCACGTGACACGCTATCTAATTAACGAGTTTTTATACGATCGGGGCTATGAATTAAATTGATATTGTGGCTAATTGCCGCTTTTTTTTTTACAGCAAACAAACTGTTAGATATAATTAATATATATACATGGAAGGCAAAAAATGTAAAATGTCCCATACTTTAGAAACATGCAATATGTCCTTTAACACTTGAATTTCAGTTACACACTGTTATAGATTAATTAAAATACTTTTATTTTTTTAAATTCAAAATGATACATTTCTATATATGAAAACAATTGTAAATACTGGTGCAAATACATGTATACATAGTGTGAAATATAATATGCGTTGTTTACAGAAAGAAAAGTGAAAGTTAAAATGCAAAGGAGAACGGGGTAGGGGAGTACATTTTTACACATTTTGCAATAGTGAAGAATAAGTCGACAAAAGTTATTAGATATAAAAGGGACGTGGTCACGATTTTGATCAAATTTTATTTTTATATATTATTGTTAAAATGCTTTAGAAATGCATTTCTAATGATCAACAACAATTTGAGTACAAGTCAATAGATTTATAAGCAAGCTACAGAGCTTACAACTCCTTTTCATGTAAACAGGGCTCGTGTCCTGTTTTTGTTTACATTTGTTCAATAATCAGGTAAAAGTTTCAACCTGATTTTCCTCTCTTCTAATTCGCTTTAAGCAAAAATAAATAGTTCCTAGCGCTTATCACGTTCATTTTAGGTCTAAAACTGGAATTTTTACTTCAACATTCAAAACGTAAACAAAAGCTTTGTTCACTTGACAGAGAATTGTGAGCTCTGCATCTCGCTTATAACACTACGAATTACACTCAAATTTTGGTTGACTATTAGAAATGCTTTATCGAAGGAAGCATTGTAAAAATTAAAAACGGAAATATAATTTTTGCCCGAAATCGTGCACCTCTAAATATGAAAAGATGAAAAGTCCTTTTTCATGTAAATACAGAATATATACATGTATGTTAATTTTTTTTTACAGATTTTCTTTCAATGGTTTTCATAATCATAACAAAGGCAGTTTTTCTAATGAAACCCTTGCTTTAATGATTTCCTTTATCGCATTGAAATTCAGATATGGATGATTACAAAATTTGGTTGCAAAAATGTATTGTTTAACAAACAGCGTTATCAGATTGACCAGTTTAAAGAGATAAGACTTTAAAATTTATCAAGATGTTCTGTCAAAAATTGTTGAGACATCAAAAACCATTTTTCAATATCACCAGTGGCGTAGCTAGAATTTTTTTTAAGGGTATTCAAAATCGACAGGGAGTGCAGGGGGTGAAGCCCCCGGGAAGTCTTAAGACTCATGCTTTGCAAAATTCTGTGTGTTCATTTGCGTTTTTGCGTAAAGGGCGCTACGCCACTGATCACATTACAATTCTTTTACAAAATAACATTTATTAAAAAAGCAATGGGAAATAGTTTTTGTCGAAGGGGACAATAAACTTGCTTTTATTCGAATAGGTACTGTAAGTAAATGGGTATTTGATTATACCGAAAAAAAACTTTAATTGTCGGAGAGCTGAGTTTATTGCGGGCAAACAAGTTAGAGTTGTCAGACTTTATATTGAACGTAACGACTGATAACACCAAATGCAAGGGCAATCAAATGCTGCCAGCAAACAAAGGGCAGTACCTCTTAAATCGTTCAGGGATAAGTAATTGGTTATGATTCTAATAAAGGTCTTACTATAAGACATGGCAGGTTGTGGGGAGTGGGGTGATTGTAACCTCAATTTCACTCATAGTTTCCTTATTTTTATTTCAATTTTGACATGCTCCCAAAAAAGTGAGGGGCCAACTCCATGATAATTCAATTTGCTATATGTAAATTTATGAAAAATGCAAGAAAAGGGGGGGGGGCAGCCGCCGCCCCTGCCCCCTCCCCCTTTATTATACGTGTCTGAGGGAAATAAAACGTTCCAGCAACGAAGACATTCAGCGAAACAAAAGAAGATCAGAGGGAGGATTTTTCTCTTACTAGAACAATTATTTGCGCTTTTCAATGAATTAGTAATGAAAAACAATGGTTGAAGAAAAAAGAATATCTTCAAGAACATGCCGTTGCTTAAACCTTTTTAACCAAGGCGCTAAGATTTGCCTTAAAAAGATATTATCTCCACGTCGTTGACGTTCAGACGTCCTATGACCATTGGGGGCAAAGTAACTGGCTCCAATCTTGTATTTTCAGAAATATCTTTAATTTGTTAGCAGCAAAATCGGGATAGTTAGTGGTAGGGATGTTTGAGAAAATATATTTTAAAAAGCTTATAGGTAGGTCTAAACTAGTTTATATAGGCGTGGAAAAACATAATTATCTGAATTATATTGGATTTCAACAGGGGCCTGGTTAACTGTCAAAAGCAATGGAGGTTACTTAATACATGTGTCCGAACATGTTACGTACATCACGGTTTTATACGAATGACCTTGTGCTGAGAATAATTTCTTTGACGATTGTAAACATATAAAATGGACAGCAACAACACAACAGTTATTCCAAACAGAACAAATATGCTGATGTTTATGACATAAGCAGTCTCATCCTGTTGGTCATGATTTGGAACGGGATACTTTGTGTCATATCTGGTTGTTCCGTTCTGTGGTTGGAAGACTCCCACTGTTGTCAATAGTAGATTTGCATTCATGTTTCCATGAGCTGAAACTATGTGAGATTAACAGAATCATTCATTATTACGAGTGTGGGATGGTGAAATTTCACTGAGGGGGCAAAATTCACGGTCTAGGACGAGGCTTTGCCAAGTCCTAAACCATGAACCTTGGTCCCGAGCTGGAATTTCACTATCTCATACAAGTGTATAGTATTGTGCCGTAATTTTATGAACAAACGTCGACGATGTCATGCAAACGGACGTAAACGGAAGTGCTTGAGGAAAATTTATAACCATCATAGGATACTTAATTTTGATAATAAATGATAAAACTCACCTTAGTATTTTGTAACATTGCCCTTGACTCTGATAACTTTAAGCAGACGTCTTGGAATGGAACGATACAGGTTTTGTATGTAGGTTGTAGGGATGGCCGTCCAAATATGGCGGATTTCTCGTTCCAGGTCGGAAGTGTTGTTTATGTGCAAAATTCATTGCTTCAATTTATTTTTTAATAGCAACCAAGAGTTTTCAATAATATTACAATCTGGTGATTGTGCTGGCCACAACATCGAATTTATAGCTTTTCTGTGTTTAAATTCAGTAACAATCCGGGCCCGATGAGCGGGAGCATTGTCATCTTGAAAAATAAAATTGTTTGTTGGGAAATGCCGAGCTACAACGGGCCAAAGTTCTGATTCTAGTATGTCTATGTATTTTTGTGTATTTATGTTACCATCTACGACACATATTGTCCCAACACCATTCCAACTTATACATGCCCAGATCATCAGACGTACTTTAACTGGCTGACCTGGACATAAACAGTCGGGCATCCAATCTTCGCTGGGGTGTCTCCACACATACACGCGATTACTTTCTCCTATCATGACCTTACATTCATCAGTAAATATCACTCTATCCCATTCCCCTTCAACTCTCCACAATCTCTTTCCTCTTGTCACTGACACACGTTTTTTGCGATTCTCATTGCGAATTCGTATTTACTTTCTAAAGATCCTTCTATGATAATTATTTTCATATAATCGTCTCTTGACTGTTCTTTGTGAAACAGGAGAATGCCTACCCTGATTGATCATGTCGGTAATTCCAGCTAGCGGAACAGTACGTCCGGTTTTTTCAACTCTTAAAGGTTTTCTAGTTTCTCTGTCGTCCATTTTTTGTTTTCTGCGACTTCTTGGAGCCCTCTTTACTGTACCTCTAGCTAAATATCGTTGAATTATGGAATAAATACTGTTCCGCGGAATCTTTAAATCACGGGCAATATCTGCATATTTTTACCCTGACAGATATTTGTCAACGATGATTTGTTTCACAGGAGTAGAAAGCTCTTTATATTTACCCATGTTTACATTCACAAGATCTTGTCTAACTCAACTGACGTCATATTTTACAAATGACGTCATTGATCGATAGTAGAATTTGTCAGCTGTTCAAAGAATAAGGACAATAGTACGGAATTTATTTTAACGATAATCTCAAAAATCATAACGCTATTTTTACGTTTGTTCATAAACTTATGGCACAATAAATTATAACCAGTATTGTTCTCGCATTATTTATATATGGTGAAAGTCAGGAAGAGAGCATACGACAATTTCTTTTTAGTGAAAACATGATACGTTGTAAACAATAAAGCAAAACATTTGCTACCTGGATTAGCATATTTCATCATTTATCATTTTCGTATAACAGACGGTGTTTGATTGCGATTTACAGCGGTGTTGTAATGCACAATGTAAGCAGAAAAATCTCACACTTCTGTCACACTAAAAAAAATCTGAAAAAGCCGATCGCGCACCGGTGATAATACAGAAAAAAATATTGTACTTCTGATTACAAATCACACCTTTCCAAATTCCATTGTCTACTAATTTTTCTGTTATGTCAAATTCCATTAACTGCTAACAATTTGTCTAATCATTTTATGTATTTATCTTTAGATGGGGGATAGGTGAAATGATGATAGTTAACGAATAATATATCGGGGCGTAACCCAATAAAAGACATAAGTTTGTTAAAAGTAGGCTTATTTAAAATTGCATTAAGAAGTATTTAGTTCAAAAAACAATAAAAATAGATTCAAGTCTGTATTCTATTAAATTTGCATCTCGTATGGTCCTTAATATTTAAACCTGATAGGGCTTTAATGATACTTACTTGTACTGTGTTTGACGAGCAGTGATTCTAATGACGTTGAATGGATCACCTGCCGTGTACTTCCAAGTTTTATGCTCATATGTGAGAAAACTGTCTTTGCTGCAAATACAAAAACACTTATCACTATTTTAAATTAACAGAATGCCACTGTTGATGTTTTTGTATAACTGTTGTATAACATACGTTGAAAAGAAATGTTAAACATCAGATAGATCACTCGGCATATACCATTAAAGTATATATATGTGGCATCGATGTTCTAAGTGGAGGGGCAGACAAAACGGCTAAGTGGCTTGTTTGTTTTATACTCTCAAAAGTTATGAAAAAATAGAACATTTTTCAAAGTAAAGGGTCTTAAACAAGTAAAACAATAATTGAAAAAATCAAAATCATGTTTTTAATGTAACGATGCAATTTTAAAATATATATTTTTAACGTAGCAATACGACTTATTCCGTGGCATTTTAAGAGAAGAATTTAGTTTTTCTCTTTCAATTGTCCTATCCGTTGCAATTTAAAAAAAGCTTGAAAATAACTATACCTCGTACACATCCAACTGATACATTACACAATTCTTCGCTACATTTACAAATGGACTGACATTCTTTTCCATAGTTCGGGTATATGCAGGCCTTCTCACATTTATTGCCAATGAAACCATCTGGACATGCTGGATAAAAGAACGCATAATCATGAAAACTGTTTCAAATTGATAATCAATTTACCTTGTCACAGTAAAAATTGTATATAATTAGATTACAATATTATCATTTGGTGCGAAATACCAATTACCTATACAAGTGTCAGTGGTTTTGTCCATTATGAATCCGTCACAGCATCTTCCACTAGAAGTATCATTATCTAATTTCAACTAAAATTACTCTGGATATTTATTTTACAGGGAAACTATTGTTTGTTCTTTTGTTGAGCTCATAAAGCAGCAAGGTTTTTTGGTTATAGAATGATTAGCAATTTCAAAGATTGTAAAATACAGTTCTCGCATACATGTATGCTATAAATAGTGAAAGTCCATATTAAACCAAAGCAGCTTAAACTTGAGAATTATGTACCTAATTTTAGATAAATGTAATACCATAAAAATTCTTGTTCCATTCCTTACCCATTTTTTTTCTTTTAGCTACAGCTCTAATGAAATATATTTCAAACTCTTGTAAAGGGGAAAAATAACAAAACCGCTTACTTTGCGCACAGATTCGATACAGTCTGTCCAAAATGTTTGCTTAAAATCATGAAAGCCCACATCAAACCAAAAGCTGTCACCATTCTGGAAACTTTTCAATTAATGTTTCAATTTTCTGTTTCTTCTAAATTTGAAATGTATCGTTTTTATAAAACTATGTTTTACAACGAATTGTAATTGATTTTATTTATATTTAACCATCACCACACAACTTCATAAGGAAGTATATAAGTGATAGTACATGCTATGATTATTATCTAACTACATGTACCATGAAAAATTTCCGCGATAAGAAATTTTTGTTTCCTTTCCCTTTTATTCAATACAATCAAAATCATTTTTAAAAGATATAAACTTATTTTATTTTTAACCGTTAGGTACATTGAAATACATTTTCAGTTAACCTGACAAAAAGCTGAGACTAATGACTCATGACAGAGTATTTTTGGTTTGTTTTTATAAAGCAGTTGTGAGTTTTCTCGTCTTCCAGGATTCGAGATTATTTCGCCATTTAATTCAAAGCAACGCTTAATATTTCTCATTGTTTTGTCGAGTAACCTGGAGAAAAATGGTGAACAAGCAAAAACATGAAATCTTTAATATCTCGGGATTGGAAGTGACGACCAAAAAAGTCTCGTGTAGTTTTCTTACAAATTTTGTCATGAATAAGACCTGAAAGTTTCATCAAAATCGGCTGAAGCGTTTTTGAGAAAACGTGGGAGAAAAAAAAAAATAATAATAGAGGAAAAGAAACAAAGCAATAACAAGAAGGTCTTCCGTTGGAACCCACTCCTCTGTTTCTCTTATAATTGTCTTAATACAGTGTTGGACGTTAGATATAAAGGCTAGCTTCTGTTGGTTTGGAAGCAGGGTTGCATACGAATAAATGTGCAGTAGTTGACTTAAAACTAACACCCTGGGTAAAGTTTTAGTACTTAACTTTAGATTCCTATGACAATGAAAAACTGATAAAATCCACTCAATGAGCTCATCTGAAACAACATATGGGGAAGAAGGAAGGAATGCAAAAATCCGCCGGAAATGGATTAAAGGGGATTAGGATTGTACAATGTAAATAATTTTTTACATTTGTAATACATCAACATTAAGAGATCCTCTACAATATATATTGTTTGTTACCTTGCAAAGGAGAGATTTTTACATGAATTATCCCCTTTTCTACAATTATGAGTTTTTATAACAATTTCAGTTTTTGAAAAAAAAAATCATTTCATGGAATTTTATTTGCAAGTTTTAGTTTAAATCACTTGTTACCCATATAGTAAAATTACCTAATCTGTCAACTGCGCCTCTTTCAGTTATTAGTTTCCTCTACTACCTTTTATTTGTTAAAAATTATTTTTATAATTTCTTAATTTCCAATTTCTAAATACATTTTCTCTCTTTTACATCAAATTCCTACTCATTATAAACTTAATTAAATAATTCGGGTCTAAACTATAAGCGCCGTACGAGTTAACAACGGGGGTTTTAATTTTCCTTTAATAACTCGGACGTCAATTTTAATTAGCTAATTAACTCAATCAGGCGTGAAGTTGACAGTCGATTGATTACTTTAGAGCGATCGGCCGCATTGCCAGCACCTTCTCAAGCAATGTGATCCAAAACTGTTTAAACTGTAGTCGTTGTTCTTTTTCTAGTTCTTTAGTAGTGTTAGTTGTAGTGCTAGATTTTGTTTCATTTGTTTTTACCCATGTAATTTATTTCTTTTGTCCTGAAGAAGGGACTGGTTGTCCCGAAAATATGACAATATCAATTGTTCGTGTCGTTAGCCATATTTAGTGCTTTACATATTTAGTTTACTGGTTTAGTATCTATATATTAGATCCGACACTTTAAAGATGATTTTATTCTATTCAGTGATTTTATTTGATTTTATTCAGTGCTATATATGTATATATATTAGTATTGTAAAACATCCGAAGAAAATGAAAGCGCTTATGTTTTACTCGTTCTGTGTGTTTTCATTTATTTAAGTTTTATATATATATATATATATATATATATATATATATATATATATATATATATATATATATATATATATATATATATATACATACATACATACATACATACATACATACATACATACATACATACACACACCCTCACACACACCCTCACACGCACGCATGCACGCACGCACGCACGCACACGCACACACACAAGAATAGATGTTTGCCTTATTAGAAATAATAATACTTCAATTGAAATGAATGAAATTCTATGCTTACATGGTAATCTTGTTTTTCAATCTTATCACCTAACATAATTACACCTTTTGTACAATTACTTTTTAAAAGACCGCTGCTTTCAGCATTTTGGTACTTTGATTTTCAACTGTAAAGTGCATTTTAAAAAATTCCGGAAAATTTGCTAGAAAACTCTTTGATTCATTTAGAGTATTAATTTTGTAAAAGTTTGTGTAGACTATGTAAATCTGATTCTTAATTAAAGATGAAGTTTAGATTTCCCAGGATTCAAAAATCATTCCACCCTATTATTTTTATCCTCATTGCGTTTTCATTATTTAAAATGTGACATCAAGAATCGATACATATGTATGTATCACTTAGGCCTATAAGAAAATTATGTATTTTCTGAATTTGTTTCCTGTATTCAAACATTTATTTATATTTATTTTGTACCATAGCTTGTAAGTATTTTTAATGTATGTTATTATCAGATATAGTATCGGTACACAAATCATAATTTTTTCCCACTTTTCAAAAGTAATTTGAGCAAAACTGGTATTTGCAATGCAACCTAATAGAGCCAAATATTGGATTTCGGTATCTTGCAAATCAAAAGAAACATATTCAAATGCATCTAAAATATCTAATAAATCCTCTAAAAGCTTGTCTCTCTCATTCACAATAATGAACAATTGAGCATTATATGCATGTTAAAATTGTTTTCCATTCTTTTACAGTAAGTACACAATTTTGAAACCCTTTTCATAGACAATAATGCAATCAAGCGATTAAAATATTTTCTCAGGCCAGGCTATTCTTTAACAATTGCCCATAAATGAATTGGCTTTAATTTACTATGTATATTTCTATATACTGACATTTCATGAGAGTTGAAAAACGATTGTTTCCATTTTGTTTCCTCTTAAAAAAAACATTCTTGACTACTTGTTTTGAAAACATAGTTTTGTTGTAAACACTATCTGCATATACATCAAAAGAATTTGACAAATCATACTCAATTGCTGTCTTTTGAATAGTCTTAGAAACAATGTATTTATCTGGAACATCCTCGGAAGACAAAAACATAAAAACTTTATTATGAACAGTGATTTGGTCCGTTCTCATTAGTCTACCGAGAAATAGAAGGCGACATTTGTCTATATATCCTTTTACTGACCACAGGCCGAGATTCGATGTACAGGATAGAGAAGGTGAGTATTTCGAGAGTCCTTGAACAATTCTTAAAAAATGACGTTGGGTATATTCCAGTTTGTATTGGTCCTTTTTTGTAAGATCAGTCCAAAGTTCACATGAATAAAGAGAATATGGAAGAACGATTCTTTTCCAAATTTTGGCTGATACAACTGGGTTGATTTGGGAATTATTAACACCAACAGGATGGAGTGAATGAATTTTACTTCTTGCGCTTTTGCAAGCTCGTTCAACAAGTCTATCACTTTTCAGATTAGCCTGCAATAAACAGCCAGTATAAATAACATCATTGCAATTGGGTATAACATTGCTAAAGAGTTGTACATCAAGTTTCAATGAAATGCGTGACCGTTTGTTGAAAATAATACAAGCACTTTTCTTTGGATTGTAATGTAATCTCCATTTGTAAGCATATAATTCCACTACATATAATGATTCTTGAAGAGATCGAGGCGAGTTGCTTAATAACGCTTTATCATCGGCAAGCAGAATCCCTGGAATATGCAAGCTGCCCATCAGTACACCATTGGTAGTTTTAAATAGTTCATACATTAAGTCATTAATATAAACAAGAAAGGTGCTGAGCACTCTACCTTGGCGAACACCTTAAATATATTTTAAAGAGTTCAGAATTGACTCCAGCAAAAGATACAAAACATTTGCTATCATAGTACCAATTTTTTCAAAATTGACAATACCTTGTGGAAAATTTTGAAAAAATTGGTACTATGATAGCAAATGTTTTGTATCTTTTGCTGGAGTCAATTCTGAACTCTTTAAAATATATTTAAGGTGTTCGCCAAGGTAGAGTGCTCAGCACCTTTATGTTTCTTGTTTATATTAATGACTTAATGTATGAACTATTTAAAACTAGTAGTCAAGAATGTTTTTTTTAAGAGGAAACAAAATGGAAACAATCGTTTTTCAACTCTCATGAAATGTCAGTATATAGAAATATACATAGTAAATTAAAGCCAATTCATTTATGGGCAATTGTTAAAGAATAGCCTGGCCTGAGAAAATATTTTAATCGCTTGATTGCATTATTGTCTATGAAAAGGGTTTCAAAATTGTGTACTTACTGTAAAAGAATGGAAAACAATTTTAACATGCATATAATGTTCAATTGTTCATTATTGTGAATGAGAGAGACAAGCTTTTAGAGGATTTATTAGATATTTTAGATGCATTTGAATATGTTTCTTTTGATTTGCAAGATACCGAAATCCAATATTTGGCTCTATTAGGTTGCATTGCAAATACCAGTTTTGCTCAAATTACTTTTGAAAAGTGGGAAAAAATTATGATTTGTGTACCGATACTGATAATAACATACATTAAAAATACTTACAAGCTATGGTACAAAATAAATATAAATAAATGTTTGAATACAGGAAACAAATTCAGAAAATACATAATTTTCTTATAGGCCTAAGTGATACATACATATGTATCGATTCTTGATGTCACATTTTAAATAATGAAAACGCAATGAGGATAAAAATGATAGGGTGGAATGATTTTTGAATCCTGGGAAATCTAAACTTCATCTTTAATTAAGAATCAGATTTACATAGTCTACACAAACTTTTACAAAATTAATACTCTAAATGAATCAAAGAGTTTTCTAGCAAATTTTCCGGAATTTTTTAAAATGCACTTTACAGTTGAAAATCAAAGTACCAAAATGCTGAAAGCAGCGGTCTTTTAAAAAGTAATTGTACAAAAGGTGTACTTATGTTAGGTGATAAGATTGAAAAACAAGATTACCATGTAAGCATAGAATTTCATTCATTTCAATTGAAGTATTATTATTTCTAATAAGGCAAACATCTATTCTTGTGTGTGTGCGTGTGCGTGCGTGCGTGCGTGCATGCGTGCGTGTGAGGGTGTGTGTGAGGGTGTGTGTATGTATGTATGTATGTATGTATGTATGTATGTATGTATGTATGTATGTATGTATGTATGTATGTATGTATATATATATATATATATATATATATATATATATATATATATATATATATATATATATATATATATATATATATATTAAACTTAAATAAATGAAAACACACAGAACGAGTAAAACATAAGCGCTTTCATTTTCTTCGGATGTTTTACAATACTAATATATATACATATATAGCACTGAATAAAATCAAATAAAATCACTGAATAGAATAAAATCATCTTTAAAGTGTCGGATCTAATATATAGATACTAAACCAGTAAACTAAACATGTAAAGCACTAAATATGGCTAACGACACGAACAATTGATATTGTCATATTTTCGGGACAACCAGTCCCTTCTTCAGGACAAAAGAAATAAATTACATGGGTAAAAACAAATGAAACAAAATCTAGCACTACAACTAACACTACTAAAGAACTAGAAAAAGAACAACGACTACAGTTTAAACAGTTTTGGATCACATTGCTTGAGAAGGTGCTGGCAATGCGGCCGATCGCTCTAAAGTAATCAATCGACTGTCAACTTCACGCCTGATTGAGTTAATTAGCTAATTAAAATTGACGTCCGAGTTATTAAAGGAAAATTAAAACCCCCGTTGTTAACTCGTACGGCGCTTATAGTTTAGACCCGAATTATTTAATTAAGTTTATAATGAGTAGGAATTTGATGTAAAAGAGAGAAAATGTATTTAGAAATTGGAAATTAAGAAATTATAAAAATAATTTTTAACAAATAAAAGGTAGTAGAGGAAACTAATAACTGAAAGAGGCGCAGTTGACAGATTAGGTAATTTTACTATATGGGTAACAAGTGATTTAAACTAAAACTTGCAAATAAAATTCCATGAAATGATTTTTTTTTTCAAAAACTGAAATTGTTATAAAAACTCATAATTATAGAAAAGGGGATAATTCATGTAAAAATCTCTCCTTTGCAAGGTAACAAACAATATATATTGTAGAGGATCTCTTAATGTTGATGTATTACAAATGTAAAAAATTATTTACATTGTACAATCCTAATCCCCTTTAATCCATTTCCGGCGGATTTTTGCATTCCTTCCTTCTTCCCCATATGTTGTTTCAGATGAGCTCATTGAGTGGATTTTATCAGTTTTTCATTGTCATAGGAATCTAAAGTTAAGTACTAAAACTTTACCCAGGGTGTTAGTTTTAAGTCAACTACTGCACATTTATTCGTATGCAACCCTGCTTCCAAACCAACAGAAGCTAGCCTTTATATCTAACGTCCAACACTGTATTAAGACAATTATAAGAGAAACAGAGGAGTGGGTTCCAACGGAAGACCTTGTTATTGCTTTGTTTCTTTTCCTCTATTATTATTTTTTTTTTTTCTCCCACGTTTTCTCAAAAACGCTTCAGCCGATTTTGATGAAACTTTCAGGTCTTATTCATGACAAAATTTGTAAGAAAACTACACGAGACTTTTTTGGTCGTCACTTCCAATCCCGAGATATTAAAGATTTCATGTTTTTGCTTGTTCACCATTTTTCTCCAGGTTACTCGACAAAACAATGAGAAATATTAAGCGTTGCTTTGAATTAAATGGCGAAATAATCTCGAATCCTGGAAGACGAGAAAACTCACAACTGCTTTATAAAAACAAACCAAAAATACTCTGTCATGAGTCATTAGTCTCAGCTTTTTGTCAGGTTAACTGAAAATGTATTTCAATGTACCTAACGGTTAAAAATAAAATAAGTTTATATCTTTTAAAAATGATTTTGATTGTATTGAATAAAAGGGAAAGGAAACAAAAATTTCTTATCGCGGAAATTTTTCATGGTACATGTAGTTAGATAATAATCATAGCATGTACTACCCCTTATATACTTCCTTATGAAGTTGTGTGGTGATGGTTAAATATAAATAAAATCAATTACAATTCGTTGTAAAACATAGTTTTATAAAAACGATACATTTCAAATTTAGAAGAAACAGAAAATTGAAACATTAATTGAAAAGTTTCCAGAATGGTGACAGCTTTTGGTTTGATGTGGGCTTTCATGATTTTAAGCAAACATTTTGGACAGACTGTATCGAATCTGTGCGCAAAGTAAGCGGTTTTGTTATTTTTCCCCTTTACAAGAGTTTGAAATATATTTCATTAGAGCTGTAGCTAAAAGAAAAAAAATGGGTAAGGAATGGAACAAGAATTTTTATGGTATTACATTTATCTAAAATTAGGTACATAATTCTCAAGTTTAAGCTGCTTTGGTTTAATATGGACTTTCACTATTTATAGCATACATGTATGCGAGAACTGTATTTTACAATCTTTGAAATTGCTAATCATTCTATAACCAAAACACCTTGCTGCTTTATGAGCTCAACAAAAGAACAAACAATAGTTTCCCTGTAAAATAAATATCCAGAGTAATTTTAATTGAAATTAGATAATGATACTTCTAGTGGAAGATGCTGTGACGGATTCATAATGGACAAAACCACTGACACTTGTATAGGTAATTGGTATTTCGCACCAAATGATAATATTGTAATCTAATTATATACAATTTTTACTGTGATAAGGTAAATTGATTATCAATTTGAAACAGTTTTCATGATTATGCGTTCTTTTATCCAGTATGTCCAGATGGTTTCATTGTCAATAAATGTGAGAAGGCCTGCATATACCTGAACTATGGAAAAGAATGTCAGTCCATTTGTAAATGTAGCGAAGAATTGTGTAATGTATCAGTTGGATGTGTACGAGGTATAGTTATTTTCAAGCTTTTTTCAAATTGCAACGGATAGGACAATTGAAAGAGAAAAACTAAATTCTTCTCTTAAAATGCCACGGAATAAGTCGTATTGCTACGTTAAAAATATATATTTTAATATTGCATCGTTACATTAAAAACATGGTTTGATTTTTTCAATTATTGTTTTACTTGTTTAAGACCCTTTACTTTGAAAAATGTTCTATTTTTTCATAACTTTTGAGAGTATAAAACAAACAAGCCACTTAGCCGTTTTGTCTGCCCCTCCACTTAGAACATCGATGCCACATATATATACTTTAATGGTATATGCCGAGTGATCTATCTGATGTTTAATATTTCTTTTCAACGT
This sequence comes from Magallana nippona, assembly GCA_033439105.1. Lineage (NCBI taxonomy): Eukaryota > Metazoa > Mollusca > Bivalvia > Ostreida > Ostreidae > Magallana > Magallana nippona. The sequence continues at coordinate 27,686,233 of CM065920.1, read as the reverse complement.
ATGTTATACAACAGTTATACAAAAACATCAACAGTGGCATTCTGTTAATTTAAAATAGTGATAAGTGTTTTTGTATTTGCAGCAAAGACAGTTTTCTCACATATGAGCATAAAACTTGGAAGTACACGGCAGGTGATCCATTCAACGTCATTAGAATCACTGCTCGTCAAACACAGTACAAGTAAGTATCATTAAAGCCCTATCAGGTTTAAATATTAAGAACCATACGAGATGCAAATTTAATAGAATACAGACTTGAATCTATTTTTATTGTTTTTTGAACTAAATACTTCTTAATGCAATTTTAAATAAGCCTACTTTTAACAAACTTATGTCTTTTATTGGGTTACGCCCCGATATATTATTCGTTAACTATCATCATTTCACCTATCCCCCATCTAAAGATAAATACATAAAATGATTAGACAAATTGTTAGCAGTTAATGGAATTTGACATAACAGAAAAATTAGTAGACAATGGAATTTGGAAAGGTGTGATTTGTAATCAGAAGTACAATATTTTTTTCTGTATTATCACCGGTGCGCGATCGGCTTTTTCGGATTTTTTTTAGTGTGACAGAAGTGTGAGATTTTTCTGCTTACACTGTGCATTATAACACCGCTGTAAATCGCAAACAAACACCGTCTGTTATACGAAAATGATAAATGATGAAATATGCTAATCCAGGAAGCAAATGTTTTGCTTTATTGTTTACAACGTATCATGTTTTCACTAAAAAGAAATTGTCGTATGCTCTCTTCCTGACTTTCACCATATATAAATAATGCGAGAAAAATACTGGTTATAATTTATTGTGCCATAAGTTTATGAACAAACATAAAAATAGCGTTATGATTTTTGAGATTATCGTTAAAATAAATTCCGTACTATTGTCCTTATTCTTTGAACAGCTGACAAATTCTACTATCGATCAATAACGTCATTTGTAAAATATGACGTCAGTTGAGTTAGACAAGATCTTGTGAATGTAAACATGGGTAAATATAAAGAGCTTTCTACTCCTGTGAAACAAATCATCGTTGACAAATATCTGTCAGGGTAAAAATATGCAGATATTGCCCGTGATTTAAAGATTCCGCGGAACAATATTTATTCCATAATTCAACGATATTTAGCTAGAGGTACAGTAAAGAGGGCTCCAAGAAGTCGCAGAAAACAAAAAATGGACGACAGAGAAACTAGAAAACCTTTAAGAGTTGAAAAAACCGGACGTACTGTTCCCCTAGCTGGAATTACCGACATGATCAATCAGGGTAGGCATTCTCCTGTTTCACAAAGAACAGTCAAGAGACGATTATATGAAAATAATTATCATAGAAGGATCTTTAGAAAGAAAATACGAATTCGCAATGAGAATCGCAAAAAACGTGTGTCAGTGACAAGAGGAAAGAGATTGTGGAGAGTTGAAGGGGAATGGGATAGAGTGATATTTACTGATGAATGTAAGGTCATGATAGGAGAAAGTAACCGCGTGTATGTGTGGAGACACCCCAGCGAAGATTGGATGCCCGACTGTTTATGTCCAGGTCAGCCAGTTAAAGTACGTCTGATGATCTGGGCATGTATAAGTTGGAATGGTGTTGGGACAATATGTGTCGTAGATGGTAACATAAATGCACAAAAATACATAGACATACTAGAATCAGAACTTTGGCCCGTTGTAGCTCGGCATTTCCCAACAAACAATTTTATTTTTCAAGATGACAATGCTCCCGCTCATCGGGCCCGGATTGTTACTGAATTTAAGCACAGAAAAGCTATAAATTCGATGTTGTGGCCAGCACAATCACCAGATTGTAATATTATTGAAAACTCTTGGTTGCTATTGAAAAATAAATTGAAGCAATGAATTTTGCACATAAACAACACTTCCGACCTGGAACGAGAAATCCGCCATATTTGGACGGCCATCCCTACAACCTACATACAAAACTTGTATCGTTCCATTCCAAGACGTCTGCTTAAAGTTATCAGAGTCAAGGGCAATGTTACAAAATACTAAGGTGAGTTTTATCATTTATTATCAAAATTAAGTATCCTATGATGGTTATAAATTTTCCTCAAGCACTTCCGTTTACGTCCGTTTGCATGACATCGTCGACGTTTGTTCATAAAATTACGGCACAATACTATACACTTGTATGAGATAGTGAAATTCCAGCTCGGGACCAAGGTTCATGGTTTAGGACTTGGCAAAGCCTCGTCCTAGACCGTGAATTTTGCCCCCTCAGTGAAATTTCACCATCCCACACTCGTAATAATGAATGATTCTGTTAATCTCACATAGTTTCAGCTCATGGAAACATGAATGCAAATCTACTATTGACAACAGTGGGAGTCTTCCAACCACAGAACGGAACAACCAGATATGACACAAAGTATCCCGTTCCAAATCATGACCAACAGGATGAGACTGCTTATGTCATAAACATCAGCATATTTGTTCTGTTTGGAATAACTGTTGTGTTGTTGCTGTCCATTTTATATGTTTACAATCGTCAAAGAAATTATTCTCAGCACAAGGTCATTCGTATAAAACCGTGATGTACGTAACATGTTCGGACACATGTATTAAGTAACCTCCATTGCTTTTGACAGTTAACCAGGCCCCTGTTGAAATCCAATATAATTCAGATAATTATGTTTTTCCACGCCTATATAAACTAGTTTAGACCTACCTATAAGCTTTTTAAAATATATTTTCTCAAACATCCCTACCACTAACTATCCCGATTTTGCTGCTAACAAATTAAAGATATTTTTGAAAATACAAGATTGGAGCCAGTTACTTTGCCCCCAATGGTCATAGGACGTCTGAACGTCAACGACGTGGAGATAATATCTTTTTAAGGCAAATCTTAGCGCCTTGGTTAAAAAGGTTTAAGCAACGGCATGTTCTTGAAGATATTCTTTTTTCTTCAACCGTTGTTTTTCAAAAAGCGCACATAATTGTTCTAGTAAGAGAAAAATCCTCCCTCTGATCTTCTTTTGTTTCGCTGAACGTCTTCGTTGCTGGAACGTTTTATTTCCCTCAGACACGTATAATAAAGGGGGAGGGGGCAGGGGCGGCGGCTGCCCCCCCCCCCTTTTCCTGCATTTTTCATAAATTTACATATAGCAAATTGAATTATCATGGAGTTGGCCCCTCACCTTTTTGGGAGCATGTCAAAATTGAAATAAAAATAAGGAAACTATGAGTGAAATTGAGGTTACAATCACCCCACTCCCCACAACCTGCCATAATTGGTTATGATTCTAATAAAGGTCTTACTATAAGACATATCCCTGAACGATTTAAGAGGTACTGCCCTTTGTTTGCTGGCAGCATTTGATTGCCCTTGCATTTGGTGTTATCAGTCGTTACGTTCAATATAAAGTCTGACAACTCTAACTTGTTTGCCCGCAATAAACTCAGCTCTCCGACAATTAAAGTATTTTTCGGTATAATCAAATACCCATTTACTTACAGTACCTATTCGAATAAAAGCAAGTTTATTGTCCCCTTCGACAAAAACTATTTCCCATTGCTTTTTTAATAAATGTTATTTTGTAAAAGAATTGTAATGTGATCAGTGGCGTAGCGCCCTTTACGCAAAAACGCAAATGAACACACAGAATTTTGCAAAGCATGAGTCTTAAGACTTCCCGGGGGCTTCACCCCCTGCACTCCCTGTCGATTTTCAATACCCTTAAAAAAAATTCTAGCTACGCCACTGGTGATATTGAAAAATGGTTTTTGATGTCTCAACAATTTTTGACAGAACATCTTGATAAATTTTAAAGTCTTATCTCTTTAAACTGGTCAATCTGATAACGCTGTTTGTTAAACAATACATTTTTGCAACCAAATTTTGTAATCATCCATATCTGAATTTCAATGCGATAAAGGAAATCATTAAAGCAAGGGTTTCATTAGAAAAACTGCTTTTGTTATGATTATGAAAACCATTGAAAGAAAATCTGTAAAAAAAAAAACTAACATACATGTATATATTCTGTATTTACATGAAAAAGGACTTTTCATCTTTTCATATTTAGAGGTGCACGATTTCGGGCAAAAATTATATTTCCGTTTTTAATTTTTACAATGCTTCCTTCGATAAAGCATTTCTAATAGTCAACCAAAATTTGAGTGTAATTTGTAGTGTTATAAGCGAGATGCAGAGCTCACAATTCTCTGTCAAGTGAACAAAGCTTTTGTTTACGTTTTGAATGTTGAAGTAAAAATTCCAGTTTTAGACCTAAAATGAACGTGATAAGCGCTAGGAACTATTTATTTTTGCTTAAAGCGAATTAGAAGAGAGGAAAATCAGGTTGAAACTTTTACCTGATTATTGAACAAATGTAAACAAAAACAGGACACGAGCCCTGTTTACATGAAAAGGAGTTGTAAGCTCTGTAGCTTGCTTATAAATCTATTGACTTGTACTCAAATTGTTGTTGATCATTAGAAATGCATTTCTAAAGCATTGTAAACAATAATATATAAAAATAAAATTTGATCAAAATCGTGACCACGTCCCTTTTATATCTAATAACTTTTGTCGACTTATTCTTCACTATTGCAAAATGTGTAAAAATGTACTCCCCTATCCCGTTCTCCTTTGCATTTTAACTTTCACTTTTCTTTCTGTAAACAACGCATATTATATTTCACACTATGTATACATGTATTTGCACCAGTATTTACAATTGTTTTCATATATAGAAATGTATCATTTTGAATTTAAAAAAATAAAAGTATTTTAATTAATCTATAACAGTGTGTAACTGAAATTCAAGTGTTAAAGGACATATTGCATGTTTCTAAAGTATGGGACATTTTACATTTTTTGCCTTCCATGTATATATATTAATTATATCTAACAGTTTGTTTGCTGTAAAAAAAAAAAAAGCGGCAATTAGCCACAATATCAATTTAATTCATAGCCCCGATCGTATAAAAACTCGTTAATTAGATAGCGTGTCACGTGGTACGGGGACGTCACATGCGACCTTCTTCGAACAGCTGATTGTAAAAAATGTAGGATAAGCATTATCTTCTTTAAATCTTTGACATTTATTCACCATGTTCGAAGTTATTTTTTCGATATTGACTAAATTAGAGGAATCTTATTATTCAGTCGTGCATGTTTGAGCCAAGAGTACGGCTAAAAAACGATGTTTTAGCCGAATAAGTGACAATCCAAAGCACGACCTAAAGGTGTCGGCGTAAGAATATACGCATTCCTATAATTTTCAGAACTGTTATAGATGCATTGTCTAACTATTACGTCAATTGTATTCAAAAAGTTATGATTAATAATTTTTACATTGATCATTGAAGTCTTCTTTATACTTTTGCTGCTCGATTTCGATTAAGAGCATGAATTGACCTTAGACGGTAGTTACCATGGTAACCTTCACATACATGTACATGGAAAATTAGCTGTTCCTCTTATGTAACGTTTTAATCGACAATTGAATAATAATAATTTACGAATTTTTAAATACTTTTGATTGATAATTAATTACATTACTCAAAGGTAGATGTCAATGCAAACATAAAAACTACTTTCATTGGTGCTTCATTCGGGCTTTGAAATAAGCTTTCGTCGCAGAAAAAAAAATTACATAATCCGACTTAACTCGATATGAGTTAAGTCCAGTTATTGAGACGAATCGATAAACCCGGCCGTTCAAAGAGAGATAACTCTCAATTGTTTACCAAGTTATCATTTCAGTGGTCATCGGCTATTGTAACATCTTAATCGTGCGCAAGGGACCGTGCACAATAGTCAGCGTCCTTTTCCAAATTTTGCTGCACCAGAGAAGACGTAAATCCAACGATCCCGACCAATCCATTTCTAATTCATATCGGTTGTATATTATCTTTTAGGAAATTAATCGGTAAGTGTTTACTTCCAATTATTTTTATCTTTTATTGTTTAATTGTGTCTCTTTAGTAATATTTTTGCTAAATATTGTCACTTGCCAAGCGTTGGTCAGCATTTGCATTTGTTTTTAAACACAAGTACTTATCTTTAATTTCTTTGTTATTATTTATAATCCATTCATCATTATAACAGCGTAATTAAGAATGTGTGAGTAGCGTATATATATATATATATATAAAAATTCTTAGGCATCCTCTCATTACATTTTTTGTTATCCAAGCCAAAATGCTGAGGGCTAGAAATTCTAAGCGCAAGTCAACGTCTCTATATGCGGCTTTGAGTCCAGCCACATCAAGGCTAGGAAGGAAAAGGACCTCTGGTGCACCGTCTACATTGCCACCTCAAATTGCTGTCGCTGAACATCCACCTGCACTGCCCCAAGGGGACCCTTTGCACGGCTCAAGGCAACGTCTTGCCCCCGATTCACCAAAACAACAATCCACCTGCAGTTCCAGTGCCTAGTACATTAACCTCAGGTACTGTTTCAAGTGGGATCGAATTATCAATTTCCATTACCTCACACTCTATCCTCAACTCTTGGTTATAATATGTCCCCCATCTCCTCTGTTAGTCAGAATCCTACACCCCTCATTAGTGCTTAGGCATCCATGTTACACAGCCCATGAAAGAAAAGATCTGGGCGAAGACTATTTTGACCTATCTAAGCTAATACAGCCTGAACCAGACACTGACAAGACAGACCAACATAAATTCGCCATTTTAGATGGTCAGTTAGTTATGACACCTAAAACTAACCCAAAGAAAATCACATCTCTTGAAGCTTGGACGGATGCATTCATTGTCTTTGCTAGCATCTATTTAACAAGACATCCAGCAGACAATCAAGGCATTCTAAAATATATGCAAAACATTAGACTAGGGGCAAGTAGAAATCCCAATGCAAGCTGGCTCGAGTATGAAAAGCAGTTTCGTTTAAAAATGTCGGCTGACTCAACCATATCATGGGCCTCGGTAGATGCAGAGCTGTGGTTAATCTTCATGTCAAATCAATCCTTAACTGAACAAAATCAGTCAAACCTCAAATGTTATGACTACAATTTTAAGGGTTCGTGTAGTAGACAGGCTTGTCTCTACCTACATTCATAGCTCAGAATTACTTGCAATAATCAATAAGGAAATAAATCTTCGTCGCATGGCAGGACCGTTCAAAAATCCACCAATGTTCAATCTTAGATGTAATCCTGCAGGAGTTCTGCCAAAAAAGGATGGGGGTCGGAGATTAATCATAAACTTGTCTGCCCCTATTGGTAACAGTGTTAATGATTTTATTGATCCTGCATTGTGTTCAGTATCTTATGCGTCCTTTGATGATGCAATAACAATGATCAGTTCTCTAGGTAAAGAGACATTGTTATGTAAAATGGACTTGTCAAGCGCTTTTCGTCTACTGCCCATTCGTCCTTCAGATTTCTGTCTACTGGGTAAGTGAAAACAAGGTAAATTTTATATTGACAAGTGTATGCCGTTTGGGTGCTCCATAGCTTTCTCAACATTTGAAAAGTTCTCTTCATTTTTACACTGGGCATTAGAAAAAAACTGTAACAATCCAAATATAATTCATTATCTAGATGACTTTCTTTTTGCCGGTAGTAGCAACACATCGCATTGTGCACAGTTAGCAGAGTCATTTCAGACACTTTGTAATCAGTTCGGCATACCTATTAATGCAGACAAAACGCAGGGCCCCACTACTAATTTAACCTTCCTGGGATTAGGCATAGACACTGTTTCACAAACCATTTTTATTCCAGAAGATAAACGTCTTGAGCTTAAATCTTGCCTAACACGTCTCCTTGAATCAAAGAAGGTTTCCTTGAAACAAATACGGTCTCTTTGTGGCTCATTCAACTTTGTCGCCATGGCGCTTCCTGGTGGCAGAGCCTTTTGTCGTCGTTTTTACAATGCAACTATTGGCATAAGGAAATCTCATTTTATGATTAAAGTAACCAACTCTATTAGGGAAGACGCTAAGATATGGATTCAATTTTTGGAAAATTACAACAGCAAAACTCCATTCCCTGATTTGGTCTGGTCCAGAAATGATGCTCTTAACCTTTTCACCGACAGTTGTGGTTCCTGTGGTGGAGGTGCATTTTATAACAACCACTGGACGGCAATTAAATGGCCGGACTCCTGGTCTTCTGAACCTCTAAGAGACATTACATTTCTGGAGCTAATACTAATAGTTGCGGCAATTTGGTTATGGCAGGATAACCTGGCAGCTAAAATATTAATCATAAATACAGACAACATGGCCTTGGTTTACATTCTAAATTCCCAAACAAGTAAATCATGAGCCTACTTAGGCCTCTGGTGTTAGTGTGCATAATATCCAACATCCAAATTGAATAAATTCATATTCCTGGGTATCTTAATTCTATAGCTGATTCTATATCTCGATTTCAGTGAGAAAGGTTCAGGACTTTAGCTCCGAATGCGGACAGTTGCCCTTCTCAGATCCCATCAGAGTTTTGGAACATCTTAGACCCCAAGTAGACGCTCTTTTATCAGTTGCTATAGCAAAAAACACAGCTGATACTTATCAGCGAGGACTCGAGTCATTTAGTTCATTTCGTAATAAGTTTTCCTTGCCTTTACTATGGCCACCACCAGTTCACCAGTTAGTTAATTAAATTGCATACTTGTCATCAAACTCAATATCATTTTCAACGGCAAAATGCTACCTAAGTGGCATAAGTTATCAGCTTCAATTGCATGATCACGTTGATTACACAAAACCATTTATTGTTAGAAAAATGCTGGAAGAAATGCGTCGTTTAAACCCATCCAAAGATATTAGAGCGCCAATAACTTTCCCTATGCTAAGCCAACTTATTTCTGCACTGTCTTTAGTTTGCTCAAATTCTTACGAAGCTACTCTATTTGCAACTGCCTTTGAACTAGAATTTTTGCATTATTAAGAGTAAGTGAATTCACAACGTCTAGCAAAAATACAGTTGTGCTGCATAAGTCAGATGTTCAACTATCGGCCACAGATCTCCGAGTTATTATCAAGAGATCAAAAACTGACCAACTTGGTAAGGGTTCAACAATACAAATTACTTTAAATTCACAAACATCCACATAATTTGCCCATTTGAATCAATATTTAACATTAAGACCTGACTCACCAGGGCCATTCTTCTGTCATTTAAACTCAAAGCCATTAACATCTTATTAATTTACTTCTGTTCTCCACAAGACTATAAAATTCATTGGCTTGGACATTACAACTTTCAAATCTCACTCATTTCGAATAGGTGGGGAAACAAATATGTTTTTACAAGGTTTCACTGAGGAAGAAATTAAGTTCAAAGGTCGTTGGAAATCTAATGCAGTCCAAACATACATTCAAATTTAATTAAGTACCTCGCAACAAAATACTTGTTCTAATAGTATGCTAAGTTTGCAGGTACCAACAATACAGTATGGATAATGGGCTGTTCATTGATATTCCACGCCTATGAACATACATTCTTAAACTACAAAAACCAGCATCTCCACTTAGAACCCCTTAATATCAAGCTGAGATGGAAAGAGAGGCATGGTATGGGAAGACTTCGAACCTTGATTTCATGAACTGGTCTTCCAGTTCGGATATCCGGATGCTCTGATTTTCATTGTGGTGGTAACAGCATTGGTACAATGTCTTTGCGTCGTCTTCAAAAGTTCATGAAACTTACAGTTTCCAATATTCTTGCCGTCCGACCCAAATAAATATTGTAAAATAATTTGGTCACAGATTTTAGCAAGGACATATTACCGGCATATGTTTTCACATGTACCAGCGGAAAACGCTCGAGTTAGGATAAATAATTCCTTGTCAAACTTTATTATTGCTAGAAATGGGGGTTACATTAATTACCTGGACTTGCAAAGGTGCTCTCAAACTTTATACCGTTATGGTACTCATCTTACCGACTGTGCCCAATCAGTATTTCTGAATGCCATTCAGGGTGGCTTGTTCAAAATTTTACGTGAAAATCTCAAGACTTTTCCCCGTTAACTAGTTAGTGTAGTTGTTTTCCCTTTTATCTATGTAGCGCAGTTTTGTTATGGCTTGGGCAAAATTCACTCGCTTGTGGCAGATGTCTTTTCACAACAGGTAGTTTAACCTGTTGCCTTCAGACATATGGCCGAATTTTGCATGAAGCCCCGCCGCAGATACTGTTACTTTCCAGTGTCTCTGGCCAATAATATGGGCTTCCGTCATTTTGTCTTTGTCATTGTTTTCTACATCATATACTGTTGAAAAAGTCGACGTAGACCATTGTGTGCATGATCCATTGATTGACATTGAAGCTTTTATCATTTACAAACATTGAAAATTTATTAGGTAACATAATTCAATGCTATATATCCATATTGATCATCTTCAGTGTAAAGATCAATTAATTATTTTGAGTTAAAATTAACCATTGTCTATTTGTTGTTCATTCATCTTTGTGTATCATTGAACCATTGCATATTAATTTTGTGTATTGATCAATTTTAATAGGATGATAAATAAGTAAAGCCATGACAAAAACGGCCAAAACACTTGTTTTTCTGTAATGCTAGCTACATGTACCTTCATACATGCCCGCGTGGAACACCAAAGAAAGCTTTATATTGTTTAAATGCATTTCCAATTGGTATTATAAAAATAATGAAACATTGATTTAAGTCAGAATATAACTATGTAATACATTCTTGTAAAAATGCTCCATTTAACAACTTGTTAAGAATTGTCTTTATTTACAATTAGAATTCAAGTCCCATACATGATGAAGCATTGTAGGTTTTATGTTTTGTTCTGTTTTTTACAAAGAAAGCGAATGATTGAAAATTTGAAATGGAAGAGATAATTTTAAAAAAACCGGATCCAACTGTTTAATAATGAACGTGTAAACGGAAACCAGAAAATTTTGGAAATAAGATATTTAAAGAGGGAGTCAGTCTTTGCATTATTTAGAATTGCCAGATATTGATGTGATCATGAGGTATGAATACTAAGCCGGTCTCAAATAGATTTTTTAGTGTTAAGTATTGATTTTCCATTTGGTTTTTCAAAGACGAAAATCCACATTCTATTCCAGACACTTATATTGAGCGCTTATAGCTGCAATGGATGAAGACAGAGTTTAGTTTGCCAATTTTAAATCTTGATTATTTTTTTCAAATACGTATATTTCTATAAAAAAGGAAGGTATTTTTTCGTCGTAGGATGCTATGGCCCTTAACTTTGAAAATGTATTGTTCATGTTCTGTATATTGAATGTATAGAAAACAAACATAAGCCTTTAACTAATCTGAAAAAAGTTTACGTGCACGTTTCTGTAGAAATCTACACGTTTTAGAGCAACTTGTACTGCATCTAAATGTTATTTAAAAAACTGACGTAAGTTTTCTTAGATTACCTCCTCTTAGGGGGCACTCATTATATATTTATGTGAAAAAGTCGTCTCCTAGTTGCTGTTAAAATTGTGCGTAAAAAGAAGCAATATCAATTCTGAAGAAAATAATGAAACTAAGAAAATACTAAATGCTACAAATAACTCATGATACCGGTTTTCCATATTTGCACATGATAGTTTCTTTATTTGAAATCCATATGGGTGACTCTATTTTATTTATATTAACAACAGTACACATTACATTTCTTTGATTTCTGAAGTTCAAAAATTTATCTTAATAATGAAAACCTGATTAAAATGTGTTTATCTCTCATTTCAGAGAGTCAGCCACCCTTAAAGTTTATGATACGATAATGCAGAAACATACAGTGATGAAAGTTGCATAATATATTGGAATTTTTCTCTTGTCGTGTATCCTATAATGAAAAGTAAAACAGAAACGAATTTATCATCACAGTTATATACGAACATGATATTTTAAAGAAAATAAAGCCAAAAAAAAAACAAACAAACAAACAAATTAAATACTAAGTGTATACACATATATTAAATCTCGTGGATGACTTACCCAATAGTTGCACTGAAAACGTGTCCCGTGTTTGGAAAACAAACATCATCTACCAATAAACAAAGCAATGAAGAAAAATACTTGAAAACCAAAGTCTTTGTTTTTTTTTAAATATAAAATATATTTTAAAGTTTGTATGTATGTCTTTATGGTCGTCAAAAAAAATTCCCAAGAATAGATTAAACGTACACGAATAGAGAGATTATTTTTGACATCGAACGTTACAAATGTATTCATTGTAGTTGTATTGATATCAATTTAATATCGATGTTTTCAATTTTTGGAAATATGATGAAAAAATATTACTTAATAATTTAGCAATCGTTAGTTATTTCAGGAGAAAAGAAATTGGTGACTATAAAATAATTTAGCATTTTTTTTTCACCTCAAATCAATATTTTAAACTTCATACTTTGTCAAATCGAGATAGCAATAGTAAGTCAATAAGGTGATTAGAATATTGTAAAATCAGAAGATTATTTGTGAGTTATTTGTAAATGTAAAAGTAGGCGGTGAAAAAAGCCATATATGCTGATATGACAATTACATGAGTGACATAAACAAGTTAAAACCTAAAAAGTGCTGATCCCTTTAATAAACGAGAAACTACAAAACATAAAATTCATCACTTCTTTATTAAAAACGATGGAACTGATGTCCAAGCGAATAGTTTAGAAAATTCCTTACTGCCAAAATTATATTTTTACATTTTTATCTCATTTTCATTTATTTAAATTTCATTTAAATGTAATTTAAAATAAGTATTATTTTATTTATATTTCCATTACAGTTGTTTTTAAGTTTCAAAGTTATCTCGAAAATAATTCATCGTAAAACATATAAATATGTTATTTATTTTGTTTATCTTACATTTATAGACAGATGTTGAAAGGTATCTAGAAGAACAGGTTTGAAGCGGATTGTTTGATATACACGAAACAGAGCCCATCTGTAAACGTTTCCCAACTGTGTCATAGAAAGGGCAAACTCCTACAATTAAGATGTAAGAAAGTGTATTTAATCAAATTAAAAAATGAAGTCATTTCATTTATACTTTTTAAATATATACGATGCTTTTAAATATGTCATTTATACAGGATTAGAATATTCAAAATATGTTATTATAAGTAAGTCACAAATGAAAAAGAACTAATCGTGTTTGAAAGCTTTTAACGAGTAGACAACCTTCAAAATATACAAATTTAGAAAATGTTATTAACAAAATTAATCTACAAGTCAAGTAAGAAAGCTTTATTTTATCAATGTTCATCCTACTCAAATTGGTGTTTTTGAGAAAAATTGGATATTATATATGTAATAATTTTTGAATATTTGTTCATGAATTATATAGAGGGGCACCAGCACACAGGTATATAAACCTTTTGGTTTTGTTACACCCGAAATAGTACACTTGTTAACTAAGTTAAAGGAAAGACGTCCAGAGAGATTTCTACATATAGTATTATTTTAGAAAATGATACTTTTTATTTTTTTATTGATATCATTTACAAAACATTTAATTAGCTCTATTTACAGTGAAATAGTTTTATTAACTGCTGATACATTAATATATATATATATATATATATATATATATATATATATATATATATATATAGGTGATTCATGTTACAAAAATTCTTTTAATTGGCATAAAACACATCAATATCACTCGCGGAATAAATGCCTTTTCATTTTGGCAAATAACGTTTTACTACATTGCAATAATTAACCGAATCCAGAAAATGATTTTAATAAGATTAAATTGACAAACAGTTCAGCCACAGTTTTGTTACACAGTAGAACACATTTGTAAAAAAAAAAAAAAATTAAAATTATGACAGCAGAAAAAGTATCTAATGGTGCTAAGTAAAAGCAATAAATGTGGAAAAGCTTTATAAAAAAAAATCCTAAAAATACTTTTAAATCATTTCACAAAAAGACATACATCTCCCGAACAATGTCATGTTGTAAATGTTGTATTAATTTTACTGTCACCTGGAAAATTCAAAATTTACAACAACACAAGGGCACTTCCATCAAGCATACGTATATAAAAGTAGTACGAAACACCCGTGAAATTAATTTGCTGAAATATTTAATGAAATACACAAAATAATTGCTTACTATTATGTGAAAGTAAATTTTAAGTAAATAAATTTTAATCCATTAATTTCCTTATTTTCATTTCCATTTTCCAGATCTCCCAACTCCATGATAATTCAGTTTTCTTATATATAATTAAAAATAAATCCTGCTGCGAGAAAAAGTGCTATGCCCCCCCCCCCCCCCTTCCCCTATGCTACGTGCCTGATTTGGCATTCAGAAACTTCAGGGACTGAACTTTCAGCTGTACGGTATGTTTCTCTGTAATATTGCTTCGTGAATCTGCTATATACATGTATACCCCCCAGTCGTAAACGTACTTCGCAGATCAGTATTTGCTATGACAAAAATGCTGTAAATTTCTAAGCCCGTGTTCTTTAATTGACCTTCACGCAATAGACATAGTAACTTCGAAATGGATAGTACGACTGGCATACAAGGAAAGGTAACATCTTTAAGCCTGGTGTATTCTTTTTAACTTTAGCTCACAAAATCCAATTTTGTCTATTCCGACTCAAGTGAATGGTGGTTTGATTCACCGGTAATTGAACCAATTTCTTTCATCCAACATTTGATCATCGCACTTCAAGTTCAAGTTCAAGTTCATTTATTTCACTCAAAACAAATAATGTTACATGAGGTACAGAAAAATTATATACAAAAGTATAAGAAAAGCAGAATTTACAAAAGATAAACAGAAAAATTTTTTTTTTTTATATAGTTGTTACGTAGGATGACCGACCATATCAAATATTTTACTAACTAAAGTACACATTTTCATAAGAATTACATGGTTTGAAGATGACATAAGTGTTCTAAATTTTAACGTGTTTGGGTTTTTAACAATTTTTCCTTACATGTGACAATGCACTACATTTTAAAACATAGTGAAATTCAACGCCAATTTGGCTGGCTTAAAAAAAACTGCACTTGCGGTCTCCACATGGAGTATTGTTCCACCTACCAATTTCTATAGGGAGGCGATGGTTTGTAATTCTGTATTTAACGAGTAAGTTTCTTAATTTTCGTGGTAGTAGTAGTAAATAGTCTTCACAACAAAAATTGGATTTAAATATACGGTATATAACACCTTTTGAGGAACTATCTAGTTCACTATTCCATTTTGCACAAATCGATCTTTAAGATTTTGTTTGACAATATTTTCCAACCATTTAACGTTAATAGGATTTTGCTGGTGCCATACATAGGATAAGCCACAGCTATCTGCACATAACCAACAATATTATATGGGGTATGTTACTTGAACCACATTTCACGATTATTCATTATATCTTATTATTATAGCTATTGGGAGTGCACTTGCCTCTAAACAATACCGTGCCAATGCGTTGGTCTTTATATATGCACATTGTACTCCGTGAATTTCGAAAATGACTTTCTATATCCCCAACAAATATTAATTATTCCATTAGCCATTAGGAATAAATCGACTGCTCATTGTCGTATTTTCATTTCATATTTAATCATTTTCCGACTTCTAGTATCGATATTTGATTCAAAGAATTAAACTTATTAACATAATTTCATGTTTACGAACCCTTGTGCAATGCTTCTGTTTACACAGTTGAAATTAGATTTAAATTGATGAGGGTAGTCACTCTTTTTAAAATTCTATTTGATACTCTGTCAATAATATACATTGTTTTTAAAAAATGGCTGAAAAAAATGTACATATATATACTTAAAAAATCAATCAATAAGCAAAAAAAATATGATTTGAGAAATGCATGTCGCGAAACCGTGAATGGTAAATGTCAAATACGATTGGCTACCGCTATTCACTCTGTCCACAAAACAAGTTTACTATTCAAACGCGTTCCTATCACGTGATTGGCTTTCTATAAAACCTTTATACATGATACCCGTATTTCATCTTACACGCGTTTCTCTACTTGTTCGCACACATGGGGGAGAATGAAAATAGAGTCTTTCTGACAAAACAATTGCCGATATTGTTTTGTCTCGAGCTACAAATGAGATTTATTCGAGGAAACTTATTTTGAGTCAGTTATACGTGTTGAGTTTTGGCAATTTTGATCTGGAGGAATTTCTTACTGTGGAATATGATGGACGTGTAAAAAAAACAACTTTGTTGATGTGGTTTTTACCTGAGATAGTGGGCCGAGTTAAAAAAAAAAGTGTGGGGTATGTACAGATAACCCACACTTTAAACAATAGAAAACACGCCAAGCTATGGTACAACAATTGTTAATTGATAATACGTCGTCGATATACCTGAATGTTGAGTTAAAGGCCACAGCGAGTGAGTTATTTTTTTCACGTACAAGTTTTTTTTTCATAAATTCTGCTTCATAAGAATACAAAAATATATACAAAATTCGTCCAGCGCATGTTGTAAATCTTCGGCTGACTCTGTTAGTATGACAGTGTCGTCAGCATCAAATAAAATAAAGAGTTTACTGTAAACAAGCAACTCTTCTTCGAGATCATTTGGGATACTACTTAATCCATTGACATTTCTCTCATTCAAAACGTTTTCTATATCGTGGATATACATGGAAAATAAAAAAGGTGATAAGTTTTCTCCTTGAAGTACACCAAGGTTACAAAAGAAAAAAAAGGTGAAGTTTCGTTATTCAATTTTACTTTTGACTTGATACCTGGTACATGTTTTTTAAAAATGTAAGACATTTGCCAGTTATACCACTTTTATATATTTAGACCATAAACATTCGCGCCACACAGTATCAAATTCTTATTTAAAATCAATAAAAGCACAAAACAATTTCTTTTTACAATGCAGTAAAGTTTGTGACAAAAACTGCAATAGTATAGTGTTATCAAGAGTAGAATAACCTTTCCTAAATCCAGACTGGCAACCACTAATTAAGTTTAAATCATCAGAATACATTTCAAGTCGACTCCTTTAAAAGCTTGTAAAAAGTATTCCAAGACAGCTTAGCAAAGTAATAGGTCTGTAATTCTCCGGTTGTGTTGGGTCACCTTTATTTTATACTAATATTTTATCTTATATGGTTAAACTATATGATTAACCATTCATCAGGTACTATTCCTGTGTCGTAAATAAGATTAAAGAACATCACATATACAGGTAAAAATATTACAATAGTTGATACAATATGATACAACATCTTCGAAATCAACCTCCTGATAGAGGACGGTGATTGTAATAATAATATCTTTCAAACGAAGTTTAGAAATCGTTTTGAATAACTAATTGAAGAATACATTTTTTGTTATATTACTTATTTTATATTTTGAAAAATTATTTCATTTTGATATAGGACAATTTTAATCAGATAAGAAAAAAGCTCTTTGCAATCTTGACGCCATCTTGATTTCACTTTGGTTATTTAGTTGTCTCGAAAATATTTTTCTCACACAGACATGTTATCAATGGACAAACTCGGCCCATCCCACCCGTCAGAGGGTTTGCACTCTATCTCATGATTTATTTTAGCCGGTAAAAAGCAAATAAAAAAAATGACAGACCTTGAAGATATATTGTAGATGTGCAAACTTCTACCAGTTGTCCAGTCTCAGTAGGTATACAGTGATATACTTCTCTTTCGGTACAACCATTTAATGAACAATTCTTTGTTTGTGCAGCTATTCGCCAATTTTCCTGTGTGTTTGGGCATCCTGTCACATTTATCTGTTGGCATGGAATAGCTGTCTGTTTTAAATACAATAAAACAATACTTTATGAAAATAAACTAGAGGCCAAGAGTTCATATCGATCACCTGAGCAAAAATAGTCATAAATTTGATCAAATCAGCATTATGTATTATGTTATCAAAAACAAAATATCTAAAATAAATTAGTAGAGTAAATCTCGTTTAAAAAGATCTTGATTTTTTTCTCCACAAATTCATATATTAAACATCAAGCCCCTTTTGTATTTTTAATATTTGGGAAGAATATTTTTACTTTTTTTTTCTCTATTATTCCTATGTAAAAAAAATTAACACCCCCCTCCCTTCCCCACTGTGGCCCCATCCTAAACTTTTAAAACTATTTACTCCTATATAAATTATTTAAAAATTCACACCCCCTCCATTGTGCCCTCACCCTACCCCCGTGGATCATAATTTGAACAATCTTGAATTTACACTACCTGAGAATACATCCACACGTTTAAGCTCTCCTGGACGAATAGTTTTTGAAAAGATGATTTTAAAAAAATGTCGGAAATTTATCAGGTTAATGAAACAGAGTGAAAGGTAGATACAGAAAAAAAAAATTGATTCATAGTTTGATTTTTTAAACTGTAAATTATGAGATAAAAATTAAACATTAGACGTACTTACTCGAATTAAAACACAGCTCCATAAAATTAGAATTGGATTATGTCTGCGAAGAACGTTTTCAATGTAAATTGTCATTACTTGAATCTGAAAATGAATATCTTTTACATGCTTTTAAATACGTGTATAAACTGTAAAATTACATTGTATGTATCAATCTAGTATGCACGTATGCAAGATACCTACAAAGGCCCAGAAGGCTCATTTGCGATTCAAGAATCAAGATTCGAAATTTAATATCTATATTAACCAATGAAATCATGAATATGAAAATCATTATCCTAGCGACAGCAAAGTGATCTAAATAAAGATCATCAGTAAATGCTTATAGCTACATATATCTCTAATTTAATGATTAAAGGAACTTGGACTAATTAGATCGTAGAGAGTTCATAAAAAAATAGTGAAAATATCATGTGTTTTGAGAACGATGATTCAGTGAAATAACTCACAATTATTTTTAAAAAATAAATAATAATTCTTGGCAATAATACACATGATTGTTATTAATGAAAACAAATATGAGAACTCTGTTTTACTTTTAATTTTGTTCGATCTATAAGAAATTGATTATGGGAAATAAAATAACTTTAAAACCTTAATATCATTAAGACTGGCAGGAAGTAACAAGCAGTATAATAGGGGGTGCGGGAGTGTGGCTCTTTTTAGACCTAAGTCAGCATTAAAAAATAATTTTGCACCATTACGGAGATCAGATGGAGTTGTAGCCCTCTCCAGAAAACGTCAGAAAACAAAATCAGAGAGGGCTACATTATTGCAGCTAACCAGATACAAAAGACTGTTAGATCATCCATGCGCGTGAGCAATCAGTAAAACACTTGATACTGAGATCGGATATCCTTGCTCAGTGTTACATCAAGATAAGTCAGCAGTCATTCTTGTTCGAATTGGTGGCAGAGCGCTAGTGTGTGGTCATCCATACTTGTTTTCTAGTCTACTGGAGCAAGTGTTCAGCACTCCCTGCTTGCGTTAGGTTCACGTTGTTGGCGCTGGTGTGTGGTCATCCCGTGATACTTTAGGTGCGCATATGTGCGGACTTCACTGCCCGCGCAGTTTCCCTATTTAGGTGCAAACTGGTTGATTAAACGGATCTAGACATTATTTGAACTCGATTTTTAAAATTTTATTCTTCCATTTTTATTGTTTGAATTTTAAAGAATGGATAATAAGGGTATTTTTAATAAATAATTTTATAGTCAGAAATCGAGTTATAAACAAGCTTCAGATACAGAGTTTTTGTAAACAAAGCTCGAGTTATTGTTTAAATATGTGTTGAATTGGTAGAAGTTTAAATCAAATGTTGCCTTCTTTTGTTGATACTATTATTTATGAACACATTGAATGAGTTTATTTTGTTTGCAACGAGCCATTTTGTCAAAAAATAGTAATTTATTTACTTTACAATATTTGTAAACAAATATAAGACTCAAGCGATGTTTTCATAACAATGAATTCTGACCTCTGTATCTCGCTTGTAACTCTTGTATTAAACTTGAATTCCAGCATTCAAGTTTTTGTCAATCATTCAAAATGCACAAGTAAACCCTTTTGTACATACAAAATAAGTATGAAATGATCTCAAATCGTGTCTAGGTCCCTTTAATTCTGCACTTGTACATATTAGCAGAAATCAGGACTATTTTATCTCGAGTACGGGCTAGCATGGGTCCCCCTTTCACGTACAAAACATAAAATTTCTTTGCGCAATCGAATTTTATGGAACGCCATAGCTGTCTTCAGGATAAAAATTACTAACGGACAGACAGACTGACCGACAGATGGGTTAAAAACATTATTCCCCTTCAACTTTTTACATGAGGTATAATGATATTCTGTTCTAAGAAGGAATGGAAATCAATTATTTGTCCTTTTAAAAATTGCTAGCCCTCTTCCCAATTCAGATTAAAATGAAGGATGACCCTCTTAGTTGCTTTTACACAACTGGATAACATGAAATCAGATTCTTAGTGTAAATGATTGTTTTCGAATAAATCAACATAAAAAATTCAGCCAAGTAGGCATAAATACTAGTATCAGACAATTTGTTAAAAAAAAATAAAAATGTTAAAACTGGAATTAATCAAGTAGAAACATATTTAAATTTTTAAACAGTGTAAATTTTCAACATGCGATTTCATTAGTGCACGATTTGGGGAGGAAATCAAGGTCTTGAAATATGACCTAAGTATTAATTTCAAGACTAAATGTCTAAAAAAAAAAGAAGCACCCTCTGTTCAATATTCAATGTTGAAAAATGAACCCTGTGGCAATTTAAAGCCGGGTCAATTTCGTCCTTACACCGTACAACGTCTACATAATATATTTCTTTACCAACATATTGTAGGTTTTTATCACATATTTAAATAAAGTAGACTTAACGATGTAATAAATTGATTTTTTAACATGTTTTTTTGTAAAAGCATTCTGTGTTTAATATTCAATGTTGAAAAATGAACCCTGTGGCAATTTAAACCCGGTGTTATATAGTACCTTTTCCCCCCTAGCCATCTTTCCCCCCGGAAAGATGGCTATATAGCAGGTTTTCTCCCCGGAAAAATGACTATATAGTAGATCTTCCCCCACAGAAAGCCGGCTATATAGTGCCCACCCCCCTTTTAATAGCCAGATTACCCCCACAGAAAACCTACTATATAATAGATTTTCCCCTTGTTTTACATTTCGGTCATGTTTACGGCGGTCCATTTGTTGTAATAGTTAAGGAATGAATTCAATATCTATTAGTTTTATACGATATAAAATTGTTTATAAAAAAGCGTAAACTGTTAGTCTTACTATGACGTAGGCAACATTCTTTATACTTTATAAAATATTTTTCTAGACTATCAGAAAGCGTGTTACAACCAGAATTATATTGATTTTGCAATATAAGAGATGATATTAATCACTCATAATTTAGGGTAATAAATGCATTTATTAATACATAGTTTAAAATACAGGGTTTTTTTCATCCCTGATATGAACGAAAGCACGTGTTTATCACATTTCTGTATCATCACCCTTTATTTCACCCCTTGTTACGAATTTTTGGAACACATTTGCTCCTTTTATTCAGATTTCGAAATACCGTGGATATTTTTGTTTTAATTGATGCATATTTACGGTGGACTATGACGTTATAACGTGGCCAATTTTTTAGAGGATGTCACAATGTTTGAGCGTCAAAAATGCGCTGGTTTTGAGATGGGAGAACTAGGATAAAGCTAGATAAAGTTTTTCTTATGAAAATATAAACGAGTAGTTTATCAAAAATATGATAAAAACAACAATACTTGGCAAATTCTGGATCACACTCGAATCAACTCTCAACCAATATCAGCCCCCATGGTCTTCGTTCCTCCGGCTGATATTGGAGTCTCGGGTTGATATAGGGTGTGATACAGATTTTGCCATGTATTATTTTCTATGTAATAAGCTCCTTTCAAAGAAAATAACTGTTAAAAACCTTGAATACATTTTGCAGGTGGATTAAGGAGTGGAAATTTATTACCCTCTTTGTCCACAAAGTCTATTGATTTTAAGTTAATACCTCTAGAATTGACGATCTTAAAGATAATCATATACTAGTATCTTTACTTCTAAATAATTATCTAACGGGAGACTGTGTGTAATGATTTGATGTGAAACTTTTTTTTTTACTTCGCTTGATGGGGTTCTAAATCAAAGGAAATTTCAGATTGTGAAATGTATTTCTAACTAGAAAACTCATTACATTTCATATACTCATTTATTCATATACATTTTGTTCTATTTTTTTCAACAAATAAAATTCTCAGATATATACCATCACTTGACACTATATGTACATGTATTACAATGTATACATGTACAAAGACAAGAATATATACAAGGAAATTTCCTAAGAAACATCTACTATAAACGGTCCTTTATACGTGGAATTTTTAGTTTTACGTTTCGTGGAAAACACAGAATGTCTGTCCAACAGTGGTTCATATCAATTCTTTCCTTTAGAGATAAAGTTTAAATAATGTTTTAAATAAGTATAAAGTTTCTTTAAATTCTATTGAACCATCTACGAGAAACATTTGAACGTACGCATTATATTTGTTTACTTATATCTTTTTACAAAATAAAAACGTAAACAATTTGCAATTCGTCAATTTTAAGATAAATGTAAAAAGAAAGAGACTTTAGTTATTTCGAAGATAGAACCCGAGTCACCTAATGAGAAACAATTAATCAAGTCATCGGGACCGTCGCTGAGAAGCATATGAGTGTTTATCTCATACGTGTGGTGTATACTACCCGTGTGATAAACCTTTGCTTTATCAAACGGGTGATGCTATATCAAATACTTCCGGTCCGAACTATTTTTGACACAGCCCCTCGCTTCAATGCTTCAGTGACCTATTTTCGAAGACTTTCTAGTATTTTCCATAAAGCTATATCTACTACCAAAAATTGATTTAAAATGGAGTTTGTCGAAGATTTAAATTACAAATATAAAGGAAAACACATAACTGTGAAGTTTATAAAACTGCAAATCTAGATATATAGCTATCAACGAGTTCATTCTGACGACGAAATGAAAACAGAACGCTTTGGCTGTGTTTTTATACAAGAACTTACCGAAATAATGTCTCCCAAGACTTTTATTTCACCAGCAGTAAGCATCCTTATTCAATATTTTCAACTTCGAATCATTAGGCCATTGTTCGTATTATGAAACACCAACAACTGTTCCTCGTTCGAGTCAATTCAAACTAACGAGCATTCGCAACTTTGTGTATGTCAACAAACTTGATTATTCAAGTCTTCTGATCAGTATTTCCATTTTATTAAGTGATTAAGCTCTAATAAAAATTATTTAGAGATAAACTTTTATTTTAAGGTTTATTTCAGTGAAACTTTACATTAAAACAGTTATATTTATCTCCGAAATGACGTACTAAATTGTATTGCGCAAGGTCACACTAACCGCATAACACAACGTTGCATCATTGTTTAATCTTTGAAAAAATCAATTCGGGTCATATTTCGGGTCATATTAGGGGTTGTCTCAAAAGCTTCATAATATAAATCAAATTGTATGAGATAAATAGAACATCTATAATTGTGTGATTTTATATTTGCTTTATCCCACTCGTTGAAATGGTTATATTCGCTCGGCAAGCCTCGCGAATATATACACCATTTCAACTCGTTGGATAAAGCAAATATAAAATCACACAATATAGATATCCTCTATATATCTTGTCAGATCTTTATCAGATAATTACCTAAATAATATCTATGTATGCAATAATACATATGTTCAATTTTCAGCATTGTCTATGGAAAATAAGAAATCGGCAAATGAAATTTAACCTTTATAGATGAATGCAGGTATATGCAAACTGAGGGTTAAAGAGATTGATTTTAAATCCTTACTGGGTTTCCATACATATTTGTTATGAAATTTGAACCAAAAACGTGAGGGAGAAACCCTACTATGGGGGGAAAACTACTACATAGTAGCTTTTCCCCCCGGGGGAAAGGCTACTATATAGCAGGTTTTCCAGGGGGGAAACCTAATATGGGGGAAAAGCTGCTATACAACACCGGTGTTATATAGTGCCTTTTCCCCCTAGCCATCTTTCCCCCCGGAAAGATGGCTATATAGCAGTCCCCCCCCCCCCCCCCGGAAAAATGGCTATATAGCAGTTTTCCCCCCATGGAAAGCTGACTTTATAGTGGGTTTTTCCCCTTTTTATAGCCAGATTACCCCCACGGAAAACCTACTATATAGTAGATTTTCCCCATTTTTTACATTCCGGTCATGTTTACGGCGGACCCTTCGTGACAATAATTTGCAATAACTGATATTATATTATTTTCTCATAATAAAGGATAATTATGGCATTTTTTAATACATAGAATAAAATACATGGTTTTTTCACCCCTGATATGAACAAATCCACGGCCTTCATAACATTCCTGTGTCATCACCATTTATTTCACCTTTTGTTATACTTTTTTGGAACACCTTTTACGCGGATTTCGGAATACCTCGGATCTTTTTCATCTATTCGATGCTTATCTACAGTTTTGACTTCGACGTTATGACATTGACATTTTTCACAGAACACGTCAGAATACATTTGAGTGAAAATACGCCGGTTTGGAACTTTAATTTTCCCATGTATTATCATTTATGTATAAGCTCCTCCCAGGAAACTAACTGACTATTCTTGACTTAATTTTGTAGAGGAAGGGAATAAGAAGTGGAAATGTATTACTCCCTTCGTCCAAAAGGCTATTAATTTTAATTTAATACCGTTAGAATTGACGATCTTAAATATAATCATATATTTCTACTTCTAAATATCAAACGAGAGACAGGGTGCAATGATATGATGAGAAACTGAAATGTTTTACTTCGATTCATGGGGTTCTAAATCATAGGTAAGGAGTATTATAATTTATTATGTATTAAAGGCGTGTGTAACGTTAGTATTTACAATTTTGTTTTAAAGTCACACATATACATATTCATGATTTTAAGCACATTTTTTTTTACGAAAAGCGAGGTTTTCTTAAAAAATGAAATGGCTTCACAACCAGAAAAAAGTTAGTATCTTTGCTGGTTACTTTGGAAAATGTGAAATGGAGCTTGAAGTAACCATGTATATATTATCATTCACTGCGTGCTAATTTTTCCGCTTTTTATTTTGCAACGTGATTTATAAATATACAATTTTGAAAACGATGCCATATAACACAAGATATACGATTCACTTACCTAAAAATCTCACCATACTATTTATTTCATATTTTTGCAATAAAGATTTACTTGTGTACCATATTATTTCTTCGAACAATGAAACAAAGGTAATTAGAAATAAAAACTAACACATTTTTTGTGATGAGCTGACATTTTTTAAAGCGCTAAGCATAGCTCAGCGCTTTATTGTCGTTAGGCTTCTATTTCCGGTGCATCAAATAACCGCCCCTTATGAGCAGAAAAATACATACATCATTTAAACTGATTAGGGAACCAGTTTCAGGGGTTTACGCACGTAGTTGCACGGGCTATTGTGAGTCTAATGTACGGGCTATTGTGAATCTAATGTGAGGGGCTTACGTACATAATTGCAGGGACTGCAACGCAGTGATGATGAAATATAGTGCGTATACAGAAGCTGAAATGTAGAAAAATCAAATCGATTCTTTCTAACTTAGCTTGCACAAAGTAAATTTTCAAAAGAACCAAGCTAGGTTAGCGCTTTTCAGTACTATCAGTACTTTGATTTAAAATATAAGCTTGATCTTCTAATCAATTGGCAAGTAAAATAAAGTCGTATATCAAGTGCGCTATTGTTGGTTATTTATTTTTGTTTTTCGGTTGCTACTTTTATGAATAAAATTTATTGATTTATTTATCTAGTTATTTAGTATATCATTAGTCATCTTATAAATTGATTAGATGTTTTGAAGAATAATGAATTTACCCGCGTACCTTTTTTAAAATTTTTGTTCGTAAATTTAATAAGAAAAGCAGAATTAAACGTAATTTTCAACCATTTTGATAAAGAAATATATGAGTGAGTGTGTATTTTTAAATGATGTTTTTACTTTTAAATGACCGTAAAAATATGGTGATGTGGTCATCTTTAGTTTATGAGATATGGGACCCTAAAGAATATGCACTATATCCATTATAATAGGATTTTAAACATCGGGCTCTGAATCATCGGAAACAAAATTTCTCTAAAAAGAGGTTTAGCCTGGATAAAATTTGCACAAACAGACAGACGGACTGATAGATTTATTAAAAAAAATTCTCAAAACATTTTCCACTTACAAATTCAGAACACAGAATTATGCATTTAAGTGTATATCTTGTAAAACCAAGTACTTTTTTCAATTAATTACCTAAATTAAGTTCTCTGTATAATTCCATTACACACATGTTTAATTTTCAGCATTGTCTATAAAAAACAATAAATCGGCAAAACGAAACTTAACCTTTACAGATGAATGCAGATATATGCAACCTGGGAGTGTAGAAACACTGATTTTAATCCTTACTGGGTTTCCATAAATATTTTTGATAAAATATGAACCAAAAACGTGAGGGAGAAACCCTACTATGGGGGAAAAGCTACTATATAGTAGCTTTTCCCCCCTCGGGGAAAGGCTATTATATAGTAGGTTTTCCGGGGGGAAAAGCTACTATGGGGGAAAAGCTGCTATACAACACCGGTTCAATTTCGTACCATCTACAAATATATTTCTTCACCATGTTATGGGTTTTCATCACATATAATATAAAGTAGACTTAACAATATAAGAAATTGATTTAAATTTATAGCATGTTGTTTTGACAACATCTTTTTACTTTTGAACAATATGCCATAAAAATTGACTCCATGAGATATTGCTTTGACCATATACATTAGATTTTTCACTCCATGTTATACGCATCCGAATATGTAGTGCATTGATTTGACAGTCTATTAAGCTTTTACACTACATATTATATCAAGTGGACTTAAAGGTTACCTGCAGCCCAGCCCATGTGAAACTTATGTCATAGAATTTATCTATTAGAATTTAATGAAAAAAACCGCATCGAAATTGATGCAAAAATAGCTGAGTTACGCCGCTTCAAAGTGCCTATTTTTACCTGCTTTAAGAAATTCAATCAAGAGAAAATAGAATTAGGCGATAACGAGGCTTCAGCGGAAGTGACGTCACGAGGTCAACAGGAGGGAAATTCCCTTACAAGGCTATACAAAATAAATTCGATTTTACACCCAACATGACTGAAATAGGTCTGCTGTTTTGACATATCTAGATATTTTAAGTATTGTACATTTAAAATTTGTATCCGTAAATATTTTATTTAAGTCAGAGTTTTAAAAATTTGCTATTCTCATCGCCTTTTTACCGATGATTACGATATCTAAAACACTAGCATGGCCATATTTATGTCCATCGTTCATTTTTTTTAAATTACATAATATCACTTCACACACGAATGATCCGAGAAATTACGGAGGTAAACAGGTAAACTAACGGAGCTACTGCTCCAGACACGTGTATATCTTGGGTATGTACACATGCATGGTACACGGGTCCGGTGAACAAAGAGGGGTTTCACACCTCTAGACTGATAAACTGATTTGTGTATAATTAGCTACTCAATTATCTTCAGATAAAACAGAAAAATCAATTACACTGTGTAACAGCAGGCGTACATAACCTAAATACATGTATATAGTACGTCCATCAGTGAAGAATACGGATCATGAGACTATCAAAAAGTAACTAATGTTCAAAAAATGCCGCCACTCATTTAAGGTAGCTCCTGCCTTTTAAATTTATCTGAGAAATGCAAGTAAAATTGCTTTTAATCAACTAATAAACATCTCATGAAAAAGAAAAACACAAAAAATGTTGATATAATTAGATTAATTTTACTGTAACAGTCCATCATATACGCATACCTCATATATTCAGTTGTACCTCAATCACTGCTATAAGCATACCTTTACATTTTCAAGTATAAAAAGTTTATAAATTAAAAACCACTGTCCATAGTTTGCAGAATAATGCTCTAATATATCCTTATGACAAAAATTGTGTATTTTTATGGATGAGATGCAGTTAGAGAACTTTTTTGACTATTTATACAACATACCCCCCTTAAAAAATCATCAAATCTGAACCAAAAAAATACTTTCAAAACAATTTTTTTTAAAATTTCCTCTGAGCCAAACATTTTAAATTATGTCTAAAAGAAAGACAGACATCTACTGAACACATTAAACAAATAAAACTTATCTATCATCACATTAAATTTTGAGCCACACCCAAAAAACTTTGGGTACCCTATACAACATCATACAGAAAAACATGAGTAAATCGCATATTTATGTCAAAACAGTCTTTACCTGCTCAAAGTTCTCATTACAGCTGTAAAATACAGCATTAGAATAGATTATTTAACATATTAATGTACCTATCAAATTGCTAATGTGAAAGTTACACATGATAATGAAGTCAAATAGTGCGTACATGCCTCGTGTGACGACAGAAGTAAAGGTATTTTTAACTACAGAACTCACTTTAATTAACACAGTTTTGATGACACATGTAAAAATAGCATAAAACATGGGCTCAAATAATCAAAGCTGAACATAAATACCCGGTACATATTATCTGCCTAACAATTGGACAACACATGAAACATGGCATGTCAGACATGGGGACTAGGTGTGCAATCATGTGTAATGTAATCGAAGGTCTAATATAGGCGTTATATAAATAGCTTTCTGATTTGTGTTAAGATTCAAAATTACAAATTTGAAAGATACTGGACAACTTTGCTAATAACAGCTTTTGATTTTGATACTCTTGGTTTCTTAGAGTTTGGTATGTTCTCACAAAACACATTGTGAATCCCGTTCTGGGGATCTCGCTGGTGGATAACCTGCAGTTTTGCCATGGTTAACGAGAGGCTAACAAGTTTCTTCAATGTAACAGAAGAAATAACTTTGCCTTTTACAAGTGGATCCAAAGATTCCTTACAACTGTAATATGACAAATGAAATATGTCATCGCTAACACAGTGGGATTTCAGTTTGAGGTTAAACAGGTTCTGAAGAGAAGAAACATCTGCGATGGCATTGTGTGCTTCATAGGTTTCTCCTATCAGCTTCTGAACAAGATTCTGCTGCTTGTAGTTTCCAACATCAGCTTTAGGGAAGGCTTTTCTTGAAAGCTTCAAAGTATCAAGGTATCCAGTGACTGCAGTTTCAAAGGCTTTCAGAAGGTTGTATTTGGACAGCTGGTGTATCAGAACTGGTAAGTCAAAGTTCTGGATATTATGTCCGAGCAAAATGGAATCAGGAAACTGTGAAAGGAACTGGAGAAACCTTTGAAGTCCGTCAGATGCTTGTAATGATTCTACGGCTTTTCCTTTGTGTTTTAAAACACCTCCAATATAAGTAAGACCTGTTTTAATAAAACATTTAGAAATGATAAGTAAATACTTTGTAAGGGACAATCACAAAATTATTTCTGCTCACGATAAATTCTGTATACGAACCTGTTGCTTCAGATGCAGAAATACTGATGTTACAGCAATTTGGTTTCATGTATACATTAAAGCTCTCTGTTCCACAAACACATGCAATCTGGAGGATATCTGAAGTCCTGCCTACAGGTGAAGATAAGGCCTCAAATTTAAGAAAATTCATCGAAGGAAACCTTTACAAAATTGACAAGGGAAAAATGACAAGTCCATATTACACATACCTAGTCCAGTGGTTTCCAGATCAAAAACTATAAACTGACTTCTCTGCAGGCACACTGACTTTGGCATGCTGATGTCCTCCAAATCCACCGACTCCTCTAATCCAATCTTTGAACTATATGTTGCACCTACATTTTTTATCAAATAAATTACTTTCACAAGAAGACAATTATATTTTCAGATTAACTTATTACAATTGAATATAAAATTGTTAATCAAATAAATTACTTTCACAACAAGACACTTATATTTTCAGATTAACTTATTACAATTGGATATAAAATATTACCCTCTAATACAGACTGGGAAGCATCTTTTGTTGATCTTTCATTTTTCAATTCCAGGCGGCGCCGTTTAACACTTCTCTGAGCCTGTGCCAATCTTTGTCTTTTTAATTTCCTGGCTAACTTTGAAGTCCATTTTTCTGTAAACCTCCCAGGGGACAGCTGACATCGCCTATTCAGCTGAAATTATAACAGATTGAATATTCAATAAAATATGCAAACTTTGTCAAATTTGTACATCAAAACAAGATAGACATTCAAATGGATGTCCCCTTGGACTATTTTCACTTTGGTTTTAGTTATACAAAGATATATAGTAAAATTCAAGGTGTATCGATGTCTGGAAAAATTAGTTAAACACTAAATGACTCTCTGTCTGATTAGTTAACCTGTAAAAAATGAAAAACAAAAAGAACAAAAACTAAAAAAATATACAAAATTAAACAATTCTTACCAAAAGAGAAACAACATATTTTAAAACTGAATAACTAAAAATAACAAAAAACACAACTGGAAAATGTTTCCAAACAATCTATTCTACCTCTGAGACATAACTGTAGCCCTCATTCTTTTGACAAACCGTTGCAAAGACCCTTGTTTTAAGACTCTCAGAACCTCCATAAAATCTGTCATCATTTATTACAAAATTTAAAGATAACACAAAACTTCCCAAATTATATATTTCCAATTAAATTTTTCTCAATACAATAATACCTTAAGTACTTACAAACGTTTTGGCGCTTTAGAGGCAACCATATGGTTGAAATTTTCATTGTTCTGGGTTGATCCTAAATCTACAAGTTCATCAGCTTTCTGGGTGTACTTGTTCATCAGACTTTCCAAAGCTACTCGCAGTGACTGATCAGAGAGCGGCTTCCCATATGGTAGATTCTTCGGCTTATAGTTGGTCTTGTCACTCTTACACCATGTTCCACATTCACTGTGCTCACCTTAAACATACACAATTTTACATATACATTGTATTAAAATATTCTTTGATTTGTTTTTTATATAAATCATGTACTGCTTATGGTACTAGTAATTTATATTTACACTTACCGTATAAATGGGGGACTATTTTATTTAAGTCATCAGCAAGCTTTGTAGAGTTGCCTGAATTCTGTTTCACACAGTACATGAAACAGCGTTCAATGTGTGAACGTACTCTGTTATTTTTCAAGACTTTGTAGGTGTTGCCAAGTTCTACAAGGCTGCCTGTGAACCCTTTGCGTGTATGGTTGCTATCCGACTTCTTTGTTATCGCTGGGTCAACGGTTGCCTTTACCCTAGCTATGGTCGTCGAATCATTGTCCATAACCAAAGTCTGCACCTACAAGTAAACACAAATTCAAAAAATACATTTCTTTGAAATTCAAAACTAACGATATGCCTGAATAATTTAATAATATTCTAAAAATCTTTTAATGATAAAATTCATTTAAAAAATTGTTTATTCTTTAACCGACTTTGTTTAATAATATTACATGTTCTTACTAGCTAAACTTGCACTTACCTACGTAAAATAAAATTGTCATGCTTAAACTTGGCTAAAAATCTGCTTATATAATTAAATTTACCCTGTTCCCTTGGTCTTTGATGCCCTGGAGCATCTCGCATGCCATTGCTGGCTCCATTGATTTGGCCGACCCAGACCAGTTGCGACAACAGTTATGATTCCTTGGAGGAACACCTTTCTTTTCTGCATGTTCACATATTCTACAGCGTTTCCCCATAACCGAAATTCCAATACACTTCTTGGTTTTGTTACCAATAAGGGATGCATGCCCTGTCAAAATAAATCAGACATTTTCTTTTCCTGTTTATTTAAACAAGCGCTTTAATAGGGTTTTGATGTAAAGAGGAGCTAACCAGTTAGACTGTTGTATGCACGACCTGTTCCCCTTTTTTGCCAGGCCCCATCAAATCCAGCTGTGAGGTTGCCATCACTCCTAAAATTAAAATCATCAAAATAGTAAACTATGGAACTGGTTATGTCATTTCAATAGTGCTTAACCACCTTTTTAATGAGCAAGTATATATATATATAATATGCACACACACCACACAATTATATCTACATGGAAGTGATAGACTACTTACATGCTGATTTCTTCTCTAAGATGTTTATTGCAACTGTCCTCAGCCATCTTATGGAGGTGAGGTGTTATTTCTCTTTCTCGGCTTTTCAAAGTGGACTGGGTAATAGTTGGAATGTTAAGAGATGATAGAAACCCATTAACATGGGACTCCCCAAATCCTCCATTTATCATACCTGTACCCCCCAAAAAATATTAATAATTAATATGGTTTAATATTTTTTGCTCAACAATGCTATGAAAAATTTGTACAATTCATTATACTTGAACCAATTTATTATTTAAAGAATTCTTACCTGCAGCTAGTTTTGTGTTTACATCCCATGCGCTTGCACAGTTGGTTGTTTTATGCCGGCTACCTGTGGGTACATCATTCACAAGCCCACATTCTACATACTGACATTTGACCATCAAAATGTGAGCCAGCCCAAACTTCTTTTCCCCTACACAATCTGTCAGATGGAGAGGGTGGCCACATAACTGGCACGCTTTCAGCCCATCAGCAAGGACTCCTACATTGCAAATACAAATTTTTCTATTTCAATAATAAATTCCCTTATGTATATAGGCATATGCTCACGGATCAGTAACTTCTGGTTAATCAGTACACATGCGGAGAATTGTTAGATTCGAGAATTTCCTTTATTTCAAAAACATATCCTGTATGTGCTATGTCACCCTTTTCATATTGTTTAGAGATTCTTACCTAGCTCTACAATTCGGCGTCCACAACGCCACCCAAGTTCGTCAACGTCTTCACTTTTAACTTCTTCTTGCTGACTTACGACAGGTTGAATATCCAACTGGTTGTAGGTATGGTCGACGTAAGGTAATGGAATATCCGATATGGGGGCACTACAACTTGGCTGAGAACTTTGATTTTCTTTCCACCTTGCTTCTCTAGCCTTCGTTAAACTTTTCAGTCGCTCTGCCTTTGTAAGTTTGCAAAACTTTCCGTTATGTCGCGCCATTATTTGGCACCACCGGATATTAAGCTTGCAGCGTAAAATTCGAACCGAAACATGTCAATCCGGAACAATATTCCGTATCAATATCGGTTTTGACATTTATAACTATTTATGACGTAGAGATACCCGGGAATTACTTTAATCACTTAAAAATGACAAAAATATAAAATTCAGCAATTTTAAAAATATTTTTTTAATCGAAACAAGAAATTAATTTCGAAAGTAATTACGTTGATTGGTCATTAATTTCGTCTTAATTTTGTCTAATAAAGTGATTTTCACTTCCTTTCGAGCGTTATGGTCAGCATTAATCCAAACAGCTTTAAATGTTGTACTAACACCGAATCATAATGAAAATATGAATTAACTTGAAAATTTTTAAAGATGAAAATAAATGTTAAATGAAATTCAATTATCGTATCGTATCGTATTTCAAGAACCCACGTGCAGTTTAAAAGAATACAAGACAGACTTCATCAGCTTTTCATTGACTTGAGCTAATATGATCCGTTTTGAATCCTGTGTTTGTTTTCATATGCATGCTATTTTGATTGTTTATGGTCCCAAATCAATATTAATGAATAATCGGGCGACATAGTTGTAATTCTATGGGACTGTAATTTTATGTCCCCATACGAGAAACAGTTATTAACATTGTTAGACTCCAAAACCTTTTACACATTAATTTCTCGAGAAAATCATCCAAATGAATGATAATATTAACAAAAAATACGAAAATATAAGATTCTTATAAGAATAATGTTTTGATTGATTATCATTTTGCTGTGAATTCATATGCAAAGTTGTTAAATATTTGACTAAATTCACGAAGAAAACAATTTTCCGAAATGGACATTTTTGTACGATAAAATACCAGCTTAACTAAAACAACAGTATATATAGTCATCCAGGCTTGATAAGGAAATAAAAATACAGAAACAATTGTTCATTTATCGATAAAACAATGCAAGAAAACGAACAGTTTTCCGGCGATTTTCTTGTTTCTCTTACAGCGGCGTTGACCCCGTGACGTCACAGTTCATCTCGCGCCAAATCGGCTTAATTCAAAATTTGGTCAGGTGTGAAATCGGGTTTTCCCCAAATATCTCGAAAAGTACTTATGCGATTGCAGTAAAAATTTCAGGATGATGTTTTTTCACATAGATCTCATATGATCACATATGCATTCAAACTTACCTAGTGTGTTCTTGAAAAATTAATTCCTAATTAAGAAAACAAATTTTCGTTTCCTACAACTTTCAACAGTTGCATTAGATTCAAATGAATTTCATGACATCTGATTGGACAAAGCAAACGTGTTTCAACAGTGAAGCAGTTTTATTTCATTGTTATTCAAATAAAATAATGTATTTTAATTGAATTTGCCTTCTAATTTCTTTATGAAAACAGCAAAGACGTTTTCCCTTACTTTCAATTTGAAATTTCGTTTTTTTAGGTTTCATCTCAAATCATAGTCTGACCTACTCGTACCCAGGTCATTTCGGACCCAGAATTCAAATTATATCTCAAAATCAAAAAAAAGTCATGTTACGACTAATAACTAATTCAATAAAAACAAAAGATAATCTTAATTTTTTGGACATTATAGTCTTTGACAGACACATTGTAAAATATTTCCCCATTCTAATTCACACCCCCCCCCCCCAAAAAAAATGTATATATATATATATATATATATATATATATATATATATATATATATATATATATATATATATATATATATATATATATATATATATATATATATACACACAATAAATCATGTTCAATTTACCAACAATCTGCCATGAAAATAAAAACAAATAGGGAGACTATTCACAATAATGCATTATAGATACTTAAAATGTATGCATAATAGGAAGAACTGATCTGCATTCACAATCATAAATATGTATTACACACTAAATGTAAGACATTTGTCAGATAAACTCAGGTTAAACTATATATGATTGTACAAAATACATGAAGGACATAATTTGCACCTTATGATGTGAATTAGCTAGGGTATCTCAATTCTCCAGTTTTAATACACAATTTAATCAATCATTGAATGTTCAATAGTGTATTGATAACAAATTTTAGTGAATTTAGGGACCAAAACTAATCTCAATTTATTTCTGTCCATACATTGCCATACAAGTGAAATGTTCTTGAGATAAATTGATTTTCCTATAAAAAAAAATTATAAACATAACTCTTTAATTCATCATTTTATTTTTAAAAATGCAAACATTTAAAATAAGGGAGTAAAAGTTAAGATACTTCATGCTGAGAAATTATCCAGAGGTCTGTGATTTTTTTGCATTCATAAATACACCTAACTTCGCTTGCCAAGGGTTTGTGATCTGCAGGAGTGGTGCGAATCAGAAACCCTTGGCTAGCAAAGATGAAATATCTCAGGGTTCTTGAAAACAATATTTATTTACATACCAGAATGAAAATTTGTTTACATGTTTTTGTATTTGAATCCCCCCCCCCTCTCTCTCTCTCTCTCTCTCTCTCTCTCTCTCTCTCTCTCTCTCTCTCTCTCTCTCTCTCTCTCTCTCTCTCTCTCTCTAACTTGTTCAGCTAAAGAAAGTGGCTGTTAAATAAAAATCTTTGGAGATTCTTTGGATTAATTGCAAATGATATAAAATAAGGTCTGGATGGTAGCATTTGAAATATTGTGTGAGGTGATCCAAGAGACTTCCGAATGGGAAAAAAGATAAATCTCCACAAGAAATCTGTTTTTCGTTCCTGTGAAAATCTCTGAGATGATGTTTTAATGAATGATTTCAATTGTATTTCATTTAGTTGTGTATATTTCTATAAAAATCGTCAAAATGTGATGGAAACAGTAACCTGAGACAGACTTTAGTCTAGTATTTCAGGGCTTGAACAAATTTAACAAGGACCGTGGGCTGGCCAATGCTCTTGGGCCAACAACAAAATTAGAGTCCAAACAAAACAAACTATATATGAGATGACAGGCTAGAGATGATGAAAGGCATCTACTGATCTAGCCCCATTTATATTGGCTTCGCCCTCCAAACGGTTATGCCGTAAAACATATTAATACATATGGCGTTACTTCATAATAGGTTTAACAGCATTGTATTGGCTTTGCGCTTCATGCTGCTTGAAAATGACTTCATAAAGTATGATTTTGACTTAATAAAATATGTTTTTGATCATATGTTATATGCAAGTGACTTAAGAAAATATGTTTTTGACAGCATGTAATATGCAAGTGACCAAATAATATATTGTTTCGACAGCATATTATGATTTTCCCCCAACTTATTATGTAGTGTTAACTTAATGAAATAATGGCTAGACACAATAAAGTGTATAAATAAAATAAATTAAGCAATTTGTAACCTTAAGACAGCTATGGCGTTCCATAGATTTTTTTTATCGTCTTGGAATTTTACAATATAGATGCTTAGACACTTACCTCAAAATATACTGTATGTGTAACTAACAGAAAATCCACTTTCGGTTTCGGTTTCGGTTTTGAAAACCCATTATCTTCACAACAAAAATGTCATTTAAATGTTCAATGTCATATGCACGGATCTAGAGAGAGAGAGAGAGAGAGAGGGGGGGGGGGGGTCTAGGACATGATTTAGTAATTAATGAACATATTTCCACAACAGTTCCAATATTTCTATCAGTCTATAAGAAATTATTTTATTTAATTTACTATAGAGGTTATGTGCCAGACGAGTGGGTGATAGGAATTATTAAACCTATATTTAAGAATAAGGGCGACCCCACCCAGCCAGAAAATTACAGACCTATAACATTACTTAGCTGTCTCGGCAAATTATTTATTTGTATTTTGAGCAAATGTTTATAGACGTACGCATCTGAAATTAACATCATCACTAGAAGTCAGGCAGGTTTTAGGAAAAATCATTGGACTCTGGACCATATTCTAACTCTTCAATTTTTATCAAATACTTTACTTAGTAGAAAGAAAAAAATATTTTTGCTTTTGTTGACTTTAAACAAGCATTTGATACCGTCTGGAGAAATGGGTATAAACTACTAGATAATGGAATAGGGGGAAAATGTTATATGCTTTTATACGTAATATATGTACAAAGGAATTAAATCTCAGATATGTATGAACGGTATGTCATCCGATTTTTTCTGTTGTAATATAGGTGTACGCCAAGGAAAAAAATTATCTCCTTTTTTATTTTCTATTTATATTAACGACCTAGAAGATTTTTTAATAGATAAAAATATTGTTTGATTACAAAGTATTAGCTCTTCAATTGAAGATGAGTTAATGTTATACTTGAAACTTTGCCTGTTATTTTAAGCGGACGACACGGTTATCATGAATGAGACCTCTGATGATCTTCAGAAAGCACTAGATCAATTCCATGTGTATTGTTCCCAATGGAAGCTAAATGTCAATGTAGAAAAAAACAAAAATATTAGTTTTTTCAAAAGGCTCTAATATATTTTTTAAAAATATTTTGCTTTTATTTTGAACATCCAGGAGCAAGTCTGCTGTCCAGCCTAAACTATTTTAGTATCTATGGCTTGAACATATTTTATTGTAAAGTTGGCATATACAATAGGATCGGGCACAAGTTCCATAAACTTAAAACGCCCTCTCCTGTGAAATTTTGACATAAAATTTACACTATTACGAAAAAATTACAATATCAAAGGTCATAATTAAATACCATTATTGAAGTCATACTAAAGAAGATATACATCAACGAAATAAAAAATGTAATAAGTTTATTATCAAATTTTGGACAATGTTAAAACCGTCCAGATCTCTTTAAAAATAGCTGAACGTTAAAAAATAAATGTTCATTTTCTGCAATACTGATGGAGCTATCTCCCCATAACAAAACATGAGTGTCAATAATGTGTAAATTTTCTATTCTATAGCTAACATTGAATAAATCATTTCGTGGAACATTATATTTTACACAAGAAAAAAAGTAATGATATGCATCTTCTACTTTTCCACATGAACATAAAGGACTATCAATAATTTTGCATCTATATAAATCTTTTTTTAATATACAGTTGTGTCGAAGTCTAGTGTGAATTACATTCCAGTAACGTTCTCCATATGAAAAATATGATGGAGGAGGTTGAGATATAGAAGACAGAAAACTTTTCTTAAAAGATTTTAATGTTGGCAAGTTTCTAATTTCTAATGGTATACCATTCCACAAATCTATGGCTGTTGGAACAAAAGATGATTTATAAATATTTAGTCTACATTTTGGAATAGTGTAATTTTGCGATTGTCTTGTAGTATAAGTAGAGTCAAGCGAGCGAATGCTTGGAAAAATTTTAGTAAGATAGTCAGGCACTAAATTGTGATTTATTTTATACATAGTTGTTTTTAAATTTTCTTTTCTTCTATCAAGAAGTGATTCCCACCCAGTTTCTTGATATAAAGAGTCTCGGGATGCTATTGAAGTCAACCCTTTAACTGTTCTCGCTTCTGCTAATTGTAATTTTTCAAGCTTGTCCGAATCATAGATTGAACAGCCACTCCAAACTTCAGATGCATATTCCAACTGGGGTCTTATAAAAGTAGTATATGATAAGGATAAAGTTTTACGACTGACCTTGAATTGTAATTTTTTAAGTAATCCTAATTTTTTGTAGGCATTTGCTATTATAGAATCGATGTATATCGACCAGC
Organism: Magallana nippona; assembly: GCA_033439105.1. Taxonomy (NCBI): domain Eukaryota; kingdom Metazoa; phylum Mollusca; class Bivalvia; order Ostreida; family Ostreidae; genus Magallana; species Magallana nippona. The sequence goes on along the minus strand of CM065920.1, from coordinate 27,647,528 downwards.
CAAGATCTTCTGAAAAAGTAATACCTAGATGCTTATGCGTTGACACAAAATCCAAATCACAGTCTTGAAATTTTAAACATGGAAATTGTAGGTTTTTCCTTGTACTAAATAACATTGTTTTAGTTTTTAAAGGATTAAATTTCAAGAGCCATTGCTTTGACCACATATCAAGGCAATACAAATCATTATTAATAACTGATTCAATGTCATGAATATTAGTTGAACAGTGTTGTAAAGAATTATCATCAGCATACAGTCTACATAAACTGGACATTTTTTCTGCTACATCATTAACATAGATCAAAAATAAAAGAGGTCCTAGAACCGACCCTTGTGGAACACCAGCATATAAATATTTATACGTAGACATGGTATTTCTATGTAAAACTCTTTGACTTCGATTACTTAAATAACTTTCAAACCATTTTAGTAAATTTCCACTAATTCCATATGACTGTAGTTTAAAAATGAGTCCCTTATACCAAATTCTATCAAAGGCTTTTGATAAATCGCAAAATACCATACAACAATATTTCCCTTCATCAATGGCTTTAACAATATAATCGTATGTCTCAATGAGTTGATATACAGTGGAATGCCCAGGCAAAAAACCCGCTTGGTACTTGTAAAACAAATAGTTTGAATGAAAATAGTTATAAACATACTTAAACATAACACGTTCCATTATTTTACCAACACAACTTAATAAAGATACCGGTCTATAATTAGATAGCAGTGACGGATCACCATTTTTAAATAAAGGTAGTACATTGGCTATTTTCCATTGAAAAGGAAATGAACATTCTTTCAAAGACCGATTAAACAATAAACACAGAGGAATTGATACAGAAAAATTGGTAGCCTTTAACATCTTATGGCTGATATCATCTGGCCCTATTGCTTTGTTCACGGAGAGTAGAAATAATGTCAATGACATCTTGTTCTGTGATATCAATTCTATCAAAAATTTTGTTACAAAATTTAAAAAATTGTGGTACTATTGGTTCATTATCATGTGCAGATGAAATTGATACAAAATAATTGTTTAATGACTCCACCTTATCAATATCACTATAGGATATATTTACCACACTATCTTGAACATTTTGTAGTGGGGGTATTTCGGTCCTACCTTTACATTTAAAAACATCTTTCAAAAGTTTCCAATAAAGTTTGGAACTTTTGATACTAGCGTTGATAAGATTAGTTTCGATATTGTTATAATAATTTGATATCGCTATTTTTTCATATTGTTTACTTTATTACGTAGTTTTTTGTACTTGTCTAAATGTATAGCGTTTTTTGTATTATGTGCCTTTTTCCTCATTCGGTCCCGTAAATGTATTGTTTTTCTTAATCCAGAATCAAACCAAGGCTTATCTTTTGGGCGTATCGTTATAGTTTTTTCTGGAACGCATTCTTTAACATGGTTTAAGAAAGTTGTAGAGAAATTTCGCTCCGCGTGATCTATATCTGTCGCTTCATTAATTAACGAGTTCCAATCCGTACTTTGTATAAGGGTATTTAAAGTATCAAAATCTGCGTTTTTATATAACCAAACTTTTCGCTAATATGATTGATTTTGAATGGTGCGTGACTTAAGATTTATGTACGTACCCTTGTGATCACTGATAGAGTGTTCTACTTCTATTGTCCCAGATTCTAAAACATCCGAATGTATTTCGCCGCTTACTAAAACAGGGTCAATGAGAGTGCTCGAGTACTGCGTGATTCTTGTAGCCTCTTGGATTGTGTTCTCTAAAGAGTATTTCAAAAGGATTTCCTTAACTGTGTGTGTGTTTGGAAGATTGAGAAAATTTACATTTAAGTCGCCAAGAATAATAATTTTATCGGATAATTCCTGTGTTTTATCGATGGACCATTCAAGCTTTTCCCAAAATGATTTGTCTGAGTTGGGAGGACGGTATACACAACAGAGAAAAATATTAGAGGTAGGGTCGCTTATCTCTATCCATATACACTCCGTATTTGTAGGTTCCAAGTCAGGACGTCTTACCGCGCGTAAAGAATCGGTTAAATATATAATGACACCACCACCGTATGAGTTCCTATCTTTCCGAAAAAATTGTATTAAAACTATCAATAGAAATTTCATCGTTCAAAATATTGGAGTCCAAATGTGATTCTGTAAAACATAAAATATCATAATCTGAAACCAGACTCAGAAAAAGTTCAAACTTATTTCTTATACTACGTACATTTAAATGAAAAATATCAAAGGTAAACTGTGTAGCATGTAAGTGCTCTGGTCCCGGGTTTGTTTCAACATCACCTGATAAGATCAATAGCACATGTATAATTTGAAAAATATAACTAATGAACAGTGATTCTTGTAATACTTTTGACAACAAGCGTGTAATATAATATTTGAGACCCGTTAGTAAAAAACATGTAAACAAATTGAGAAAAGACATGCGAAATAAAAGATGTTTTGTTGTACATCTACTTCTATATATAATAGTAAAGTCCAACAGCAGCCCGGTATTGTTCTATTGTATTACCCATTGTCTTTAAGAAAAGGCAAAAAAGCATTGTTAAAAAGGGCTGCAGTGAAATCAAGTAACATGATATATGTAGTTGGTTTAAGCTTATATGGATGACCTTTGACCTTGAATAAACAAAGAACAAAAAAATAAAAGTAAACAGAAAACAAAATGCAACATTGTCTCTTGCGAGGCAAGAAGTGATAAAGCTAATAGCACCTAGGCTATGTAATGAAAATACTATGTACAAAAATACACATACTGGTACAGGCAGCATGCGTTGGAAGGGAAATATAGGGGGATAAAGTGATACCAACATTGACTAGGATGTACAATATGTACACAAACAAAACAATATTCATTTTAAGTATAAAATGTATAATGTGTGCACAAACAAACAAATCAATGTTCAATGTTAACTGTAAGTTAATTACAGAATCACAGTATTGACGACTTAGTCGGTACTATGGTCACGGTCGTTAAGCAGCGCGTTAATGTCATTGAAGGAGCGGATCAAAGATTTTGGGCCCCTTTCGTGAACTTTCGCAAATATCCGACCGTCGTTAGTCCAGAATGAATTCACGTAGCCGTCGCGTTTGCCTTGGATAACTTCTGGACCAGGCCTTGGCGGAACCTAGTCAGTATCTATTATTACTCTTTGATTATTGATTACCAATTAAACTCTGTATTCTACATGATCATCCACTTTTTCTACTACTTTTTGTGTTATTACTATTTTTTTCTCTTATTTATACTTATTGACACATGTATTACTATGTTGTATTATAATATTATATATAATTTATTAGACCCTTGACATTACTATTTGACGTAAATATGTTATATGTACCTCATGTACCATTGAATGTTAATGGTTTGAGAGAATAAACTGAATTGAAGAGCCTGAATCAGATTTATTTATGTAGCTCCAAAGAATGATATTTTAACACGCTGGACAGTAGAAATCAAATTAATATATGTTTACATCAAAATACAGAATATATGGTCATCTTCCTAACTGTATTAATGAAATCAAATGGTGGTTGCCGTGTATTTTGCCTACATACGGAACATACCAGCTATGTAAATATAGCCGTCTACGTAATGTGTCTATAATTAGATAAAAATCTTCAAGCGATACGGATATTTAAAGGTCCTTTCTACGTTAGGTAATAATCCCGCTTTTTTGCAACACCCTCTTTACATAGTAAAATTATCACAAATATGCCTTGGACCCCCTCTGGCAAACACAATTATCCCCCCCCCCCCCCTTTTAGAAAAATTTTCTGGATCCGCTAGTAAAAAAATATCTAGCTTATCAGGACTGTTATACACATGCAAAAAGAAGTATAAATGCTTACTAGTATATAGCAATACCTTAATCAAATTGCTAAAAGTATTGAAAGCCATGATACTCTTTCAAATTTACTTTGTAGGCACATCATTTCAATTCTTTTAATTTAGTGATTTATATTTTAATACGGCAAACATCAACTAAAGCCAGGGTGTAGAAATTAAAATCTGAAACAAATGAAATTTAAACGCAGTTATAATAGTTATAATACCAGTCAATTTGCGGTGTAAAAATGAAACTCAGAACACGCGATGGTGATGGATTGCTAAGTTTAAAAAATCAACCAAATACTAAGAAATATTCATTTTACATTTTAAAAGATATTTCCTCATTATTTAATTTGGGCGTTGTCCGAATTTAAGAGAGAGAGAGAGAGAGAGAGAGAGAGAGAGAGAGAGAGAGAGAGAGAGAGAGAGAGAGAGAGAGAGAGAGAGAGGGGGGGGGCAATGCTACTGAAGCTGCGATCTGCTAAAGAAAGTATACTGAAATATCTGTATAAAAGGAGCTCTTTTATATTCATCGCTGAATTTAACATTCAGCCGAAAACTTAAACTATGTAAAGAAATTCATCTATATTCATTCATATCAAGTTTCATGCGCAGGGTCTACTTGCACAAACAGGTGCAATCTGATGTTATAACATGAATAATAAAACAAAAAACAAAAACAATTATTCTACGCTAAATTCATTCTCGAGCAAATTTTTGAAGAAAAAAAGACCTGATAAGGCATTGCTGTTACTGTTACTTTTTTGTATAGCAGAAGCTTCCTCTCTGCCAATGTTTGTTTAATTTTTGGTTTCCTTTTACAGTTGTACTATTTGTAGAAACATCAGATCTAATTGGGATTGCAACCCTCTCCTGCTTGAAATCACAAAAAAGAGAAAAAAAAGAGAACGAGAAGGAAAAGAGAAGAAAAAAAGGTAATGAGATAGAAGGTATAATATTATATTTTAGTATGATTTTTAACAAGCAAGTGACATGATACAGTTAATGCTGTTTTTAAGGTCAAAACGATGATTTAGCTACCCAAGAAGTACAAAATTCATCGAACTGAAGGCGAGGTGAATATTGTACTTCGAGAGTAGCTAAATCATCGTATTGATCGAAAAAAAAACCGCCCAGTAATAATTGTTTTATTATATGATTCAGCGACAGATTGATGCAGACATAATTATCAAATTGAGTATTATCAAGCGAAAAAAAAACCTCATCACCTTTTAGCAGCACCTTTTGTTTATTAACATTATTTGCAAATTAACTTTAAAAAAACTAATATTTATTTCCCCACACAGATTTTAATAATTTAATTTATTATTTTTTTATTACCATAAAAGCAAATGAATTAAGAAGTTTACAAATTTGTTATAAATTGTACGATTGTGAAAAGATAACACAATAATATATTTCTTACCTATGTCTTATTAACACACAATTAGTTTTTGTCATTTATTACGCTTTTCTGTTAGATTAGTTTGTGAATGACAACATATATTGATTTCAATGTTATCTAAGTTGTTGATTAACTTCGAAACATAATAATAGGTTATTGAATAGAAGTGTACCCTGCTTGAATAAAAAAATACAAAAATGTAGTTTAATATTCATGTACGTTATCTAGATGACATTTTGAAATAATTTACTATTTGATACAAGCTGCATGGATATGATGAAATCGTTCAATCTTACTGTTTGCTTTTGATTGAGTTATGATACACCCAGCTGTAGTTTAAACAAAGATTTCCATTTTAGATAAAGCGCTGTGATATCGTATTAATATAGGATCTCTCATGATTTGCGATGGTATATGATTTTTATCCAACGAGTTGTGTGTTGTCTATCCACGAGCCTTGGCGAGGGGATAGAAAACACACAACGAGTTGGATAAAAATCATATACCATCGCAAATCATGAGAGATTCTTTTTATCACATGTTTTACCATGTATTTTGTTGAACCTCAATCTTTTCTATAAAAATTATAATTGTGAACCGCACAACACATAAACTACAAGACGTCAACAACTTTACGCACGGAAAAAGAGTTCCTTAAAGATTAACAAACAAACCTTTCATTTTCGAGCATATTTTTATCAATTCATGAAAGAAAAAATTAAAACAGAATTAAATGCTTCACATTTACAACTCTACACTTTTCAACTGAATTGTTTTGTTACTTTTTCATTCTACGTCAATCATCCGTCTGAAGCTACGTAATGTTTAATTATGACGTCACGTGGCGTAAGAACACACAGTGGAATATCAAAAATTTATCCCATGAGTGATATCCACCGCATATTGAGATAAACATGTGATAAACTAAGCTATTTACCAACAAAGGTTGATATTTAGTGTACTTGCTATTAGACCAAGTTAACATTCGGATGCTCACAATGTATTACAGCAGACGCTTTAGTCAATGAATATGCTATTCATTCGCAGTGTGAGGAGTATAAGAATGGTGACAATCTCTTTCTCACTTCTTCTGACGTCATTTTTCCATGGCAGCAGCTCTCTTCCGGTAGAGAGCTGTCCCATGTTCGGTTGTCGTCCCTCTGGAACCTTCTCGTATGACCTTGATGTCACTAACAATGTCTCGTTAGCTTGGCCTAAACCCTTTCAACAATCTGAATCTCTTGACACGTTAGGCTGTCTTGGAAACGGAGAACTTGTTGTGTGTCAAGGTGACGGTCAAACAAACAGGTATGTGAAAGGTGAATTTGATACTTATATGTACATTTTATTTATCATAGGCAACATAACCGTAAATGATCCACATAATTATGTGTATCTAGTCAAGTGTGGATCATATGATTTGTTGTGTGATAAAAGGACATAATATGTGTATCATATGTCTAGGATAATTTGATCCTTATATATGTACATCCACCAAGTATGATTCCCTCTATTTTTTAAGGAAATTGATTGTTTATTCATACACCGAATGTTATTGTCTTTTGGATTTAGACCACATGGTTTTATTTGACCCTTTCAGTTTTGCAGTAAAATTCTTGCCTCGTGGTTATAGTCTATTTCCTATAATCTAGGTATTTGTAGTCAAATATAAAATCTAGACGTGGATTGATTTTAAACTTTATCTTCATTAACTGGTAGATAAAATGAGTTCTAGAAATAAATGTGACAATTGAAAATATAACTATTTTTTGATGTTGCAACATTTAACATGCTTAGTAGCGATCCCCCCCCCCCCCCCTCTAAGAATTAATTTTCGATCCACTACTGAGCTAGTAATAGCATCAATAGTGAATCAGACTATACTTTTTTATGCAGAATGTTCTTTGAGAATAGCTCGATATACTATGCTTTTTTCACAAAACATACGCCCATTCACTTTGGTAAAAAGCATGGTATTGCACACCAAAGCATCACACATGGCTATGATTTCATCAAGCAACCCGATGTTTATATTTTCAACCACGTATAGAGTGGTTGAACAAGAACGATAACTCTGTTCTGAATATTATCATTTAGTTTTAATAATTGCTAGATGATAAAATAAGACATATATCTTAATAGATTTTCATGATTTAACATATATCAAAGTAAGATATGATACGAAAAAAGACCAGTACTTAGGTATTTTGAGAATATTATCCGAACACTCATACTTCCGCTCGAAATGTCACAGGATCTGAACAAATCTCGGAAAAGTCTCGTGAACTTTCATTCAAGCACCTCTGGATTTATTACGTATTTAGCAACGATAAAAAAAAATTCCGAACACATTCGCAGGGGTGTCATAGCTCTGTAGAAACTGACAGGACTAAAATCTACACGCCCCTTTTATTGATTGGTCGAAACCTTAAAATTCAGCAACCTAAGAAAAATCACGGACGGCACGAAATAATCATGCTGATGTCGGACTCAAATTCCTATTGAAGACGATTTCGCTGTTTCTTTTATTTAACGTACTGATGTTCATTACATGTAACAATTATAATATTAAGTTAATTTTTTTTTTACTATTTACGATCAATTTATTAATTTGACAAAAGAAAGATGTAAATATAAACAATGAAATGCTTTCTTTGATGATTCATGCGGGTTATGAAGGTAGCGATCATTGCAGAAAAAATGCTTATATGTGGATCATAGGTGAATAGATTCACTTATGATCATTTTATTTGTCTTGATTGCTTACACGTTCACATGTGATGTGCTTCAAGTTGCGAATTTAGACTGTGAAGAGCTGCACAATAGTTTAAAATATGAGCACACCCTTGATCGCGATAGGATATAAGTATGAGCTACATTCGTTTTCCTTTTACATTTTTATCCTATATCCTGAATTGAAAGTGTTTATGAAAAAATAATTCTGATTCGACTGTACAGTCTCTCTCTCTCTCTCTCTCTCTCTCTCTCTCTCTCTCTCTCTCTCTCTCTCTCTCTCTCTCTCTAATTGTATTTAGTTTTGATTAAAAATAAAGAATGCTGTCGATAAGTATGAAATAAAAAGTCAATTAGCGTTATTTTTCTAAATATATAAAATACCTTTCAGTGAATAGTTTATATAAATATACTGCAAATATAAAGATTTTTTTATCGCACTTGTTACCTCTTTATACGGGAAATGATAAGAACGAAACTTTCTTGCGGGGATTTATAATCGGAATGCCTGAAATCTATTTTTATTAAAAAATTCTGGGGACACTTCCCACAATTTTTCAAGATGTCTTTTCCGTGTCGCTAACTATGCAAAAAGCATGTAACCCTGTAGTTTTGGCTATGTATTGAAACATGACGCGATAGATGGGGCGTTTCAAAACAGAAAAACAGGAAGTTTTTCATTATACTATTAGTGAATGAATTTAGTTTGGACACAAAGGTATGTAAATTTATCAAATTATTACGCGAAAAGTTGTTGAAACGTTAACTTGGGACAGGATGGCATAAGAGTCTGATTAATCTTGACTTATAATGCCTGGTGATGTTCTAAGAAATGTAATACTGTGTTATAATGAAATCGGCATATTCTGAGAAACAACAGTCCCTTTAAGTAGATATATTTTTATTTAATGACACTGGGTTTTTTCCTCAGAAAATATTTTGAATTAATGGAAGCCTGCTAACGTTTGACACTTTCAATAATTTCATGTTTATGTTCAATGGCATGGTAATTTAAACACAAACAGTTACAGCTAACCAATTAATTTTAACACTTACCTGAAAAATGTCAATATTGTTTTAAGATAATTTGTATATAAATTGTACCTAAAATTCAATCAATATTGAAAAATGTATTTATACTGGTTTAAAAAGGATACTGTGAATTTGAATACTAATAAAACAATTAAAGTGAGCCATGTTTGACGTTTAACAATGCAAAGGGAATTACAACAATTTTGATGATTTTTGGTATTCAAGAATCAATGTTCTAATTTAACCTTGCCCACAAGCTTTATAATCTTAAACAGACACACTCTCATACTAATGCTATCACATATACATATATATTTAGCTATTGGGATGATGGAACAAAATGAAATCAAATTATTAACACGGTTCGAAAATAACCCTGTATACAGGAAACGATTATATTGGTCGAAAATACATAGGACATTTCTTGATAAAGCTTCTGTTTTCAGGGGATATGTCAGCTTAAACGTTGACAACGGTTCTCTGGTCTGGTCGGACAAGGTTCTTCATCGCCCCTCCCTGCCAATAATGGACGTATATGGAGACATAGTAGGAACAGATGGACGTAAGCTAGTAATGTACGAAGTCGATGGGACACTCGTCAAGCCGATCGTCGACGAAAAGAATCTGTCGCCTGTTTACAGGTAAGATCTTTTTTAAATTTGATATATTTTAACTTGTAAACTATTTACAACAAATGTGAACAGATGTGATATTGATAAGATAGATAAATATACGTATAGTTTACAATGATATGTAATTGATAAGATATTGAATATAGATTACATGTGTTTAGATAAATAGATAGATAGAAAGATAGACAGATGTTCAATTTACTTTGTATAATTTGTTAAACTTAGTAAACTTAATCTATTTATGTTTTTCAAATTAATCATGTTCAAAATCAATGAAATAAGAATTTCTTTTATTCCAGCATTACATTTTCTGACAACAGTATATTTGCGATTGTTTCAAAGAAGGGTTTATTGGTAACAGTTGAATCGAGTGAGTCTTTAATATTTGTCAATTTTTTTTTATCGTCGGTATATTTAAATACATGTACTAAGACAATCTTAATAATCATTATAACATTGATATTACATTGATAAAGGCGACATTTTAGTACAATTTTAATTTTAGACGGGGTTCCACACGCATTCATGAACTTTCGAGGTTGGGAAGAGCGCATGAATGGAACGTTTATTCCCATCGCACCGCCTGTGGTTAATGGACACCGGATATACATTTTGACGGCCTTCCGTCCCGACAACAACGTAAATATTATCTATAAACATGTATATTAAATTCAGTTGTTAGTTTTCTATAATTTACAAAGTGGAATTAAAATTGTACTATTTCATATTGCAATTACAGAAATCAGAACTTTTAATGCAGCGGCTGTATGCTGTAGATATATTTAATGTTCTCTCTGGAAAACTTAAAGTTGCTTGGTATTACAACTTTGAGAAGCTCGCATATTCTCAGCATGGAAAACATAGGAAACACATAGAAGATGTCTCTCCGCCACAAATCTTACTAAATTCGGATACCGGAACACTATATGTAAATATACCACCTCTGCAAAATACGCAAAATGCAGTTCACTTGTTGTATGGCTTTAAAGATGACTTAAACAGCTCCGCTCCAACTTTATTCTTTAAAACACCACAGGCTGTTTCTCAACTTGCAATGTTTGAATCGAATAATGCATTTTTGAAAACTTCGAAAAAAGAAAATAATGGAGGTCGTTGGGTGCCTTTTCAAGGAATCTATGGTCCACGGCTAGCTGTAAACGACAACCCGGAAATCGTCAATGGCTCTGTGTTATGGGCCGTGTCTTCGGATAGAAGTATCATCCTTAAGTTATCTCCGACTGATGGTTCGGTGTTATCTCAAATTCCTCTGAAGAATATTTTTGACATGCCAGCCACTGTTACGTCTAGAATCATGGTGGCGAAATCAAAGAGTCCACCAGGCGAGTTCCTTATTTTTGGATTAGACGTATCACCGTCAACTGGTGCTGTCTCAAATACATTTAAAAACCTGTGCAAAAATCATTTAAGGAATCCTCATTTAAGATACTACGTAGTTAGTTTACAGCTACAAAATTCAGTTGTAAACTGGGTTATTGATACGCCTAACCAATATCCAGTGGTAGGACAAATAGCTGGGATTAAGCGAGGCAAGGACAAAGCAGACTTGTTAATCGTAACAACCAATGCTAAACAAGGTTCAGAAGTGTTTGCTTTAAAGACGTGATCTTTATTTTTTGTACTTTTATGTCTACAGACAATTCTGCAAACATGTTATGTTGATATACTCAATGCATTGAATTAAACACTAATCTGAAATGTTTTACTGTTTTCAAGTGGTTCGTGTCAATAAATCCGGTTTGTGAAAAAGATAAAAAAGGCACTTTTAACAATTTATTATAAAACTTTATTATATACTAATTGGTACATATTTTCTAAGTTAAAAGCCATCAAATGATGTTGTACTTTCATGGTAAGCCCCATTGGGTGATATGAGCTGATAAACCTTGACACATAGTCAGACGAACAGGTTTATGGGTCATTTGATAGTACATGCAAATCATCCTAACATTACGCCATAGTTGACCTCCTCTCTGTTTTTAAAGACGAATGAGTAAAGGTTTCCCCTTTTATTGGAACTACACTTTGAGGTTCATATCTTGGACAAGAAGGAACACTATGGTTGGTCAATGAAGCATTGTTGTCAACTTTATTTGAATTTATCTATCCGATATAAAAACTATAATAATTATTATAAGTGGCGTGCTTGTCGACACGATTATCTTTATAAAGTCTACAGGAACTTGTTCTTTTGTTATTGACTGAATAATTTTAGTTTCAATCCTGATCAACTGTAATACTTGATAGTAATGTTACAATGAATGGTTAATAATTAATAATTGATGTATTAATATGACTTAACCATCCACAGACAAAGCGAACCAGGAGAAGTCGATTACTGTTTTTACCATAAAGCGTAATGTATAATTCCGAAAACAGACAAAGCGAATCAGAAGAAAATAATCACTGTGGATCACCAGAAAGTGTAAAGTATTCAGGAAAAAAAACACCAAAGGGCGTTTTGTATTGTGTACCCTTATATATGTTTATTGTGTGTCCGCTGTTGTAATTCATTCATTAGAGTTTTCGCTTTACAAAATTTAGCTTTGTAGGTATCACGGTGGTTGAATGCTTTTATCACTATAATGGGCAAATCAGACAATTTGGTAATGGGCTTCTTCATATTAGCTCCAAAAACACATAAGCAGAATTTATCGACAACAGTCATAAAATCCAAAAGTTCCCCTGCCATTACACAGAAACTCATCATACAACCAGTCAACACACACCTGTCATTTCCAGCTCAACGATTAGTATTGCATTGACTTCAGCTACATCTATACCTACATATACCGCTGCTTCTACATCACATGGACACATCAAAGGTAAAAAGTGTAAATTGTTTGTTTATTTATTCGTTTTCTATTTCCATAAAAGGTTGTTTATTTTGTTCATGACCGTTCACAATCGGTATGAGTTAAAAAAAAAATTAATTCCTCTGGAGAAGCTTAGCTTCAACGTTTGAGCTTATTACATCGACTGATTATATACTGTGTTTGGAATAATGTTTATAACTTGGCTTAATTTTTCAGAATGTCGGAATAAGCCAACAATCGACTGCTCTTTATATAACATAAATACAACCTGCGACGAGAATGGTATATACTATCCATGGGCACAGGAAAACTGTCCATTGTTTTGTGGATTTTGTCAAGGTTTGAATTGAAGTTATACATGAACCTTTCAAAACACACTGCATCTTTAATTTGTTTTTTTCAGGATATATTTACATTCAGTGTATATTTCCCCTTATCTTTGCATTGGAAATCTGTGACGTTCAATTTTCTATGAATACACTTTGATAATTCATGCGCCATGTGCACAAATATAAACGTCTCCACGTGTTTTGAGTATATTTATTTTTGTAAGATTAAATGAAACGTTTAATATTACATAACCAATTTGATATGTACTTTTGAAAAATAATCATTAAATTATATCTATTCCTTAAAAAATGGGACTTTTCCCTACAGAGTTTCTGGCACTATAATTTTAGTTGCGGAACCGAACTAAATAAGATGTTAATATGGCTGTTCCATGTATGTTTCATATCCCTGACTGAGAGCGTATATATTGGCTTAACAGCAATGATACATATATATTTCATACAAATAGACATCAGTATGAATATAAATATAAGCATTGAATTGGATGTCATCGGTCCTATGACACACCAAGCGGTGCAGACAAATTATCATACCGCGCTAACGCGCGGTATTCAATTTGTCTGCACCGCTTGGTGTGTCATAGGACCGACGACATCCAAAAATAAGCATTTAATGCTTAAATGAAGTTGTGGTGTCATGCCATTATTATTAGATTTATTTTTAAAAGGATACACTCCTTTTGTCATAGTGAATATATATATGCATAATTCTGAAAACTTATTTTAATTACTGATGAGGCTAAGATGTAACATCCTAAATAAAAGGAAACGAATTCCAAAATATTGTTTTAAAATCCAATGTTTTAAGCATATCTCAATTGATTTGTAGCCCCTACAGTAACAATAGATTGCGTGGATCTATTGCACAACTGTGATGAGTACCAAAGGGATTTGTGTACTAACCCTCTGTACAGGTTGTTTAGGGAACAAAACTGCCGAAAGTACTGCAGGATTTGTAAAGGTATTATATACATTTAAAAATCACAGGTATTAACGACAGCTATATACAGAATTTCAAAGTAATTGTTTGCTAGATTGCCTGCACATGTATTTGATTATGAACCTCACTCAAATAATCCATTTACAAAAAAAAAAATATTTATACCTGCAAAGAAGATGATACAGGATAAATACCACACATTTTTATTTAATTTTAGTTAATAATTAAAGATAGCTTTATGACTTAAATTAATTGATTCATTGGTTTTTTAAGCATCAATTAAAAACAATTTTTTTTACTTTCAAGTCGTTTATGTATGCTTTATATTAGTGACGAATTATTAACGTCTAAATCTTCCTTTTAGATTTCGATTTTGTACCCGCAAATTCAGCATTTGGGTGATAGAAACGTGTTTAGTCCCTTTGTGTCACCGGTTTATTCTAAAATTAACTAAAGTTCTGTTAATGATAGTGAAATAAATATTCAAAACAATTTGATTTTTCTTTAATTTACAGAACTGTCTATGTCTTAAAAGAACGATGTGTTGGATATAATTAATTCATGTAGTTCCACAGTACATGTATCAGATTGTGGATGTGTAAAACTCTAGCTATATTTTATGAATTGTGACCAGTCACAATATGTATTGGACATGAGTTATAAAAACATTGCCTTGTATTCTATGTAATGTTTTCGAATATACTTAAGACTCAATATTGTGGTAAACGATGAAATTAAAAGAGGATACATTTTTCTCCTATGAAAGATTTTTTATTCAGTTAACACATGCACAAACGTTCAAATATAATATCTTTATAAATTTCTAATTTGTTTATTCTTGATGCTTGATCATCGATATATCCGTGCTTCGTTGTTATTCACTTTTGAAAATATAATTCTGGATTTAACAAGTAGAATTTTAAAAAAAAATGGAACACATGATATGAATATTATTTTGTTAAGAATTAATTACTACAAACCAAGAAACCATATGTATTTTTATTTAAAACTGCTCATTCATTGTATTTATTTCTGACAGACTCAATCCAATCTGTCTTTCATATAATACCTTTTATTACATAGTTTTAAAGCAGCATTTCTTTTGTTGTCGTGTATATATGTCTTACCGATGTGAAGTATAGATATTTTCCGTATATTTAATTCTTGTATTACACTTTCGGATTTCTGGACTGTTTGGCTTGTTGGTTTAAAACTTCTCTACTCGTGTATTGTCAAAGCTTCCACTTTAAAGTACTTTCATCTAATTTATGATACATTGCAGGGTTCTTCGAATACTAGTAAGTAGTAAAAATGTATCAATTTGATCTATATATATATATTGATTATAGACACAGTCTTGTTTGAGCATTTTCATTATATTTTTAGATTCACCAACATCTAAGTAAGTTAAATGATAACCAATATATATATTTTCTCCAAAGCATTTTCCATCGAAATAATTCATAGAAGAGAAACACTTTAAGGAAACTGGCCGATGAACAAATTTTGTATACAATAATATTTTAACTAATACGATATCTTTGTTAAAACACAATATATATCGTTTTTCATTACATTTATTATTTTGATTAGTTATAAATACTCATAAATATTTATATTCATTAGCTTTTTTTTTGGAGGTAGAGATATAACTCTTTTATAAATAGACACGATCATTAGGCCTTCCCCATGATTAATTTCCTGAATGCATAATGAGAGCAATAATTACAACTTTTAGATAAAATTCGATCAAAACAAAACGAAAGGAAATCCCAATTATCTGATTCCCTTTTCCGACTTAGCTTTTATGATTCTGGCAATGTTTTGATTCTGGAAAATATAATTTATTATATGAATCAACAGGTAATGCCTTGGAGTTTGATGTACAGTCGACGAGAACATGCACAGTTCAATGTAGGGACACACGGTTAAATGATTCTTTTTTATTGTAAATGACAGAAATAAATGCATGACTTGACAAAAAAGATGATAACCTGCAAAAGAATAACATGAAAGAGGACTGATAATGTGGAACTAGCTGGAACAATTTAAACTACATAGATTGTATATGCAACGCTGTTTAGATATAAAAAAAAAAAATGAAAGACTGACATCAATTTATAGAGAAAAAAGCATGAAGATACCTAGTAACTTTCAAATGCGGTCACGTAAGAAAAGTGACTACGTGTGGGTTTCAATGGCAGTACTACGTAACCTAACACAGAGACATACGTCCTTGCTGCCCAGCGAACGTGTAACCTCTGTAGACAAAGATAACATGGAGTGTTTCCAGGTCATGTGCATATTAGATCAGCTGATCAGACTGGTTAGTTATAAGACATTTTCTGCTTTGTGAATTCGCTTACCACAAGTAGCTATTAAAAAGCAGACAGAGACTTAATCGCAAGCAATGTAACGTACTGTATGAATAGCCTTTCTTCCCTACGAAAGGTTAAGAAAACAGGTAAATTTCGACAAGCATAATGTAAAAATTGATGTGTCTGATTGTGCAAAAAATAGTTTACCTATGATGTTTACTTTAAATTTTCTTCATACATAGGGAAGTTCAATGGATAAGAATGGGAGGCAGCATTGTGATGTACACTGAAGCAGACTGAATCTGCACCGTAAGAAAAGTATATTTAAATATACTTAGAAATTCTGCTAAACTGGTGTAATTTTTTTTTATTCAAGTCGCATATATTCTACCATGATTATATACTGTTATCATTAATTAAGATATAACTAATTTTCAACAC
The DNA here is from genome assembly GCA_033439105.1 of Magallana nippona. Classification (NCBI taxonomy): domain Eukaryota; kingdom Metazoa; phylum Mollusca; class Bivalvia; order Ostreida; family Ostreidae; genus Magallana; species Magallana nippona. The sequence continues at coordinate 27,630,998 of CM065920.1, read as the reverse complement.
CATTCCCCCTACTTAATTAAAAAAAATCCTGTTTAACAAAAACTGTTTAATATTTTAGGAATGCAGCAGATACGTAAAAATTGTACATGGTAGGTATTGTGCTGTGTTATTGGTTTTGGTTGCAGTGTTTTGTGTCTGCAACAGTTCTTAATTATGTCAATAATAATTCCTTTCTCAAGAAGGAAAAATAACAAAAGTTAAGGTAAGTTGTTTGCTTGCTTTTGTGTATGACATTAATGTTAAATACTGGTGTCAATGTTAATGAAAATGTGGTGATGTTGCTGTTCCTCCTCCTTCCTCCTTTTTTGACCATGTTTGCTGTTTAACCCAAAAGCAATGATACGCACCCTTTTTGAGATAGTTTTCTTATAGATTCATTTTAAATGTAAATCAAAGCACACACTCCCAAACCTACAACTAGTCTTCCAACGTCTTCTGGTACGGAGACGACGGTCGAAACAACTTCCGTCCCACCCAATACAGAACCAACTGTCACCGGTATTGTGACGTCAACAGAGGTAAACCAAACGGAGACCACAACTGAGCCGGTTAACGTCACCACCACAGGAGCTTCTACGGCAGGTAAAGTCATTGTCCGTTGTCTGTTTTTATAGATGTCGTATATATTTCGTGGAACTTAAATGTTAACGTTTCTGCGTTCTATTATAATTATTGTTCTCTCCAGCTAATTTTTTATTTTAAATTAATGTTCTACCTCTACTTTGCATATTTTTCTAGACTGTCAAAATAATCCAAAGATTGATTGTCGAATGTATAACTTGGAAATAACATGTGACATAAATGGAAAGTACTACCCCTGGGCCAAAAGCAACTGCCCATTATATTGTGGATATTGCCAAGGTACGTGGACTAATAGACACAAAGAAGAGACGAAATCGCTATTTGTTTACTTGAAGCGTCCAGCAAACCTGTGTACCTCTACATAAAACCTTTGACAATTGTAGTTATCTCATATACAAAATTTTGAATTATAATTGAATATAGTTATTTTATAGCTCTCTCAGAACGTCCCACTAATCTTTTTGATTTGGTTATAAACGGCATATTGTTTAGCTATAGTTTTAAGCATACATTATTTCTATGTGGTTATCAAATATGAATGTTTTGATTCTTATCAGTGCAATAATTTACGATACTGAATTTGCATTACATTGCAACTGACTATTTCGATAGTAAATTGTTCTATTACTAAGTAACCCAAAATTTTCAAATTATAATCAGATTTTATGAGAACAGGCATAACGATTTTTTAAATTTTTTTTAATACTTTTTTCATCATTGTACCAAAAGTTGAATAAAAACTATTTTATATTTCAGTTCCGACTGTGGCGGTGACATGCGAAGATAAGCTACCAAATTGTGACGAATATCAGGAGGTTTGTTCCAACCATCTGTATCGGTTGTTCAGAGAGGAAAACTGTCGAAAGTTCTGTGGAATATGTAAAGGTAAGAACTCAACTATTTAAAGTCAGATTTTTTTTGGTTGTAACTTTCTATCATAGTCCACGCCGAGATAACGATCTGATAGCATTCGTATAATAATTTGGATTAATGTTGATTTAATTATTGAACAGCTCTGTTGAATATGAAAAAAATTGATATGTGCTTCAAATATTTTTCCTTTGAATATTGAATATATGTTATCAACCTTTTTGAAACTTTGAATCCATATCTCTATTGTCAGACTTGTTTGACTAAATATTGATAACGCCAATATCCTTGAACAATCGAACAAATGTTTGAAAAACTCTGTACAACAAAATGCATTTATTTTAATGACCTAATTATTCTCAAAAACAATTGGTCTAATTTTTAAGCTTATGTATAAACAATTATTTTTAGATTCTAGCGTAAACAAATTAGATATATAAGCTTGACAATGATACATACATATTTTTTTTCAGATGTCGATTATGTATATGCACCATCAACGTTTGGATAAAGACTAGCTTTGAATAAAATAGATAGTCATATTTTTGAAAATACTGATATTCAATAAAAAAAAATGTGTTGTTTATCTATATCAGCTTTCATAAACATTTCAATAACTCGCAAACTAACATACACCTTCTTAAAAAACCCACTATAAATAATGACAACATCATTGCTAGAGTCTGCCTTGACCTTAGGTTGAACTCAAAACATCTTAGCAGTGTACGACCAGCCACCTGGCCATCGAGGTACAGACCTGCAGATACCATCCAGACAAATAATGCTACATTCAAGTTTCGTCGTACATCCGCTGAAACCCACACATCCAGTGTGAAATACAAAAGCAAAGTGGATATATATCACTGCCATGTTACTTGATATATACATGTAAGAAAAGAGGGATTTGATATTAATACCTCAAAACAAAATATTTGCTGAAATATATAATGAAATATTTACAGACGGATTAACTTAGAGTCGTCTGGTACATGTATACATTGTACTTACGAAGTTAAAATAGTTATCATATATTGACAATATTGTAATAAGAGTTACTGTTATCCAAAATATGTAAATGAGTCGTTGTAATTTGATGTATTCAAATTTGATTATAAGCACCATGCATTTATGGAATTAGAAGTTGATCTATGATATATTAGCTCATAGGATCTAGCTCCAAAAGAACTTCGTAATGATTCAAAGTGACCGTGTTTTTACAAAACCATTCATTAATAGAAATAGCAAGTATTTGAATACATACATAGCATATATAAAATGAATACATACAAATACAAACATGGTTAAGTAGATTATCATCTTTACAGAAAGTCTACAGTCTACGATATCATCAATTGTTGTTTCTTAGCACAAGTTCACATGTATAGTAAAGGGATGTTGTTCAGAAGTATAAAACACTGTGCCGGATAATTATGCCAATGCCAAAGTGGCATTTTTGCACCCGCTTAAGATGCAGTTTCGTAAAAATCCATACGTACCAAATGATAGACCATTATCTAGAGAGTATATAACACTTTTGTTTTTAATGTGTCTCACCCGACAGGTGGGATATTTACCTTTGAAAATTGATATTCCATAGGAAAAAAATATTTCCCATAGGAGAAATAATTCTCCTACAGGAAATATTGACAATCCTAAAGGATTTTCTAAAAATCTTATAGGAATTATATTTACTATAGGAAAAAGGTATTTCCTGTGGGAATTTGATTTCCTATCGGATTTGTTCGAATCCTATCGGAATTTAAATTCCTATAGGAATTTTCTTTCATTCCGGTAGGAAATACCAAATGTCCTACAGGAAAAAATTTCTTCCTATTTGAAAAAGTATTTTACTTTAGGAATTAACTTTTTTAAGGTAATTTCTCACCTAACAGGTGAGATACATTAATTATAAAAGTGGTTATAAACTCTTTAAGCAATGGTCTATGACATGTGATGATAACGAACAGTGTTCAAATTCAAAAGCCAAAAGGAAAATTCCAAAACAGGAGCAGATCAAACACGGGCCTCTTAAAAAAAAAGAGGTAGGATCAGGTGACATGGAGGAGTGAGCATCCTCTGCTGACCGGTCACACCCGCCGTGTGCTCTTTGTCGTATTCGGGGAAAAAACCCCGGAAAAGTCCGTAGACAATTAGGTGATTAATTATGGTCTAACAATTAGTATTAAAAACGTCAGTCAGCATGCGACCCATTGGAAGATTGTATTTGGCATATTCGAATTTTTCGATACATGCAGCTTAGACGGGTGCAAAAATGCCACCTAAGCACTGGCATAATTATCCGGCACAGTGTTATAAGTAAACCGATTAGTGGCAAAAAGACAGCCTAGTCGATAAAATCATTATCATCAATAAAATAGGTAAGCTTTTTGTAGTCTGTTTTTAATTTTGCTTTTGCAATATGATATTGAAATATGTGAATTCATAGTATTATCTTAATAAGCATTTTATAACGAACCAATTATGTATATATCAAGGTACCGGGGGGGGGGGGGGTATTGTATTAAAATCGAATAAATTTGTTCTGTGTTAACAACTAAGTAAAAGAAAAACATTAAACCACATAATTTCGATAACCATTTCGAATTCGTTACCTGAGAATTAGAATGTTCTATCTAATTTCTGTAGAATTTTGGGAAAGTGATGTTAAAAGTTCAGAGATCAAAAACTTTCTAATGTTAGACTTTTGAATCACAAAATTTGGCATGAATCAGTATTTTATGTTTTTGTTTAAAAAAATGCATCATTTTTGTTAAAATATACGAGGTAGTATGTAAACCAAGAGATTTTAACATGGACATAGAACATTTTATATGGAAACATCTGAAAATTCTGGAAGAATTAAAGTGGTGTTGGAGATAAAACATTACGAATTGATAAAATTAGATAAAAGTGCTTTAAGCTCTATGGATAATCATTACTCATGTGACCACTAGTAAACAGTTGGATTGGTCAAGACAGATAGAACACTCTTATTTAACGAATTTTTATGGATTGGAGATATAACAAAATATTACTGTTAATATTTTCTCTCTTCATTAAATTTTTTATACATGACATTATAGGTAAATAGATCTCCTTGAGCCGATTATAACGATATGCATAACCTATTTGTTTTTGTAAATTTGGCACTTAGATTTTATTACGAAACACATATTAATTTTACATTTTAATTCTCGGGCGACAATTAATAGTAAATAATATCTTGTTATGAAATATTATTAATCAGCTTAGAATCACGCTCGTTCGTCGACCTTTCTCATTAAGGATATTGTTTTCTTGGACGCAACATTATCAGAAATTTGTAATTAAGTCAAAGTTAAGCACTATTTATGGAATTAGAAGTTGATCTAAATAATATCGACCTCCGTAAAATATAAGTGAACTACATGTATCATGATGTGTATTCCCCATATAGAAAGCTTTTAGATTTTGTGATTGATTTGATGATATTGTTACTCGAGCTTAATTTACTTTTTCTTATGGCTTGGTTAAGTTAATCTAGTCTATGGTACAAGACAGTAAATTAAGCTATTAATGATATTTAATGCCTTTTGGGTAACTGTATTATTACTGACCGCTATCTTTTTATTGGTGTGTTAGAAATAAGACATAATTATTTTCTTGTTTTCAAAGAAAACTTTTTAAATGTAAATTAGACATGATCGACTGTCACGTGCACGTTATACTATATAAAGTTGGTAAACATACTATCATTTAAACTAGCTTAATTTATACGATTCGTGAGAAAATTGTGATTATAATTTATTTATAAAACATAATATGAAGTTTTAAAGCAAACAATTTAAGCTTTATTACAACATTTAAAATAAGACATTTGCGACAATATACATTTGTTGTTTTAGAAATAAGGTGCCTTATCACGAGAATTGAAGCGATATTTTGTACCGTTTTGTACAGTTTTTTAATTGGCAGTGAACAGTTTGTTCACCCAAATTCCAGTTTTTGTAAGACTCCTGTACAGTTTTGTGGTATTCAACTTATCACAAGTATGCTTTAAATTCATATCATATGTTAAAGGTATGAACAAGATATTTAACTATTTTAATCAAGTGTCAAATGAATTTTTAGATAATTAGTAGGTTTTATTTTTAATTTAAAGATTTTCACCAGAGATTTATTCTATTTTATTTTTCACAATGAATAGTTCTATAAAGAGGACTGTATAAGCTGTAAAAGATACTCGCTATGTATTTCCGTAAAACTCAATAAAGAATTGAAAAATGCTGAAAAGAATATTGGTATTCTTAGCATATTCCGATATATACAGGAATGGATTCAGTAATTATTACATGATAAGACTCGCGTTGTTTTAAGATGTTATCTTGCGTTTGCACATTGGATTGGGAAAATAACGTCGATCATCGTGGCTTATCTTACTTTGCCCATGCCGTAAACTTATCTAACAAATATGCAACAGTTATCAATAATATTTGCATCTAAGAAACGACAAATTTATCCCTCTTTTTGGAAAGTGCAGTGTCACTCATTTTATCTTACAATTTTGATTTGTGATTTTTAAAAGTAAGTTTTTATGCATGGTTTTTACAATCTTTTTAATAACCAAATATTCAGCTGAAAATCAATTGATTTACTACGACAGTAATACTTTATACAAATTTAAAACTTTAGCGGTCAATGTGATATTTTGCATCAAATTATCATACTGTAAATTTTATATTTTCCTTGCCTCTTATCATTTCGTGACCTTTGCATGTGTATAAACAAAATAAATGATCTTTACATACGTCATAGGGGTACATTTAGTACTAAAATGTTTACTAGATCGTTCTTTGTACTAAATATCACTAAGTACATTGCGCCGTTCTTGTCCATAAAGCAAAAAGATAGTAGATTTAGAAAAGTTGAATAATTTAAGATCAAATAAATACATTGACTCTTCTCTGAATGTGTACAAAAGATCAAAGAAGATACTTCCTCTGGTAAACTTAGTATTGTTTCAGTAAACATTATAATGTTAAAATATCAACAAGTGTATTTTGGGACAAACAATTCAAAATAGCCGTGTTTTGATAATACTTGATGTTTCTGTCATTGAAAGTATTCCTGTCCAAATTTCCTCTATCAGTTTTCAAATCCCTACCCATTTTTAATTTGATTTAACAAAAAATTTAATAAGGATAACACTAAAATATTAATTTTATAGTATTAAACTACTATTAGAGGCGTTGTTCTGTTGGCATAAAATTTATATGAGGTCAATGATAAAAATTTTGGATATGGTGTCTGTAATTGTTTTTCGGCATTTTTCAATATTTTTGCATTGCGTACCAAATGGTTATCTAAAAGAATAACTGGGATAAAACCATGAGAAATTATGTAAAATATATTGGCTAGCAAATTAAATCTTAAATTTTATTGCTATTACTTTAGCACTTCCAAATATGTTTTAATGGAAAACAAAATCCGAAAAATTTAGTCCGAATTTCCTCTGTATTGCTGTAATTAAGTCTTTTTTAAAACCTAATTCCTTAATAGAGTAAAATGATCGAATGTTATGTCAATAATAATTCATTTTATAAATACCTTTTGAGTTTAGAACAAATTTTACTCATGACATTGAACTTTATAACAATCCGAATTTGCCAACTCAAACCCTGAGTAAACAACATCCTTAAGATTATTGTTGCAATATGAAGATTTGATATGATGTGTTGTCATAGTTTAACTGAACATCTATCTTAATATCAGATTCATTTTATAACGCAATATTTATATAACACATATTGTTTTAAAATCAATAAAATGTTTTCTCAGTAAACAACATATTTAATGAAAAATTCTAAATATATTGCAAAAATAAAAATTAATTTCGATGAGCTCATAACGTAGAAAATACCTTGTCATAAAATAATCGTTGAACAATTAAGCTCATTAACCTACCATCATTTGCTTTCTCAAACATAACATGTACTACAAAGAGATGCTTTTTATGAATGAAACTGATTGCACTCTTTTTAAGGATAATATTTACTTGGATGCATTATTTTAAATATGTTCAATGTATGCATAGTCAAGCAAAAACTCTGAGAACTTTGGCTGAATAGCAAACAGCAACCTCTAAGTCACTTACAAAACCTGAAATATGACTTCAACAAAAGTAAAATTACGGTAAACAACAAGAAATTTCTTATCAAATTTGAAACCAGGTCAAAGGATAAATGTCACACGGTAAGGGTTGTAGTCGATATACACATGTACTACGGTAGTGTAGACAAAGATAGCACGCAAAGTGCCCGGGTCATGTGAATATTAAACCAGCTGATCACTTTGGTCAGTTAGAGAGTTTCTGCAGCTGACGACGATCATTGTTTGGTGGAGAGGTATTTAACTAAAAATACAACAAACTAAGAAAACGCTACGTAAAATACATCTCATATAAGTTAAACAGCTGAATTTAACGAAATCATTGATGAATAAAAATAAATTTATGGTAATAAATTGTTCTATGTAAAGTTCGAAGTTTTATTGCTATTTTGTTGTTCATCCCAGCTGGAGGCCCCGATCATGTATATATGTATGTTAGACAAGTACCCTGTGTGGGGCCCCAGAGTTTACAATTGTAAATCACATTGCCAATCACAGCTCAGCATCTTCATTATTCTTTTGTTTTCTCGAGAGTGGCTGCTGTGATTTTTAGCTCTACCCTCCTCCACCCCAGCTACATTTTACCACCTTTGTATTTTCATTACATAAATTGTCATGGCATACATTTTCGGCCACCTTTTTTGCCTTTTGTATTATAGCTTTGGTTTGGGACAGCCTCTCCTTGTTAAAAATGTCATATTGTGAGTTATGATCTTCAAACATTCTTGTCAAATATTTTAGTATATGTTGTTTAGAATAGCCTCCCAATATTTTTATATATTATGTTTTATTTTCAACGTCATTTTTCAATAAATGACATTTAGGGTCCAAGTTGTAATACATGTATCTCGTTAAATATGTATAATATGCTTGCTATGGAATTTTATATTAAATGTAATTAGTAAAGATTCCTAAAAGGTTGATATTAGTAAAAGGGTTTCAATCCAATTTGGACATAGTGACAATTTGTTGATGGGCTCTAGAAGGAAGCTTAAACAAATGAAATAAAAAACGGTTTATACGGTCATTCGTAATCTCCTAAAGGACTCCTTTCCCCTTATTCTACGATTTCTTCTTATCATTTTGTTTCCTCTTTTTTCTAACTTTATTTACTTTAAAGGAAACTTTCAGACATGGTTGAAGATATAAAAATCCACGTCCATTTACAGATAAGATAAACTTTTTAAAAATCCAATTTTTGTTGCATGTTTTTGAAAAGAGACATAAAACGTTCAGATCGTTAACCAACAGACTAATTTAGAATGACAAACAAAATTCATAGCTATCCCCATCCCCCTCTCTCTCTCTCTCTCTCTCTCTCTCTCTCTCTCTCTCTCTCTCTCTCTCTCTCTCTCATGAAGTTGACCCCGTTACACTGAGACAAAATGTAACCTAGTCTAGGCAATATGATAAAACTGATGTCTGACTTACACTTAACGTAACCGTGACCCCAAACCTCGCAATGAAATCCAGACAGACCGACATTCCACGTCAGAACTCTTGAGTCAATGGTGAACAATAAAAAATATCATAATGATGTTGTATCGTATAATTAAAAATAGATTCTTAATAATTTTCTTTAATTAATTTCAATTATGCTAATTTTTCTGAATGTAGTTTTTCGTTGAAAACTTTTCAATGATGTTTCGATAGATATTGTTATTACATTAATCAGGTACAACTTATCACTATTCCAGAGGTAATTGCTATAATTTATGTGTATCCGTGTATCACATACTGTTAAAAAAATCTCAAAATTACTATTTAAGAAGATTAATTTATAATCTATAGAATCCATAAAAGTGGATCATGACGGACACACACATGTATAAACTGTCATAACTGATGACCTATTTAAAACGAAATATATATCATGTTGTAATGAGTTAAGTAATTGGTCTGAGTTAAGTAACTAAACAGCATGAAAAAATGGTATCAGTTATTACAACATGCTAAGTGTTATAGAAAAAAAATTGCTGGGCCACAACTTTTGTGAATGTTAATGAATCGCAAAGTTTTGTTTTTCATTAACATGAACGTACCCTCAAAGGCGCTCGCCATCAAAATCAGTGTATAAAAATGGTTCATTCCTTTACAACAAAATCAACAAGGCTTGCAAATTCCGCAATTTTGATCTTCGGTCGAAAGTGGTCAAAGATAGCTTTATGCATATTATAAGTATTTTTAGATAACCGTTCAAATAGGAATATAAACTGTTGACAGAAATTTAAAAAAAATAGTAATTAGAAACTTTAGTCACCTCCGGGCACGGTCAGTAGCATACAATGGCGGCGAGTTGCAGGCTTTGTTGTATATATTGTGTAGGGATAAAATGAAGAGCGCCTATATGTAGCTCTCTGTGTGTCTACGAACGCGAATATTACTTTATATTGGAGAGCCCCGCGCCGGTTTTGCAGTTACGAACCACCAAACGTTTTAATTAAGGCACTGCATTTTTCTGCATTATTTTGGAAAAATATATAATTTCAAAATTTGATTTAAATTTTAAAGAGCGTATTTTATTATAGTGCTGTTTTTGCGTGTGTGTGAACATATAAGTAAATAAATATAATATACATACAAGTATATGGCTGCATGGCAATAGGTACTGCGAGTCTTTTATTCAAGTTACTAAAAATTGAAAAGTCATATTAAATTACGCATTTCAATTCAAGATAAATCGATTTCATGAGAGAGAGAGAGAGAGAGAGAGAGAGAGAGAGAGAGAGAGAGAGAGAGAGTCCGTGTTATCTCTACTGTGAAGCACAAATCCAATATCTAGGTCAGGTTGCCTTACTTCCCCTCTAATGACCTATATACCGATATCATCCAATCGCATGGCAGGGAAGCTTTGACATTGTACCTAAACACATTATAGTTTGTTCACATGGTAAAAGCATATACTAGAACAATAAAATAAACTTTTTTTACTTTATGATAAGTCAAAATGCAGTGAAATATTTGTTGACTTTATGCAAACTAATGGTACACGTAACTATAAGTGTTATCACACAGTACTAATCAAAGTACAATTCCATCCAACGTTCTCGTAAGAGTACAGAAAATGGGTCGTTTTTAAACGACATAAACCTTTAAATCCCTTAAAACTGAAAACGAACCTATAAGATACATTGAATTAAATAAACGTTTTGTATAATTAATTAGACACATTATTTTACGGTTCATATAACGTATGTTGATGTACCAAATTTGGTTACGGGGGCATTTGCCTAGATCTTCCGACAGAAAGAGTGTAACAGTTGTTCACAATTGATCACCTCAAAGCTCTCATGCTATTAGCAGCATTCAGTGAATGATTTAATGGGTTTATGAAAACATATATGAGTCCTGGCCGGAGCAAGAAAGACCATTCTTTTAAAATTATTCCATAGCAATTCTTTCAAGTAAATATTGATACTAGCTAGCTAACATGTTCAACTCGTCAACGTGTATTCTTGATATTGAAATCAAATCATAATTCAATTACAATGAAGAATTAAAATAAGTTTTTTTGGCCCTTGTAGACAGGTTTTATAATCATATTCATTATGGCACAGCATATTTTTTGAATGTTAAAATGAACCAATAAGGTTTTCTTAGCACTTACTTTTGTTATCAGACTTCTGTAAAGTGTTGTGGTGACTTGAAGCCTGCGCATTATTTGTATCAAATACGTTTGAGTTCATCATGTACGAGTACTCATTACCTGCCTCTTATCATGTCATGTACTCGGTACTTGTGTATAAACAAGATCTACTGTAAAGGTTCAATTAGTACTATACTATGGTGACTAGTTCTAGTGTCGTGTTACACAGTAGACCAATATTTACGTCATCGATTTGCCAAACGAAATAAAAAAAATGGCGCAGTGAGAAAATATGGGTAATTCAAGTACATTGACTCTTGACTAGATTTGTATAAAAGCGGGGACAATAGGCGAGAACCGATCAGAATAAACCCAACGATAGAAGGTCCCAGAATGCAATAGGAGAACTTAACAGGTGTTCTTATCTTATCGCCCACGGTACTCAAAGACTCTCCCCTTCGTTCATTAGCTGCCGTAGGACCGCGGGGAATAGCACTGGCAGTTTTTTTTAGCTAACACTTAGAACAAATTATGCATTTCTATGTTATATTAACTAGCGCCATTTTGGCGGGATGTGTGAACGCACAGTTTAGTCTTCAATTTGGAACAAATGCCCCGGCGCCAGCCCAAAACTCTGGTAAGAATAATCCTTTCAATACCATTTATTTCAAAGAGATAAACTTCAGGGGAATGATAGGAAAATTAGTCGGTCTTCGCGGATTTTTCAAGGAAACACACCAAACACGTCTATGCTAATCAGAAGCCGAATGGGATATTCCGAAGAATCTAACAACATGGCGGACTGCTTCAAGAGGATGATCAAATTTTGATATGTTTGTCTACAATCGCGACTTTTTTAAGAAGAGGAAGGACACATATAAAGAAGCACGGTTCACAGTTACGAATTTTTGATTTGTTTAGTTCGTAGATGTCCATATTCATTTAAATTTATAACAAATATGTTGCAAATTTATAAAGTTGAAACATTTTAGATTATTTCATTACATATGAGGGTGATGGAAAATGTCTTATGATGGTCTGTGTTTGTCGTGCATTGTAAAGTTTCTTGACTTTGGTCCTTTTCTTCCACAGTTTGTAAGGACAAACTAGACAATTGTCCGGCGTTCGGAAAGACTTCTTGTGTTGCGCCATATGAAGAGTGGGCACGTGATTACTGCCCACTTTACTGTGGATTTTGCCAGGGTAAGAAACAATCGCTTTTTAATCCATTCGGGGTCTTTCATCACGACATACAAAAATGAATACACGTGTTTTATAAAATCAGCTAAATGTTGATGACAATGATAATAAAGAATGCAAAAAATTGTGTAACAATCAGTTTAAATCAATTTTACCTTTACTAATTGCAGGACCTCCAACCACCCCCGCACCTTGTCTGGATACGAGAAGTGATTGCAAGCAATACGGACAGCAAATCTGTTCCGACCCAAAATATGCCCCTTGGGTTCTTGAAAATTGCCGTTACTTCTGCAGACAATGTACCGGTTAGTCTCAGAGAGAGAGAGAGAGAGAGAGAGAGAGAGAGAGAGAGAGAGAGAGAGAGAGAGTTTGTTTTAATGATTGCTTGAATATTGTGTTATGTTATAAAATTCTGTAATTACATTTCTTGCTTCAGCGGATCAGCTCATGAGTGTTGATTCACAAACCACAACCATTCCACCTGAACGTAAGATTATTATGTTCATTTTTCTTTTTTAATGTATGTAGGTTCAATTTCTAAAAATTAGATACAAAGGTATTAATGAATTCAAACTTCGAGTCTTCTGTTAAAATAATATTGTAAAATTGCATATGTCATTAATGAATACTTGTATAATTCCATAAAGGTTGTGTTGATAAACTGGATAATTGCAAGGATTATGGACAGGCCGCGTGTACAACATACAAACCTTGGGCAGAAGATAACTGTATAAATACGTGTAAATTCTGTGTTGGTGAGTTTAACTGGGATATTTTTACTTTTTTTTTTAACTTTGAAATATGTAAAAATTTATATGAAAGGGGGAGAATATGAAGATGTTTAAAGTTTATTTTATACATGTAAAATGATCCCATCATTTTTATTGCATTGTATTTGATATTACCATAGTAGTTACCTGTAGCTACTTTGTTTTAAGGTAAGCTATGTTGTCTACAAGGGACAATATTTAAATTAGAATTAGAAGTTAAATGTAAAGAAAAAACCTTTCAGAATAACAAAGTAACCCTTTCTTCTTGTTGTAACTGCCTCATTCCGTTGTTTGATTGGTTAGTTTTTGGCTAGCCTTACTTAGGTTATTGGATTTCTTGCTGTTGCTTTTGTAGGATTACCTACTCCATCACCACCGTGTATTGATAAGATTCCTAACTGTAATCAGTATTCTAAAGAGTCTTGTACTAATCCATCCTATCGCCCTTGGGCTGAGGACAACTGCCGTGCCCATTGTAAATTCTGCACACCTGCCGCTGGACAAGGTATTTTGTTGACTATTAAATAGAATTCAAAATGTACTGCCATAATCATAATAATCTCAAAGGAATTTTACAAACCAAAAGCAACTGATCATATTCTCAAACAGCAATTTATCCGGTATATTGAAAATAAATGAGTGGATTTGATAAATGACCACTCAAAAGAAAAATACATGCCGTATGTTGATCTCATAGGCTTATCAAATAGATGTCATCCCGAAAACTGAAATGGATCATGGGTATAAAAGAAACTTGATTGTTTAAAATTTTGAATTTAACTATTGGACGTGTTCTAGAGATAGTAAAATTAGATAAATAACGTTTAATGAAATGAAGTGTTGGGTGGATTATGTTTAATTCAGCAAAATAACTTTGTCCGCATTTCCTAATAATTTTTAAAAAACAAAAGAATATGCATCGTGTACGTTTTAATTAGTTTTTGATCAGATTAATATTTTAAGACAGGATTTAGAACGTCCAATGTTTTGTGTCGGATAATTTATCATAACCTCTAAACTCTGAAAACGATTTCTCAGGAATGATTTTTAATATTTCTTTGATGCAGTAAAGTCAAAACACTGTTGTAAAACATATAGATTAAATAATATAAAAAACTATACAAATAAGCATCCTATGATTAAGGTATAAAGGTATTTATGTAAGCTTTCCAAAAGCATTCAAAATAAAACCGGCTAGGGACTTTCTCAACAATCGAAGTGGTGTAGATCCAAAAATTTGATGACGCAACGTTTGAGTACGAAAATACTGTATGTAAAAACGTCACCATTTATTATTTCGGAAGGCATCAAAACCTAATAGAAAAGGTTTTTCGAAACGACCAGTTTCTTCCAGAAAATTATGAGAACTGTGTAACCGGAAAATGGTTATGTTGAAATACTTCAACGTTCATGCTAATGACAGATATTTTTCTGAATTCTTAATTGAAACTACACTTAAAATCCACGAAAACTCAAACATTAGGGAAATGGGTGGGGGGGGGGGGGGGGTAAAAGGCTTTTAGATTTGAGCCCCATTCACGTCATAAATTGTACGGCAGATACAACAAAGTATTGTCAAGTTACATATAGGTTTGGTACAAAACATCTCTTTCTCATCAATAGAAATTGGCAATAAACAATCTAAGAGTTGAAACTGTAATTGATATAAGACAGTTAACAATAAATGACTGCAGTATTGATCAATGCTAGTAAAAAATAATTTCTTTTGGGCGAACTCGACCTATTTTATGGGGGTGTATTTTACAGGTGCTGCTGTCGGAGCCCCCACCCCCGCCATGGTCATGCCGACACCAGCTATGCCAGTAGCCCCAGTGCTTCCCGGAGGTAGACGGGGGATGGACGCTATTTCATGATTAAATCATTTTGCTTTCAATGTTTGCAGAAACAGAAATGTTTTTCGCTGTTGTACAGTGTCGGTGTATTGTTTTCCCGCTCAAAGGTTGACTTCCATTGGAAGAAGACTTGTCCAACCATTGCTACTTTTTGCAAACCTTACAAAATGGGTCTCCATCGACTTATCATTTTAACATACATTGTTCATGTTTGTGTATTTTAATCCTCTGTTGCCTGACTTCGTTTATTATTTGAATAAATCTTTTAAACCGTGCCTTGATTACAGTTTTTGACCTCCTATATCTCCTTCCTGTCTGCATACCAATCTTGTTTGTTTTCATGATCAAGTAGAAAATAAAAGATTTGTGTAGGTTTGTTGGCGTCTCTACTTCTTTATTTCCTCCCCTTCAAGACCAATCATATCGTATACACTATAATAATTCTTGTTATTATCTTCATCCCTGTATTCAAATAGTTATTGAAATCAATATGTATATCAGGTTTCATCACTATTCCTACGCCGGTTCCAGGAATGACATATGCTCCAGGCAAACGAGAAGTTGTTCGTTAGTATGAACTATATAAATTTTAGGGAGGGTAAATAAGATGCTATTTGGGGATGGTAAAATATCTAATACATTTGTAGACCATAACTATGGTATAAAAATTTACAATTGTTAGTTGTGCGACTTGAACATATGAATATTTCGAATTGTTTTTGTTAGCCGTCAAGCGCCAAGACCCCCAACCACCCGGTAGCAGTGCTAATCATGGTGGACCTGTACCTTTTGAACCACACACAAAAGCCCCAACAACCACTACCACCACTGAGGCTCCAACTACAACCACTACTACCACAACTACAGAGGCGCCAACAACCACTGAGGCGCCAACTACAACAGAGGAACCAACTACTACCACCGAGACTCCAACAACCACTGAAGAGCCTACCACCACTGAGGAGCCTACCACTACCACTCCAGAACCAACCACTACAACTACCACCACTCAAGCACCAACCACCACAACAGAAAAACCCAAAAAGGAGTGCAACAATCTTCTCGTTCCTGGATCTGCTCCAGAGTGTAAGTAGTTATTTTTTTTTCAGTGTAGTTTCAATAGAAGTTCTGACTATGTTTTGCAATTTGGATGGTTTTTTTTTTTACATAAATGTTGTTGCTGTTGTAACATGTTAATCTTGAAATGATGTGATGATTTGTTTAAGGGAATGATAAAATCAATATCTATAGGAAAAAATTGAAAGCAGATAAAAGGAAACATTTTTCATGCCAAATTATTAATGTTGTTCCACAACTTTTTATAAGCATTTAAGTAATCTGAAGAACTTCCAATTTTTTTTCAACAGCAAATATGCAGCACGGGGGAATAAATCAACCAGCCCAAGAGTGTAATTTATTTTCATATTTCTCTCTCTCTCTCTCTCTCTCTCTCTCTCTCTCTCTCTCTCTCTCTCTCTCTCTCTCTCCATGAGTGAGCTTTATTATTACGCTAAGAATAACATAATATATGCACGTTCGTTATTTAATAGGCCACTGGGTAACAGAAAAACCAACAGAAAAACCTAAGCCTACTACTGAAGCAGTAACAACACAGGAACCACAGACAACTTCTGAAATGGGAACTACAGAGGCACCAGCACCCAATCCATCGGATAACACAACGAGTGAAGTAACCAACACCACAGAACCCTCTATGACCGGAAATGAAACCACAACCGAATCTCCATCCCAAACAACCGACAATGGCTCTGGAATGTCTGGAAATGGAACAGATACCAACTCTACCACTCCTGATAACGGATCTGGGTCAGTCACTACAGAGGCACCAGTGGACACAAACATGACCACTGCTGAACCAGTAGATGGGAACAGTACATCAAGCGTCGACATGACAACATCAGGGGAAGTCGTTACAGATAATGGTAATGGTTCAAATATGACAACTTCCGGTGCATCAGTCACTGACCAATCGTCTGGGGCACCTGTTACAGACCAACCATCCGCTGCACCTGTCACAGACCAACCATCCGCTGCACCTGTCACCGACAACGGATCAGGATCAGGTGGTAACAGTTCCCCAACCTCTGACACTGGCTCTGTGACGGCCACAGCCAGTGTAGAAGTAACAACCTCCGGGGCAGGAAATGATAACACAACTGATAATGCTTCTGGAACATCTGGAAACGTTTCTGGAACTAATACATCTGCCGTGCCTGTTCCTTGTGGTTCTGGACCTGATACATGCGGACAAGGTTAACAATTAATAATTTAAGTGCTGACAGTGTAGATTTTAGCAATCGTTGTACATATACTTTAACATACTTAAACGGTTCATGGTATACCACCTTCCTATTTTCGGAAAAAACACATTTTAACTCTATTAGTTTTTCTCTCTGAATAATTTTTGCTCAAAAAAGGTATCAACATGTTAGACAATATTACGCTTCGTATGTCTACTTAAAATGGCTGAAGTATGTTGCTGATGAATATTATATGTTAATTAACTAGCTCTTGTTGCATGACGGGTGTCTTTGATAAATATAACTATTCATATTTTAGTGACGACCGGTGGCACTACTTCAGGTAAGTTACAGAACTGCATGTGCTTTAAAAAATCAGAAGGGACACACCACCTTCTGTTTATCAAAGGCTTAGTAAAGTTATGCACAAATGGTTTGTGGATTGCTTGCTTTACATGCTAATAATTGGCAATCTCAGCATTGATTAAAGCTTCAAAAGGTGATTGCTTTTAGCTTTTGCTTATTGCTTTGATTTCTGTTTATCTAAGCCATGTCAGGCACTAACACCACCGACGCGGCAACTATGACAACAGAAGCTCCCGGTACAGGAAACACCGATACATCAGAAGTAACACAGCCAACAGTGGACAATGGATCACAAACCACATCCTCTTCAGGGTCAGTGACCGACGCCGTGTCTGGCACATCAATCCAAGTACCTACAAAGAGCCCCGGCAGCACAACACCTATGAAAGTGCCAGTCAAGCCTGGAACTGGTATGTCATTTTGTCTTTATTGTGGAACGAGCATCTTTTTTAAAGAGATAAATGGACTACATTTAAACCTGAACGTCATAATTTGAAAACGACATAGAAATTTAAACAGTTCTAATGCATTATGGGTCTTTTGTACATTGTAGTTACTGATGTCACAGGTGATAACGGAAGTGGAGTCACGACTGAAGTCACAACTGATAGTGGAAGCGGGGTCACCACAGGTAAATCACATAATCAAATCGACACCGGAAAATCTTCATTATTATGATTGGATCGCCGCAGACATTACTACGACAAATGTTAAATCGTATATTACACTTTTAAATAAGTGAAAAGAAATTGAAATCATCTTTGCGGATAGAAATATCGTAAGTATTCAATAACTAATACTTGTATACTAGTAATGGCAAATTCGCAAATGCTGCTGATCCATTCAAAAGTATTAATAAAAGCTTTGCTAATTATTTGCACAAGCATGTTATTTCATCATCCTGCTTTATATTTGCAAACTCATTGTGTTTATTTTTGGTATGATTATTACAAAAAACACATCGATATTTTGTAAGTATTCAAGAAAAGGGGTTAACATTTTTGCTACTTTTAAAATACATTCCTTAGATCGATTTTCACAGTTGACATTACATATTCAGAGTTGTTTATAGTAATACCACATTACAGTCGAACCTGTCGTGACATCAGGGGGAGTGAATGTACCAACAAAGGCGCCCGCCACAGATAACGTACCAACAACTGAGATCGCGGGGCCCGTTGTAACTGGGTCAGAGGCGGTCCCTACTACAACAACCCCACTTATGCCAACAAAGCGGCCCACAAAGGACCACACTAACCAAGGAGGACATGGAGTAGGACATACCACCACAGAAATCATGGCTCCTACCAAAGGTCTTATTCTTATCGGTTTTCTCTAATATATTATAGTAGGCAGTCATTTAACTATGGGACCAATATTAACGTACGTGTTTCGTGCACCTGGGGACAAGGTATATCACAAATTTGTCTTAACGAATAACAAATATCTTTAAACTATGAAATTATGATCCCTCGAAATTGTAAAGAAGTAAGCAGGTTTACAACTGATTCCAGTATACTCTTTAAAACCTTATTCGTCTGACTTTTCGGCAATTTTAAAGGTTTTTTAATACAGAAGGTTAACTCTAAAGTTCATGCTTGAGAGTTTCGATAAAGGCCAAAGGTTTAATATAATTATCAACTTTAATCACATCTCCCTTCCATAAGTGATCCGAAGACATTCCCATATTAATGAAGCGCCTAAGAGTAATATGATAATTATTTTCAATATATTCTGACACACTACATGTTCTTAATTATTAAGGTCTTCCGTCTTCAGCGGAAGACCTTACTGTTATTCTACTGTTTCTCATTCTTCTATATTATTTAATTATTCTTCTTGGTAGACACCCTTAATTTCTCAGCCATTTCTCCATCGATTTTAATGATTTTTACAGGGATGATGTCTTAGGTGAACCTCTCATTGCATACAACTTTTTGTCTGAAAATTCAATTCCGCTTCTGAATTATCTCCCTTTTTCATGTATTTTGGGACATGATATTGTCCACGCATCTCCTCAAAAACCGTTATAGTTAAAGACTTGAAATTTATGTGGAAGATAGAGTGGTTATGGTAGATTTGCATGCTTGTTTTATATTTGACTAGAAGTCATTGTCCTGGAAGCTCGCCTGAACCTGAAAATGTTGATGTTAACTTTTTTGACAGTTTTTTGGGAAATTTGAGATTTGATCACGAATATCTTTCTTGTCATAAATATTTTGTTAACATATGTAGAACATTAAAAGTTTATATAAACAAGACCTTTCAACTGACACCAAGCAAAAGGGGCTGACCCCTCATATTAGGGGCCCAGAAGGGTCTAAAGTCTTTCATCTATATCTCTTTAATAAGAAACATTTTGTAATGTGATATAGAAGCAAAAATGTTAATCTTCTAGCTCTTTATCTACGCATGTTAAAAGTTTTCGGATATGTTACATAATTAGGGGTTTTGAGGGGCTAGAAGTCCAATATTTTGATCATTTATATCTTAAAAAGGAGAAATATTTTGAAAAGCATTATATAAGAGAAGATGCTAAGAATAGTGTTCGTAATAAAATTTAACCATCAAAGTTTCGTCAAATGGACCCTACAGGGAGATAAAGGGTCGGCCCCTAAAGCAATCTTTCCCAAATATCTCAAGAACGGTAACACATTTCTGAACACTTATTGAACAAAATGTGTTTAAAATAATAAGATCTTTCAGTTGATATCAAGAAAAAAGGGCTGAAAAAAAAAAGAAAAAAAAGGAAAAAAGATAAAGAAATAGAAGAAAATTGTCTGTTCAGAATCAAGAGATCTTTTTTTTTTGCTTTTTACAAATCATTTAGCTGGTAAATAGCAAAATAAAGGTCATACATGTATCTCAACTTCTAAAATTGGAAGGAAGACCTCCTCGTTGCTCGCAACGAGATCGTGTCTAGTTGGATTTATATTTATATCATGTTTTGGATGGATCCTTTGGTTGACAGGATTATGTTGTTTGACATGAGCTTCTAAAATAGCCGTTTTGATTTACTTTTGATTATAAGCATATGACGTGTCATTTTCTAAATAACAGTGTGTGTTATACAACCATATAAAGATGGACTTATTTAAAATGTACCCGGAAGAGGGGTGGTGGTGATAAAGAGATAAGATTCTAATGTAACTATTGAATTTTATTGTAAAATAAGAAACAAAAAACACCCACTTTATCCCTGTTTGTCCCACGAAATAATTCAATTCATAGGAAAATGATATGATTGCCCATGTACATTATAATGAATACGGGTAACGATACAATACAGTCCGTTTGGAGGATCCACAAAAGCAAGTCTACTTAGATATCAATAATTCAAAGAAGCTTAATTGGTAGACATGATGACATTATTTTTAATGGACACGAGTGCGTGCAAAAATGGAATTGAAATGTCATTTTCATAATAAATGTGTAAATTTATTTCTGATATTTTTATATTTGTATAAAGTTGTACAAACCAACGCATCCAACGTACCAGACCCAGGCGCTACTAACTCCTTCACCGTGGACACCTCGAGTGAGTGAAAGCCCCAATGTTCCTATATATACATGTAGCATTAATTATGTATTATATTTTGCGGGGGGTTTTTTTTGCGGAAAACAGCTTTCGCCAAAAAAATGTATCGTTAATGACATGTTGATGTGTAAAACTATATAAAAAAATGTCCATTCAGAAATGTATCTTATGAAATTAATGTTTTCTTCTTGAAAAATCAATTTTCGCAAAATATCATTCAAATTTAATTTGAATATTCAATTTAAAAGTAATAGGTTGGCTGTACTTTTCAAAATTAAGGAAACAATAGATTATTATATACTGACATACTTTAAAAAAAATATTATTGGACTGGACGGGCTAGGTAAACACTTGTTTTAGGTAATTATATTGTATTTTGGAATTTTCTCAATGAACAGAGTGTGAAGATAATCCTGAAATCCAATGCATTTTGTATAACTACACTCGGGTATGTGATAGAGGCGGTATTTATGCTCCATGGGCCAAACAAAACTGCCGAGCTTATTGCGGATATTGCACAGGTAAAATCATGCGAAAAGTTTTAGTTTTTTTTTTTTAGTCATAACCAATTGATGTATAAGTACTACAACTAAAGTAAAATTCTCATTTTTTAAAAAGCACCATTTGTAGATCTATGCTATGTTGGGTTTCAAATATATTTTCTACTTGTAATCATAGTTGATTTTTCACATATGTGTTTGATTTGTGGAATTTTATTTTTGTTTCAAAGTTATGACGACCACTATACCTTGTGTTGATGTCCTTCCTAACTGTGACGAGTACCAGACAGATTTATGTGACAACAACTTGTACCGACTATTCAGGAATAAGAACTGCAGAAAGTTCTGCAAAATATGCACAGGAGGTATGTAAATGAAATGAAATGATCATACGAGCTTTAGGATGAAAAAATTATTTCAATTTGGTCATTCAATTACTTTGATAAGAAAGTGCGAGTCTTGTTTATCCTTCTCTGCTTCTTTTGATTGAGCTCAATTTAACACGTTCATGAAGACAATTATATGCGTACTAGTTTCTTAAACACTCAACTAGCAGTTTTCTCTTTGAATTATAATTTCAACATATGATGTGTCTTATAGTTATTAATTATTTATTCTTATTATTTAAAGTTGATGTATAGTATAGATTATACACTGTTTGTTTTATAACTTAATATTCTATTCCGGAAGAAAAAAGAGAAACAAAAATATAATTTTTCTGAATAAACTTATTTAGATAACAAGGATTTTAGATGTGATGTTGTAGATTTCTTATTATTTTCTGAAAATGGTGTACTTCGTGAAATCTTCATTAAAGTTTGGCGATTGGAATTTATTTTATTATTGATATTAAATACAAAACGGTAGAATCGCGGAATTATATAAGTCTTAACTCTCGTGTAATACATGTACAAGGTATTGTCAAATTAAAATAAAGTTTAAAAGGGACAGCCGGATTAGACAGGGAGGTGGATTAAACGGGCGGGTTGTGGGTTTATTGTATTATTTGTTCATACATCAATGATTAACTGTATTATTTGTTTGTACAACAAGAATTACTTATATATTTGTAATTACAGCTGTCTTTTCTCTTGTAGACTTTGATCATTTACCTGTTACACCATCGCCTTCACCATCATCATAGCAGCGGTTCCCCATCAAATAGTCACTATGCTGCAAAGTCAAAATTCAGAATAATAACGTGTACATCCCATGATAATAAAAGAAACGAAGAAAACTTATTTGCCTGAATTTTTTTCTCATATACAGGTGAAGCAGAATCATTCGAAACGAATGTCTTACATTTATAAGGAAATCTACAGATTCATTGTAAGGAAAGGGTCCTACATTGCTTTACTAAACGTGTGTGTGGCATTCTGACCATGCATTCACTTTGACGTTGAATCTGGTTTGGTAATTTTGATCCAAGGAACGTGCGACTCATTCAAAAGTTTTCCCAAGATATAATTTAACTTCATGTAATTATAGTACATTGTGTGTAAGCTTAAAAAACAGGTGCCATATACCAAAATAACCAACTAATAGATGTTAGTTGATTGTTACTTGACAATTAGAATTCATTCAAGATATCAACAAATTGAAAATGTATAAATTCAAAAAAATATCATTTTTGGCCTAAAATGTGACCAAAGTGTGGTATTGTGTGATTGGGGGAGGTTGGAGTTTGAAGTACACACAAACGAACATGAGGGGGAAAGTTTGTTTGGGAAATGCAAAAACAAGCAAAAAGACTATTTTAGTAAAAAAAAAAAAGGGGGGGGGGGAGACAATAAAATGGCCACTCAGCTTTTGAAAAGTGTTTGTGTTAGGAGATCAGGAGAAGAAAATCATGGAGAGTTTACCCCCTCTACCAATCACAAATGACTATATGTTGGTTTCTTTTGTAATGGAGGATACATGTACAAACGTTATCATGGATAATAGCTAAAACCGCATTTATCATGTATATTATCTGGCTGCTGAGGTAATCTGAATCTATGTCAGAGGCATCCTTGCTGTACCAAGCGAGAAAAAAAAAGAATGACGCAGTGATGCTTGAGAAAAGGGTACATCAAATACATTGACTCTTCAGTGGATTTGTATAAAAGTGAGGACAACAGGCAAGAACTGCTCAAAACAAAGCCAACAATAGGAGGTCTGAGATTGCAATAGAACATGACAAGTGTTCTTATCGTTTCGCAGGTGGTATTAAAGACATTCACTTTTAGTTCATTTAGCTGCCGTTGGACCGCGAGAAACCGCACTGGCAGTGTTTAGCTAACAATTAGAACATATTTATGTATTTCTATGTGATATTTACTAGCGTCATTTTGACAGGATGTTGAATGCACGGTTTAGTCTTCAGTTTGAAACAAATTCTATGGCTTCAGCGCAAATTATATACCATCAATTTAAAGAAGTTAACTTTAGAGAGGAAAAGGAAAGTTGGTCCTCGCGGATTTTTTAAGGAAACAAACCAAACATATTTATGCTGATCAGTATCAGGAGTTGCAAAGGATGATCCAAAAATGTTAACAACTTGACGGACTGCACCAAGAAGATGATAGGACTTTTTGAAGAAGAGGAGGAGTCGAATTAAGAAGCACGCGTCACAGTTACTATCAAATGAATGCATGTTTCTACGAAAATCTTTCGCTGTTGTACAGTGTCGGTGTTATGTTTTCCTGCTCAAAGAAGACTTGTCAAATCATTGCTCTCTGTTGATTGCTGACGATATGAACTTTCTTGTCATTTTACCATGCATAGTTCATTTTTGTGTTTTATTCGTTTATTGTTTAAAAATCTTTTAAGCCGTGCTTTGGTTACTATTTTTCATCTCCTTAAATCTCCCTCTTGTACATGTAAACATACCAATCTTGTTTGTTTTAAATGATCAGGTAAAAAAATAAAAATCTTAACTAATTTTGTTGTCGTCTCTACTTCTTTATTTCTTTCCACTCAAGATCTTTCATATCGTTATCATTCGTATGCACTATATTGATTCTTGTTATCATCTTCTTTCATATACTCAAATAGATTTTGAAATTGACTCCAAAGTCCGATGGTCACACCAAAGACCGATGGTCACACCGAAGACCGATCATATGCGCCAAAGTCCGATGGTATGTTGCAAATAGGGACGCCAACGTCCGATGGCGATGGAATAACGCCGTTTATGACGTCACTTAATGACGACGTAATACTACATAATAATACGATGTCGAATATATTGCCCTCCGCTTCGCGTCGGGCAATATTTCGTCCCTCGGGGGCTAATATAATCCATGTTGCCCGAAAACACAGTCAATATTTGTTTTGTTATATGAAGAAACAAACCAAAATTCAAGAAAGGATTTGAAAACAGATCGCCGTAATTTACTCAGCTCAACATAGAATTCACGAGTTCAATTTTGCGCAAAGTTCATTTCCAAAATATCGTCGGCATCAAACGGTCACTGGTGATATTCCGCCGCCCGTAGGAATTATGAGTTTACAGATGTTCTACCTGATTTTACTTCACAGTAATTCGCAAATCCCTATATCAGTTATGATAGCAAACCGTCGCATTGCGATTGAATTTATTTCCTACGTAAACCAAATAAATCCCATGTCCCACGCGTATTACACTTTCAAGATATATAAATTACATGGTTACTGTCTTGAAATAAAAGATTTATTTTGGCGAGGGTAAGAAAACCTGCCAGAGGGCGAGGTAGGTGCAGGATAAATACCATTAACGTACTTGGGTTTTTATGTACACATCAAAACATGATCGAAATCTATGAGATGTGCATAAAAAATAAAATATCGAAGTCAAGTTTAAATTAAACCAACATCTTAAAACAATAAATTAATTATGTACAATTTGAAATTAAGGTTTGTAACGTTCTTTACAAAACTGCGATTTGAAAATGATATTAACAGCTCCAATTGAATCTCCTGTGGTTTTTCTTGCGTTTAAAGACACAACGCATTGTGACGTCTCGTTATTTACCTCTGGCTAGAGCCAGGTATACGGAAATTATCACCCGGCTTATTATCCAATCAAATCTTGTGTTACAAGCTATAAAGGAAATAATAGGTTTTATCCGGTTCCAGTGATGACACATGCTCCAAGTAAATGAGAAGTTGTTCGTTGATAGGAACTGTATAAATTTGATGTAATTTTAGGGAAGGTAACTTAGATGTCATTCGAGGATGGGGATAATATTCAATACATATGTAAACTGAAATTAAAGATTAAACATTTACCTGTGTAATTTTCAACTTAAATGTATAATTAATTTGAAATGTCTCCGTTAGCAATGCAGCACCAAGATCACTTGTCACTCAATTGCCAAGATCCCGAGCCACTTAATCGCCAATATTTTCAGCCACACAAGCGGCAAGATCCTCAGTCACTTAAGCACCAAGATTCTAAGCAACTCAAACGGCAAGATCCTATTCAAGCGCCAAGATCTTGAGCTGCTCATGCGTCAAGATCCCGAGTCACTCAATCACCAAAAGCCAGACCAATCAAACGACAAGAGCATGAGCCACCCAAGCGCCAAGATCCAGAGGCACTCAAACGCAAAGATCCCGAGCCACTTAAGCGTCAAGATCCCACGTCACTCAGACGCCAAATCCTAGGCCACAGAAACGCAAAGATCCCGGGCCACTCAGGTGTCAAGATCCTGAACCACTCAAGCGTCAAGATCCCAAGCCACTCAAGCGCCGAAATCAGTCACTCAAACGGCAATAATAAGCGTCGAGATTTCAAGTCACTCAGCCGCCAAGGTCCTAAGCCACAGAAACGCCTAGATCCCAAGCTATCAAGCGTCAAGATCCTGAGCCACTCAAGCGCCGAAATCCTAAACCACTCATAAGGGATGATCATCAGCCACTAAAGCGTCAAGGTCCCGTGGCACTCAAACGCCAATACCCCAAGCCACTTAAGATCCCAAGTCATTCAAGCGCCAAGATCCTAAGTCACAGAAACGCAAAGATCCCGAGCCAGTCAAGCGTCAAGATTCCAGTCCCTGGAGCGACAAGATCCTGAGCCACTCAAGCGCCGAAATCCTGAGCCACTTAAACAGCAAGACCTTCAGCCACTAAAGCGTCAAGATACCGAGCGATCAAACGCAAAGATCCTGAGCAACTTAAGCGTCAAGATCCCAAATCACTCAGGCGCCAAGATCCTAAGCCACACAAACGCCAAGATCCCGAGCCACTCAAGCGTCAAATTCCTGAACCACTCAAGCGCCAAAATCCTAAGCCACTCAAACAGCAAGATCCTGAGCCACTAAAGCGTCCAGATCACGAGGGTCTCAAACGCCAAAATCCCAAGCCACTTAAGCGTCAAGATCCCAATTCATTCAGACGCCAAGATCCTAAGCCACAGAAACGCAAAGATCCCGGGCCACTCAGGCGTCAAGATCCTGAACCACACAAGCGTCAAGATCCCAAGCCACTCAAGCGCCGAAATCAGTCACTCAAACGGCAATACCCTCAGCCACTAAAGCGTCAAGATCCCGAGGCAATCAAACGCCAATATCACAATCCACTTAAGCGTCAAGATCCCAAGTCACTCGGGAGACAAGATTCTGAGCCACTCAAACGGCAAGATCCACAGTCACTCAAGCGACAAGATTCTCAGCCACTAAGGCGCCAAAATATTGAAGCACCCAAGCTTCAAAGACCATCTTTCCAATATAATGTTACTATTCATATTTCAGTAACTACCGGTGGATCTACCTCAGGTAAGTAACGATACTGCCTGTGCTTCAGATAATAATTCAGAAGTGGCACGACATCCTGTTTTATCAAAAGCTTAGTAAAGCTGTGCATAAATGGTTTATGGATTGCTCTCATGCTAATATTTGGCAACCTAAGCGTTGATTAAAGATTCACAATGTGATCGCTTTTTGCTTTTGTCCATTGCTTTGATTTCTCTTTATTCAAGCAATGACAGGGACTAACACAACCGACACGGGAACAAAAACTACAGAAGCTCCGGTCCCGGTGCAGGAAACACCAATCCTTTAAAAGTATCACAGCTGAGTCGACAATGGTTCCCAAACCAAACTAAACCGTTTCCGGAACAATGACAATGGTACATCAATCCAAGTACCTATAAAGAGACCCAGCAGTACAACACATATGCAAGTCCTAGTCAAACCTGAAACTGGTGTACTACGTCATTTCGTTTTATTAGGCATATACATTCTTTATAAAAGAAAAAAAAATTCAAACATATTTAAGGAATGATTTCAATATTTATTTGTTTTATACGATATAAAATGGTTTTGGGCAGTTTACGCATAAGTTTATAAATCGTGAAGCGGTTTATAAAAAAAGTGTAAACTGTTTCAAACCATTTTATATCGTATAAAACTAATAAATATTGAATTCATTGCTTATAATTTAATTTTTTTTACTCTGAATTAAAAACGGTAGTTAAAAACGGTAATTTGACAATGACAAAAAATTGTACAATCAGGCGGATTGATACGTTTTTGACGTTAGTCTTACTATGGCGTAGGCAACATTCTTTATACGATATAAAATATTTTTTTAGCCAATCAGAAAGCGCGTTACAACCAAAATTAAATTATTACTTTTTCAATTAAATGAAGAAATAATTTTTTGTAATCATCTTTGCTGATATAATACTGTAAGTATTTTCGAGTATCAATGCTACTGAAGCAGTCAAACGTATTTAGAATAGCTTTGGCTATTATTTGCTCAAGCATGCTATTTCATCATCCTGCTTTAGATTTGTAAATGCATTGTGATTTTTTATTTGTATCGATATTACAAACAACACATTCAGATTATATGAGTATCAAAGACAAGTTGCAGACTGCAATGCGTCATATGCAGAGGGAGGGGGGGGGGCACCAGTCTGAAGCTAGCAGCCACTAACAGCTTCGTCTAAGCATACGTATAGACAAATACCAAAATTTAACTGAATTTCATTAGACACAAACGCATTTATAATTCTTATCCAGGCGAGCTTTACTGCCTCCTAAGTTGCCTATGCTCATAAAAATTATTCATGCATAAATCTTCTTGATATTAATTAAAATATGCCGATAATAAAATGAAATATAAATTTCTGTTCGAGTACTCTCAGTACTTTGATGATTTTCCTTATTGGCTGCTAGCTCCATAAGGTACGTAGCACTGTGCTAAAAGTGCGGGAGGGGGCAGACTTATTCGGTACACTGACGAGCAAAAATGAAAACAAAAACAATTCTCTAATCTTTAAACCTTTGTCGGCGGGGTGGGGGGGGGGGGGGGGGGGGGATACGGGGTATTTCATGCATGTAGTGACAAGCAAAAAAAGGGGGGAGGGAGGGAAAAACACTACGTCAATCTTCAAAATCCTTATT
The DNA here is from genome assembly GCA_033439105.1 of Magallana nippona. Classification (NCBI taxonomy): domain Eukaryota; kingdom Metazoa; phylum Mollusca; class Bivalvia; order Ostreida; family Ostreidae; genus Magallana; species Magallana nippona. Next base: position 27,601,952 of record CM065920.1, on the reverse strand, counting down.
CGTAGTGTGGGGGGTGGGGGTAAAAACTAGCAAAAAGAACTTCTATGATGTTAATTTTGTTAATTTTTTGTTAAATTTTCCCATAACAATTAACGTACTCCCAAAAAGTGGGGGCAAGTTCCTTTAGAATTCAATTTCTTAATGTCAATAGATAAACGTCTGCTTCGACCCCCCCCCCCCCCCCCCCCCCCATTGCTGATGCTAAATGTCTACTGATACAATGTAGCAACACAGAAGTTATTGAAGACATCTTAGACCCCCCCCCCCCCCCCCCCCCCCCCCCCCCCCCCCCCCCCCGTATATGCAGAGTTATTAAATCTAAATCCTACAGAACATGTTATTACAACTGTCTATTAAAAACCGCTCTCCCCCTTCCCCCTCCCCAAACGATTTAGAGAAACGATTGTATATGTTTTGTACTGTTTGTATGCTTGCCTTTCGAAACAATTTGGAGCTGCGGGATTTTTTAAATATTTTTTTTAATTATTCATATATTTGGAGTGTGGTAGGGGGAAGGGAGAAAATTCTTTGATCCGCACCTTCTTAAAACACTTGTCTTGCTATAAAGATACACTATGCAGCTCACTCATTAGAGGCTAGACCTGTTAGATTCTGTGACTATAAATGACATAAATGATGAAAACTTCAATGTACATTTGTTGTATATTAAATGCGATTCTTACTTTGAATTATTCATTGTAATTCAGATTTCTTTAAGACTTGCATGTTATGTGTAAAACATCCGTGAACGACTCCTTGACAAGGCAGGTTGACGTTTCTCCCATAATGCCTTTTGTTTTTTACTGTCATTGCCCACAGCCATATTGACAAAGAGTCCTGTCGTCTGCGAGGAGTCATACAGCTCCCAAGTAAGTCAAATTATGTGATGATATAATTTTCCAAATAAAATATAAACTTCTTTATGTATATATGGCACATTTCTCAATGTGTAAACTTTGTTTTCTTTAAGAATAAAATGAGTTAAAGGAATTCATAATTATAGATGTATGAAGTTCATTCGTTTGTACGTAATACTGTTTTCTTTAAAGGTTCATCTCAAAACATGTGTAATAGTGTATGTTATCAAAACATGTGCCTCTTCATAAATATCTTGTACACTTCTATCTATTCAGAATTTCATCGCAATCTTGAATGTATAATACGAGCATTTTCAGCGTAGAGTTTTGTAGAGTATACTTTTCAAACAAACCTAGCTTTATCTGTAAATTAAAAACCTACTATCATATGATTGTAAAAATTGAATTTTCATTTACAATCAAATGATAACTATAAAATTGAATTTAAATATAAATCTTATTGACCTTTTCTATGCAGAAAAAAATCCTCGTGATTAAGAGAATGATGTCCACTGTCTATAATGACATGGATATTTATCATAATTAAGAGCAAAATATTCCGCAAAGGTTCATGTGGTGTATTGCTTTTAGTGTTAATAATTTTAATTAATATTCTTTCAACTCTTCTCTGCATAATCTTCTCTAATTCTGTGTAGTTAGTTCCGTGTATATTATTTTTTTCGTCAGAGGCAGCTATATCAGTATTTAGTCTACTATGAAAATTGTTATTATATAATATAAAAAGACGAAAATAAAATAAGACTATTAATAGCCTTTCAGAGAAACAACCGTTGTTCTCTTTAACAAAGATATCAGGAAATATTGATCACACAAATCTATTGATTACCTTGTTTCATCATAATAACAGGTTGTCTCATGAACAATGTAATTGTCATGCCGGAAGGGATTGTAAAAAATACTCCATCAAACGCGCGTTTACAACATGAGAACTCATTCGATTTATAAAATGCTTTTAATTTTTTTTTTGTTTTCTTTTAAAATGTTAATGTCTTCGAAAAATAAGATTTAGTTAACATTTGTCCCGCGTTTTGGTTTAGTTATTGCACTGACTAGAAATTGACATTTTCATGATCAATAAATCACCAAATATTGTTGCGGTCATATAACTCACGTGCACAGCTAGCTAGCTAGCGCATTGACATGGTGGAAATAGCCAAAGGACTATATGGGGAAAACCTATCTCATACTAAATACTCCAACATGTTTTGAATTTTATAAACGATATATTATAAAACTTGCCTGTTAGCCACCAGCATATGTACAAACTATTTTTTTTTAAATATTATAAAAGAGACTTGTGTTGAAGGACTGTGGTTGTTTATTTACAGCATGAACCTGGCTATGATCTCTGGAGTGACCCTATGTCTTGCGGCGGCCATATGTGTGACGTATGCACAATGTAAGTTATCTAATGTGATTAAAAAGTGTTGCTGCTAGTGGTACTTCGTGTTTTTATGAGTGCCATTTCTCTCATTCTTGTCGAAAAAGAAGCGTGCAGGCGCCTAATGGTTTATTAAATACACATCAACTTTGTGTTGATTAAACGGAAAGAAAATTTCTGCTTTATTTATGGCTTGGTGGATGATTATTTCTGCATCACTTAGTTCACGATCCCCTCCTGTGTATTGTCCAAAATTAATGTATGATTTTCTTTTATAATGCTTAATAACAAAAAAATTGATCAATCGGTGTTGATCGGATCATGGTGTTAATGTAAACGCGATCACCAAAAGCATTTCGGATAGTCAATTTATATAACTTTGAAATATATTATTTACAGATTGAAATTTTGATTTAATTTTCGTATGCGATAAATAAAATGTAAAATGTACAGTACACGCATATCAGAGAATGTTGATTAACATCTTCTGATCCCATATAATAATGATAAATGTATGAAAATAAATTTCCGGATTATTTTTCACAAAAGTTCATATGGAATACTAGTATTTCACTGTTATCCACCGAACAGTCAGTGTGTACATGAAGACTTGCATGTAGTTACTAGATCATGACCTTTATGCCCAAACTATATTCATACATGTAGTAAGGGAACTTATGATTAATAATCCATTTTAGCTTATTCCGTGTCAACTTTCTTCCTCTATTTCCGATGCATTATTTGGTAAAGTTTCGTTTACTTTTTCAGTGGAATGTGCCAGGTTCCCATTGTGTGCCGACAGTATGTTCAATGAACCCACGGTGGTCGAGACTCGATTTAACAACTCCTTCATCGAGTCAGTCAAACTCATCGAACGCTACTCCTATTATCGGTGTGACCCCGCGGAGGAAAAGTACGGGGTGGGGCCTGATAGTAAGGAGTGGTGGGTTTTCAAAGGTTGCGGAGGGATTTTTGAGGTGAAAGAGTGCGCGGAGGACGCTAATGTAGCGCTACAGCAAAAACCGAAAGAAATGATCAAAAACCATCATCGGGAAATCGACCGCAAATGTCGCCAAGGACTTGGACTGGACAAGCCAGAGGTATACATTTGAAATTTTGATTTTCTTTCAGAAAACATCCCCGATAAATCTCATTAGCATGGGATAAATGAATTTAATTTTGAAAAAAATTTGTTTGCCTAAAAAGTTTGCTGAAATTGCTTCCATTGATTTCTTTTGTAAAATATCATTTTAAAAAAGGACAAAAAAAAAACAATTTCCGTAACGCAATTACCGTATCGTAACGTTAAATGAGGGGGTTTCATGTTAAAAAATGCATTTCATATATGTTTTTTTCATGAAGGAAAAGTCAAAAGCATTTGCTGAGTAGCTACGTCTCTTGGTTTTTATATTTCTCCTTTTGATTGAATCAGTATTAGATACGTGTATATATTTAAAAAAAAAAATAAAATGTAGTTGTACAAATAATAAATAATATGCTTATTCATTAATGATATTTATCTCTTTGCAGAAAGCGGCAGAGTCGTTTTAAGAAGTCCGTCTACATTAATGTTGTGTTTGTCAAGTTTTCAATAAATAATTTATTACCACAACAGAAGAGTTAAAACATTTTAATACATGTTTTACAAATTAACAAAACGCTTTTAATTAGCATTGTATACGTGATGACAGCCAAGAACCTTTCACAGATACGCGAGACTGCTGAATACAAGATATATTAAATGTTGTCAGTCCTTGTTTTATAATGATGTTAGTTTAGACATTGCTGATACACCATTCCTTTGTTTTGATTCATTTTGGCGACACTTGGTTGTACCTAGAAGGGAAATATAAAACAAGATTAATGAATTACAGTGTAGCTGATTTTCAAAACAAAATATTAAGGTATTTTAAACTAGGACTTCCTCATAACACGAATAGATTATTTCTTATTTGATGTTGGATAAATGATTGACACTTCGTAAGGGATATCTACACAGTAACTAAAGTGAAAGTAGTGTTGACAATAAACTACTTAAGAGGGCTGGATGGTTGTGGCCAATTTTGGGCTATATTTACCTCCTTTAGATGAAGAGATCTGTATAAAGATATAGGGTTATATTCAAATTTTATAGCTCACTTATTTGATTTTTTTCTTAATTAAATAATAGCTAATGGCCAAAAATATCATATTTAAAGTAGAGACAGATTTGATGGTCATTTTGTCGACCATCCAGCCTGTTAAATAAAAGTTACAAGGGTATAAATATTCTAACGACGTATGCAGGTAATTTTAAATTTATTTTTTTTTTAAATTTTACCTGGGTTGGAAAGCATCATCGTCGTCAGAATCGCTGAAATTATAGAACTTATCCTCAGAATTTTTGTCCAATGTAATTATAAAACTGTAGTAAGTGTAATTAATGCTCTCATACACAGATTGTATGCAGATTAATTGTACAAAATATAAAACGTTTATTAGTTCAGGGCATCAAATCTTTCAACATTACGAATATTTTTATTTCATTATAATATTCTTTTACTCTGCTGAGTAATTATTCAAATCATGAATTATTTATAAAAAAAAATCTTCTCTAATGCAAATAAATAATATTTTTATATCATTTAATCATTATTCAGTACCTGTAATCATCGTCATCTTCTGAATCACTGGAAAATAATTTAATAAAATTAATGAATAATTAAATGGAATCAAAGAGCAACTTATCAAATGATACCTCTCTTCACAATTTTGGAAGTGATAACGATTTAAGAAAAAAAAATAACCAAAATTTACGAGTATTACCCTAAATTAATATCTTGAGTTTTAGGTACAGCTTGATAAACCTATGCACAAAACTTAGTCTAAGATATATAGACGAGGATACAATCTTATGCAATGCTAGTGCATTACAAGTCTATAAATCAGTACCTTCCATATCCCTCGCACTCCTTCATTCGGCGATAGTATTTAGATAACTTTACAGAGGTGATGATCGTAGGGACGAACAGGATCAGAGCCCAGCCAGTGCCAAACCAAAATCCATTCTACAGAAGATCATTTCCTGATTTTGCAAGATTAACACACATACAACACGGCGTATATTTTTAAAATTGAAAAAAAAAAAAATCATTGTTTTATATATATCATTATGTTTAATGAGCATCGGCTGTATTAACAAGAATATATAATTAGAAACATGTGCATTCTAATTTTCTTCATTATAAATTCTATATTCTTTATTGACCAAATGAGCAATGTGGGTCATAGGTATATAATACACACAATTAACAGAAGAATGGCAGAAGATTCTACATGGTATATATACTAGTATCAAATATCAATGAAACATATTAGTTTTATCCTAACTATCTCGAGCCTTGGTAGCACTGTTAGTGTAATGATACATGAAAATACAACGAACTCACGAGAGCATCGACTGTGTAGCTACAGAGCATGGTCGTGAACGACTCGTACAGATTCCACAACGGCAGACAGGCTGCTAGTTCATCGGATATCTAGGGGGAAAAACAGAATTAGATTAAACTTACTTTTAAAGAAGTAATATCTTTCTTATTTTTCTGTTGATGGATATATTTCAAACTATTAAATTTCAAAAGACGTCTTATCAATATTTTTGAAAAAGTAAGTATAAGCCACTTACCAAAGAGCGGGTTCGGGCAAAATAAGAATCAATGTAGCCGAGGATAAGGTTTTTGTACGTTAAGGCGACCTGAAAAGTTTTTCATAAGCAATAATATGTTTGGAATGTATCATATTTCCAATTAAAAAATAATTTGTTTTCAAACATTTTCGATAACTGATAGAATTTATGAAAAGAATTTAAGAAACTAAAAAAATTCCTTGCAATTTTTTTTTAAAAATTCAGAGGGAAGCTAGGTGGTCAACAAATTAACCATCAGATCTACCTCAAAATGTTTGATATGATATTTTAAGCCATAAACTGTCATTTAGAGAAAAAAAATCCAAATATTTTAGCTTTAAAATATGAGCATTTTCCTATATCTTTATATAGAGCTCTTCTTCATAAGGAAGTAAATAAAGGCTAAAAATGGCCACAACCATCCTGCCCTCTTAAAATAAACTTTTATCAATATTTTCAACAATTATGTAATATATAAAGATAACGTCATACATCATTTAGTACAGTTGTGGCGTTGTTCTGGATTTGACTATCAGCCGTGGCGGCAGTGGCCAGAACGTCATCAATTTTAGTCTGAAATTTTGAAAGAAATAACTGTAAACCAACTTTTATTCGCGTGCGAGTTATTTTTACGAGGTATAGCGGGAGCCTCGTCGTCGCTAATATTTCTCGCCGCAAACCAGGCATCAAATGTTTCCGGTATATCATTTTCCAAATAGTCTACATTTTGCTTGTGGCGAACCAGTTTACATGTAACTGCGGTATATTGCGAAAGCCGTGGCGAATGAAAGTTGGTTTACAGCACTGACTTTAGATTTTTATTTTATGATATCAATTAATCAAAGAAATTGAAATCTCCCAACTATACACTTTAGATTGTTTATTAGAACACAATCTTTGATTTTGATAACATTTTTAATTACCGTCACGCCTCCGATAGATCCCTCTAATTTGCCAACCGATGTTTGTAAGTTCGTCTAAAACAGTAGAATCAAATTCAGACATGCAAAAGATTATTTCAAGTTGGTTAAATATTGAGAACGGTGTCAATTTTTATTTAATATATTCGATATTTGTTCGGAGCTTGTAATATTTATCATAATATATAAAAATACGGAGACATGTTTAGTGTCCGACATGTCACAACCTACTTTTGCCGTTTCTACGGCTGGAAGGGTTGTGTCACGAATGGTTTTTGTATCCGTGATGTGCTGAATCCAGTTGTTCTGAAATAGAAACAAACTTTAAGCAATGTTGCATTCCTTCTTACAGTAATCATGTAAGTGAAATAAATGTGATAAACAAGATTTCAAAGACTAATTTTGATGTATACATGCGCCAATCTAAATAAAATTCTTACCCTCGAGGTCCCCGTACATTGGTCTCTAAGGGACTCCATTCCAGAAATCATCGAATTAAAGTCGATGGTCACAGTACTTTGCGCAAGCTAGAAAATGATTTCCCAAAATATCCATTATTAAGAGGAATCGAAGGAAACAAAGCATGCCCCAAATGCTTAAATCATATTAAGAATGATTATATATATGCTTATATTACATGTAGTTGATAGAAGTAATCAATCATCGATACATATGGACAAAAAATCCAAATTAATCAAAGCAGAATCTATTCATCATGATAAATAACCAAATATAATAAATGGCATAATAGTACCGTAGTGTTGATGGCAGCGAAATCTATACTGGAGATGCCCGAGTTCTTGAAGTCGTTCAGTGCCGTGTTCATATCCGGGGTCAGTACCTTAAATGACGAGATGTCCACCGCAGTACTGATGGAGTTGATTTGTGTGTCGATGTCGCCCATGTACTGTACAATAAAATAACACGGAATGTACTGTACATTAAATTAATACGGGATGTACTGTACAATTAATAAGTACATGGTGTACCGTACAATAAGTTAACAAAAGATATTACTGAACAAAAAAATAATACAGAATGTGCGGTACAATAACTTAACAAGGGATATGCTTAGCTGCAGGTCTGTAGCTCCCGGTCTGCAAAAAATTCAGATGGACGACCTGGGAGCTATGTACAGTGCCTCCCATAGTAAAAAAAACTGTATTTTACGGCGCACAAAAAAAATTGCGCTAGGTTTGGACTGATTAACCTCATTTACACACAAATTCTGTGGGAAAAAGTAAGTAACATCAAATTCTTCATGCAATTTAATTACTACTGAAATCGTCTCTTTACTTGTCTCAAACTTCCTCCCAAACACGCTAACCGACCTCGGAAAATCAAGTATATTAAATTCACGTCGAGATCGAAAATCGCCATTTTCACATGTAAAAAAACTGCACCACTTCACATTACGGGGCTGGTGTTAACAGAATATCAGAGGCAAGTAAAGTGACGACATATGTAGCAAAATGTCCGAGGAATTTTTTGGAATCAAATATTTTTACAAAATATGTTCGGAAATAAGATTAATTAGTCCAAAACTAGCGCATTTTTGTGCGCCGTAAATTGCACGTAAAGAACACGGGGTATACTGTGCAATAGATAAACACAGAATATTATTTC